>JAMPIV010015216.1:0-127500 GCA_024509875.1 Oreohelix idahoensis
TATAAGCAGGTTTACTGATTTGTGTTATCTTGATATAGCTAAGCCAGAAGCAGATTTCAGTAAAATGTTATCTTGATCTAGCTAAGCTATAAGCAGGTTTACTGATTTATGTTATCTTGATATAGCTAAAGCCAGAAATATATTTACGTGATTTGTGTTACCTTGATCTCGCTAAGCTAGAAGCAGATTTCGATGAACTGTGTTATCTAATTAAGCTAAAATCAGGTTTCCGTGATTTGTGAAGCTAGGAGCAGATTTCCATGATTTGTATTATCTTGATCTACCTACGCTGGAAGCAGATATCAGTGGTTTCTGTTATCTTGATCTAGCTAAGCTAGAAGCAGTATTCACTGATTTATGTTATCTTGATTTAACTAAGCTAGAAGCATGATTCACTGATTCGTGTTATTTTGATCTAGCTAAGCTAGAAGCGTGATTCACTGATTCGTGTTATCTTGATCTAGCTAGGCTCGAAACAATTTCAATGTTTTGTATTATCTTCTTATGCTAGAAATACGTCTCAGTTATATGGGTTATTTATTTATTCTAGAAGCAGGTTTCAGTTATTTGTGTTATCTATATTTATGTTATCTTGCTAAGCCTGAAACAGGTTTCAATAATTTGTGTTATCTAGCTAAATTAAGAACATATTTATGTGATTTTTGTTATCTTGTTCTAGCTAAGCTAGAAGCAGGTTTCAGTTATTTGTGTTATCTGAATCTAGCTAAGCCAGAAGCAGATTTCCAGAATTTGTGTTATATTGATCTAGCTAAGCCAGAAGCAAATTTTGATGATTTGTGTTATACAAGTATGATAGGAAACTCTTTACAGAGCGATACAACAGGAAGCAATCTGATCATCAGAAGAAATCCCCCCATCCGACAAGTGTTTCGGCCCGATTACTCCTTTACAATCTAAGGGGGGCGGGCCCACTTGGGTCATGACTCCCAAGCGTCTCAGCTTCCTGTTGTCTTGTATCGAAAATGAACCCATTTCACTTACGGTAGCAACTTTTAATCCACAACGCCAGCCGTGGGGGCAATTGTGAAAGTAACAAAGAGAAGACAAATTATTCCGTTCGTTCCGTCGCCCTTCACAACTAAGGACACACACTGAGACACGAGCGCGCAGCCGACGAGCCTTAGCCACTGCGCGCCGCAAGCCACTGAAATTATGTACCTGACACACTCCCTATAGTATACATCGCCTGTTGCCCCAGAGTCGCAGCCCTTTTACTAGTACACCAGAAAAACTCAGCGCTGTGGACTTAGAAAAATTTTGGTGTTTTGTACCGCAGCGTTTATTGTCACGATTTCCATTGCCCACTACGGTTGTTCCACAGCCAGCCTGATGCCTTTTCGGCAGTTTCGCTAAGCCTCTTCAGTGCCCTTGTTCTAGACTGTCCCTTCAGCCCCAACAGTTTCAATAAATCATACACTGATGCAGCCACAAGCCCTCTTGCGCCCACTTCAACCGCCATGACCCTTGCACTGAATCCATCGTGTCTCAGATCCGCGGCCAGATCGCTATACTTGGCCGCTTTGAATGAATGTTGCTCGTCTAATCTGGATTCAAATGGCACGGTCAGTTCAATCAGTATGACCTGAAGCGTTGCTGAAGAATGAAGCACTATATCCGGCCGTCTCCGCGATTTTCTGATACTCTCTGGATATGCCCCCCGTCCAGGTAGGTCTACCGCCATCTCCCAGTCGTTTGCACAGTCATGAAGAGATGGTAACCTGCTACCAGGTTTACTCGGTTTGGGGTGTGCTGACTTTCCTGCCCTCAGAAAGTATGTATTTGTGGTGTCTGGCTGGACTTTGCTATTCGCTTTCATTCTTTCCTGATCTATTGTCGCAGCAAGCTCATTTAGCACTTTGTTATGGCGCCAAGTGTATCGTCCTTGCCCTAATGCCACCTTACACGCTGAGAGCACGTGTTCAAGTGTCTGCCTCCCCTGGCGCAGGGGGCACTGCTCATCATCTGACTTTCCCCATTTCACAAGGTTGGTGGCCGACGGCAGCAGGTCATACATTGATCTAACCACGAAGCTGAGCCTAAGAGGTGCCATATGCCATATATCATTCCATGTCAAGGATCTCTGCAGGGCTCCTTCCCATGTAGTCCATTGGCCTTGTTGGACCTGCTGCACTGCTTTTAGCAACCTCTTATCATTCTCAGCTCCTCGTATCTCCTGAACTACCATGTCTCTGCGTTCCCTGCTTGATGCCTTGGACTACCAGTGGATGTCACCAAGCCCAAATCCCCGTCTATTCGTTTGTGTGTATCCGATTACCTCTCTCAGTTTTAGTGACTCTTCAGCAGCATCAACAGCTTCGTCCACTCTCCACTTCCTTCCCGTTTTCAGTGTGGGCTGAATGGACTTAACCACGTCATCAGCTGACTCGCGTAGCATCATTCCAAGCCTTGCTTTTCCAACTTTGTACTCTTCAACAACTGACTTGAAGGGAAGCAGAAGTTTTGACTTTTTGCGCCAGGAGCAGGTTTCAGTAATTTGTGTTATCTTGATCTAACTAAGTTATGACAAGGAATTAGTGCCGCCACCAAGATAAAAGTATATCATGCAATAGTGCTCACTACCCTCCTGTATGCCTGTGAAACATGGACAGTGTATAGCAGATATGCCAAGAAGCTTAATCATTTCCACATGAGCTCCCGCGTCTCCCTACAGCATGAGTTACGAGGGGCGTTCAGAAAGTAATGCACCACATCGTTTTTCTCAGTTGCTTATCCTTTACAGGACGTGGCAATCAACCCCAGCTTTTATTGGCTGTTTGTAATTTTTCTAGGCAATTTTTTCATTCAGTAATTTGTTATTGCTTTCTGATCGGTACGGCGCTTATACCATTGTTAAAAATCCACACAAAGCGATCTGCTACCAAACCGCCTGCAGCAGGTTTCGAAGATGGTATATCTGGATTGTGAAACTGCGTTCATATCCATTAGGCCACAGCATGAGAGCACTGTGGAATATCAGAATCTTGCAAACCAATAGCGATATATCCTTCAAATATGATCATTATTAGCATCACGCTTTAGCTCCCCAAGGAGCGTACAACTTCCACAAACACATGCAACGTCTTCTAGTCCCGTGCCATCCTCTCAAACTTTTCAAGTCTCCTTCATCTCCTTCCTGCCTGTCTCTAGCTCTCACCTCCATTTATTTATTTATTTTTGACAGCTTTGCCTTTGCTAAGAATGCTAATAGGAGGTCTTAGTGTCATTACCTGGATTCTTTCGAGTGCCCCTTTGTTCCACACTCGAACCAGTGACAGCATCGTTGGTTATTTTCATTTTTAGGTCGTACTATTTTGCTGACCTACTTGGACCCTTGGAATCACAGAACAAGGACTGCCTTGTAATGCTATCATTATGTTTTCTCATTGTGTGTTCTATTGATCTCCAGCGTTTTCTCCTCTTGTCCCACTGGCGCTTGTCTGGTTCTTGTCATCAGATTCTTTTTTTTTTTTTTTTTTTTTTTTTTTCCTTAACCAGCGGCACTTGGGCTTTCAGCCCCTTCGGCCCAATGACATGTCATTGCGAGGCTGGGGAACCTGAGGACTTTCCTTCCAACCCGGTCAGGAGCTTCGCTCCTTCCCATCCACAGAGGGTTTATCACAGGAGCCGTTCAGGCTATTCATTCAAATTTCCGGCCGTAAACATTTCTTCAAACGCCGACGCCCGGGTTTGAACCATGAACACCTGGTCGCCAGTACAACGCCGAAGCCATTACACCAGCGCGGCTCCCGTCATCAGATTCAAATTAGTTATCTTTTAATACCTCAAATCTTGTTTTAAAATGGATGTAACCTTTAACAATTGTTTTGCTTAATGTTACTACGTAATGTTACTCAAACTAATAACGACTGAAGACAACATCTAACCTACTTTATCTAATGTTGGCGTTAGCATTTTTATAAAGACCTAAGAAAAAAATCTATAGTAGACAGTATTGACTTTTCAATACCCAAGAAAGAGAAAATCTCTCAACTGGTACAGTCGTAAATAAATGGGGTTTTTCTCATTTATTTGTGCTGTCTTTTGTCATGAAGGTTAATTTCTTCTTAACAGAAAAGTCAGGATTTCTTTCGTCAAAAGCAAACATTACTAGTACTGCCTATTAAGTTTTGTTTTCTGCAAAATGCATTTCAAAATTGTATACTTTTAACATGCAGATAATTTTCCCAGGTCTATAATGCACGTTTTTATCAGAATTTCGTAGGTTTTGACTTTCACAACTTCAACAGTTTAAATAATGTGCAGATATGTGTCAATAGTCACATGAAGTCATTATTTTCACATCGATCGATGTTTTCTCTTCTGCGTCTCCAGTTCTGCGTGAACATACGTCATTTACCGAGTTCTCTCTCAGCTTTCCTTAACTGTGAAATAGGCAAACAAATGTGTTATTTGTTGTACTTATTAATTATGCATCCAGCGCTCTGTGTGTTTCTGACTGTTATTTTTTTTTACACTGTGTGCTCCAGAATACAGACATGCTTGCAAGGCTATCTGATTACTTCCTCAGCACGTGTTTCATAAGCCCCCTAGACATTTGCCACAATTCATGATCCACTGGTCTTTGTGTGGTTTTCACTCAGTTTGTCGGCATTTTTATTCCACTGGTATTTGTGTTGGTTTTGTCCACAGTTTGATGTGGTGGTTCCATTTTAGCTTTCAAATGTTCAAGTGTTCAATACAAGAAGGGGAAACCCGAGGCCTGTAAACAGTAAATAAATAATACACAAAGGTATGTTTCTGTCACTTACACGTTTATATTATACCAAACCTACCCTCTGCCCTTTACTACTATTCTCATTATTCTATTATTTTTTAGACACAATATTAAAGTCTTTGTCCTGTGTAATCTGGCCTATACTGTTAATAGGAAAAATGCAGAAGTGATTGCGTCTATAATTAATCTGGGTCGTCCTTAGATACTGTGGCGGATTGCCTCCCCAGCTTTGCAGTAGTGGTCCAACAATGGCCAAAACTCAAGAGTATCTAAATGGATCGTCAAAGGTGTCTACCTTCGCACAAGATTACTCTTGGCAGAAATGTAGATAGAAGGTTAATGGAGCTTCTACCTTACGGGAGGGTTCACAAGATAATTCATAAGTCAAGAACAATGCTGCTTAGCGCTGAACATTTGTTAACTTATATCTGTCGTTCGCCTTTTGTGAAGGATTAAAGCAATGGTTTTTAGCCCGTTCAAGCCCCCAGTTGCTTTCAAGTCCGTTGCTTTCGCATTTTTTACAAGAAACTCAACTCTAGATGAGTCCTATCGCCGTGGTTTTCGTCACTTCTTGGTGATAAGTGTACTTCTCTCATACGAGTGGTGTAGTAACTTTGGTACATCGAACCGTCTGATAGCTTGTAACCACAAGTAGTCTTGTACCACGAACTTTTTAGACAAAATAGACAATAAATGCCTCTGCTAAGTACATATGTGGGCTGCCAATAAACAGGCGCATTCTCGCTGTCCACCCACCAATGTTAATCTCTCAGAAGAATTAAATTCCCGAGTACACAGTGTAGCTTAGGGAAGATGATTAAAATCAAAACATTCCTCTGGGTATTAACTGGGAAAATGTGTCTGGACGGCGCGAATAATGAGTTGCCTGAGTTACAATTAACAAAGTGCATATATCTCACAAAATATTATACACTTTAGACACATGTGATGTAATCATCACTCATTACTGCTCCATTCGGAGTCTGGGGTCCTCTCTGCTGTCGGTTTTCCGCACAACTAGCTAGAAGAAATTACCAGCGCTTTAGTGGTTTAAGAATATATTATTTCGTATGTTGAGGTTGCCAGCCTTATATATACTGTATTTAAAATTCAATATGTATATCTCATATGGTATTGCCAGCCTTATATACATTATATATATTAGACTAATCGACAAATAAGAGAAACCTCTAGCAGAAATATGTCTATATATAAGGAAAAGACGATGGTCCATATATCGTGTCATACGAATATATACACTACATGGACGCTATATAAGGATGATGACCAAAATATACTCAGAAGAACAATAATAAGAGAAGGAAATACGTTGGCCTAAATAATGTTGCAAGAGCTATAGGATATATTCCACAACGAATATGGCGAGAGCATATGCCGCCGTGTTTGGTTCTTAAATATTTATTATATATATAAAACCACTCAGCAAGAAAACATGTCAAATTTAAATTTGTAAAATAATTGTTACACTTACCCCAAAGTTTTGGGAATGCACAATCACCTCGCGCAGGTTAAGATGGACACGAGCAATTTAGGTTATATGCCCTCGAACCATTTGGTCTGGAAATTTTGAATCCCTAGTATGACGGGTGAATCTGCGGAACATTTGGTCTGGGAAAGTTTCTCTTATGACGGTGTCGTAATATTTATCTGAGAGTGTTCTGATGGATATTGGTCCCTTTAGAGTGTAGAGTGATATTGAAGGCTCTGTGAGAATAAGGATTTAGGAGAATGAGGTAGTAGATTCACAAGCGCTGGGAAGAGCAAGGACAGTCTCTTATTACGACAATATCTGTTTCTCCCAGACTATTCCTATCTCTTTTCTGAACAAACAATTGTTTGTCAGTTCCAGTCGCTCAGGCGCACTCACCGATTTGGTGATTCTGTCGCACAACGTACATGAATACAGCCTACACAGATGGGAAATGTTTGGAGTTTTGGGCCAGCCGACAACCAATACAAATAAAGTTCAATACCTTTATTATCATAAATCAGTCACAAATAATTATACATTTACAGTCAAAAATCAAAGGTTACAGAATACAAATATGATAAGGGAAAAGGGGGGTTTGAGGAGAAATATCCCATCCACCGTTTCCCGGTTGTATTTACTAACAGACAAGACCCGGTCCAAAAGACAAGAAAGGGGGGGGGGGGGTGATCAGAGATAGGCAATTTAACCAACCGGTAAATTTATTACTCTGGGGCAATGGGGTTACAGTAAAAGGGGGGGGGGGGGGTGTAGAGGAAAAGCTAGGGTCTCAAATGTCTCCCTTTTAATCAACAAATTTTACGGGAGGGGGGGGGTGAATGAACACAGTTACACAATCCCGCTAGGAGAAGTCCCGTACAAGGAATATAATGCAACACTTATAATACTAGGTCGAACTAATTAAAAGGGTAAAGAAAAGATTAAAATCTCCTTTCATTCAAAAAAAAACACACTAGGGCTGGCCATCCCACAGACACACACGCAGACTTACCAAAATGGTGAATTCTGGCACTCTATGAAATATTTACCACAGCAGCTAATACCGTGGAATAATGGACTGGTCTTCTTATTTCTTCCGTGTCAGGCCCCAGATTTAACGAGGTAACAAATAGTCTCAAAAAAAATCGCCAGACGGTGAAGCGTAAAGGCTACTGTTGGTTTAGATAAAGTTCCTAATGAATGGCACAGGCACTTGGCTAGGCGTGAGGTATGGTGTGGTTCCTAAAATTGGCACAGCTGGTGGAGATAACTTTATTTTTCCGTACTGTCACAAGTTAAAACACTGAGGTAAGTTCTTCTTCGGGGGTGGGTAAAATCCACTGAGTATACTTGACAGACAGTGTGCAGGTAGATCTATGTTCTTCTTCACAAATAGGGCAGTGATATAAAAATATGTTCTGCTTCCAGTTTACTGTTAAGGATTATATGAACTAGTATTTTAAAAGTGTTTCTTGGGTGGCTTTATTCTCAGTTAAATTCAGAGGAGCGGGGCCCATTACAGGTCGCCACGAGTTTAGCTTTAAAAAAGTTCATATGTTACTGGAGTTATCGAATTGAGTTGGCAGAACTCTGTATATAATTAATAATTGCTGGGATGCAGGTTGAATGATCGTTCTGAATGAAAGATAATCAAAACAAGAAATGCATTACAAATCATATTATAATCTGACACGCGATAAATTACAGTTAGCCTTTTTACTTTATTAGCGTCGTCAATTTAACAAATCAGGAAAACTCCCCGTGAGTTAAAAATAATTAAAAGCACATCTATTTATACAGAACTAAACTGTATTTACTAGTTATGATTCCCTTTACGCGTCAATTGTATTAGGAAATACTTTTAGATGTAACATTTAGTTTGCACTAGAACTTTGAAAATGGGTTTATTTAATAAGGTTAAATTTACACCACAATCCAGTGAAATAACTAGACCACTGATCACTCGAAGCTAATATAAAAATTACCGTCTGCGCAGAAAGAATACACTCCAATAGTCAACGAAGGTAGATGAAATCTAGCAGGAATCCGACTAGGCTATATGCTAGTGAAACTAGGATTCTGTCAGAACGAACGATAAAATGCAGTTTTCGGAGTTCTTTATTTATACATCTCGAATGTAACTTAAATGGGACGTGATGAATTTTCACACCTTTCTTGAAGTATAGCAAAATCCGAGGTACAACGCCGTTGTGTTAACCGCTGTGTTTCCTCCGTTTTCCCCGGTCTACCGATCTTCTTCGTCTCAGGCTGCTCGCATAAGGGTGCGAAAATTTCTCGAGAAGCTAACTACGTTAGCTGAGAGTTCCCTGATTCTTTAGATCGTATACCGCTCCACGTTGAATTCTGAAGATCAGCCTGTCTTTGATGGTACCGCTGTTCTGAGAAGCTTTGGCAACTCCCACCAGGCGGGGCGAAGCCAGGTAAGAAAATGAACTGCTGTTAATTGCTCTAGAAACAGGAGTGAGTCTCTGGCCACGTCCTCTTTTGGGCCGGCGTTAAGGAAAAGATTGCTATAAATCGTTCTCAGAGATGGTCGTGGGCGTGATTTAACCTCCCATCAAAGGCCATGCGATCTCAAAAGTTCACAGAAGATAGCAGGCTACATATTAATGATCCAGCGTGTAAAATTCTCGTGGAAATGCTGCATGCAGGTTAAAGTTACAATAGATGATCAGGGGTTCTAAAGTTATGAGACGCCAATATTCTGTTATAATCCATCGAGTCAGGGAAATTCATTTGTCGTACTTAGACGTACGTCACAGTCGTCCCCACTTTTGAGACATGGAAACTCGTTTTCATGTTTCGTTTATTACAATGAAGCTGCCCTGATCGGTAGCTTTTGGATGATTGGCATTGTCGATTTCCTCCTCTTCCTCCGTGGTCCAGTTTCTACTCAAGAAATCAGCTCCGACATTCTGTTTTCCTGGAATATATTCCACTTTGAAGGAATAAACACTCAATAACAAGGCCCAACGCATTATCCTTGCGTTGAATTCCTTATTGGCACCCAGGAAAGCTAATGGAGCATGGTCTGTTTGCACCGTGAAAGAAGTATCATACAGAAACTCATGATGGCGTCTGATGCCATGAATCAGAGCGAGACATTCTCTTTCAACGACACTGTAGTTGCGTTCCGCTTTGTTCAGTTTCCGACTGCCGTAAGCTACTGGGAATAGCATGTTAGGGTCACTGTCCTCGGCTTGCAGCAATGTTGACCCGATTCCGTTACCTGATGCGTCAACTCTCAGTACGAAAGGTTTCTTAAGGTCAGGTAACCTTAGGATGGGGTATGCCGACAACTGTCCTTTCAAAGTGTTGTATGCATGTTCACACTTACAATCCCACATGACCTTATCAGGACAACCTTTCTTGGTGAGGTCAGTCAGAGGTGCTGTCAGTCCGTTGAAGTTCTGGATGTATTTCTGATAGTAGGCACATAGTGATAAGAATGACCTGATGTCTTTCTTTGTTCGGGGTCTTTTTGCTGCCACTATTTTCTCCACGTTCTTCTTAATAGGCCAACTACAGCCGTGAGAAATAGTGTGCCCCAGGAAGTCCAGCTTTTCAAATGCGATGAGACATTTGCTAGGTCTGGCTGTAAGACCAGTTTCCTGTAGTCTCCTAAGGAGCATAGCGACTGTAGCAATATGTTCTTCGTAGGATTCCGATGCAATTAAGATGTCGTCCATGAAATTATGGATGTGGGGACTTTGCAAGGGTTCTAAAAGCTTTCTCATCATCCTGGTAAACACTCCTGGTGCGTTATGCAATCCGAACGGCATCACATTAAATGTGTAATGTCCTTCACTAGTGCTGAAAGCTAGCAAAGGTTTAACTTCCTCCTTGACTGGTATTTGATAATAACCTTTACTGAGGTCAATCTTGGAGAAAATCGTTGCCTTGCTGAGCTTGGTGAACAACTCAGAAACAGTTTGGAGCGGTTCAGGCTGGAATTCCGTTACGGCGTTTAGCAACCGGTAATCAATACACAGCCGAACTTCCTTATTGGGCTTCTGTAACAGCACTACACTCGAACTATAAGGAGATGTAGACTCGCTGATAATTCCTGCCTGACGCAGCTTGTCTATTTCTCCGCGAAGTGCATCAGCTTTGGCGTACGGAATGGGGTAAACTCTGGTTCGAACAGGGGTCTCGTTTGTTAATTTCATGTCAAATTCGATGAGATTTGTTCGACCAGGTACATCCGTTAAGACTGCACTGTACTGCTTCAGTAGCGCCCTGGTTTCTATTTGTTGTTCTACTGAGAGATTATCGCCGAATTGGACATCTTTAAAGGATTCTGTGGGTTGCAATGGATACTCCATGCAACCATCATCATCATCCTCGTCTTCCGTTGCTATGGCGACAGCCAGGAGATGCTCGGAGGATGGCACCGGTCTTTCCAAATATTTCTTAAGGAGATTTATGTGGAAGACCTTCTCCTTTCCTTTGATGGAGATCTTGTAATTGGTACGTGAGATCTTTTTAAGGACGGTAAACGGCCCTTGCCATCCGATGCGAAGTTTATGGCTTCCGGTTGGAAGTAGCAACAAAACTTTCTCCCCTGGTTGTAGTTCTCTCTCTTTTGCAGCTTTGTTAAATCTTTTAGTATGTTTAGCGCGGGCTTTCTTAAGGTTGGTGTTGGCTAGATCCCATCCTAGCTTTAACCTTTCCTTGAGCTCAGATACATATTTGCTTGCAGAGACGACTGTCTCGTCAGCCTTTTGGTCTGTCAGGGACCGAAGTAAGGCTTCCAATGGCCCCTTTATAGGTCTGCCAAATAAAAGTGTAGCAGGCGGGAATCCCGTAGACGCTTGGGGAACCTCTCGGTAGGCGAATAAGGCAGCCGATATATATAGGTCCCAGTCTTCCGGTTTCTCCTGACCCAGCTTACGTAACATGGTGGTGAGGCTGCCATTAAAACGTTCCACGAGCCCATTTCCGGCCGGATGGTAGGGACTTGTGTGGATATGTTTGGCCCTCAAGATCTTAAAGATCTCCTCCATTAACAGGCTACGGAATTGGGATCCATTGTCCGTCAAAACTTGTTGAGGGAATCCCAACCGTGTAAATATTTGCACGAGGGCTTCTGCGACATGCTTGGAATCTATGCATGTTAGCGGTACAGCTTCGGCCCACATTGTGCAAGTGTCGACTAAAGTCAGGATGAACCTGTGCTTTCTTTTGGTCCTTTCCAGGGGTCCATAGATGTCGACAGCAACCCGTTCAAATGGAGTACCCACTATTGGCATTTGCCCCATGGGTACTGGGGGTGTCAAGTGCTTGGGTGCTACCCGTTGGCACTGGGCGCAGGATTTCACGTACCTGATAATGTCAGAGTTCATTCCTGGCCACCAATAGTGGTTTTGTATTCGCTGAATAGTGGCGTTTTGTCCCATATGTCCGCTAAAGGGAAGAGAGTGCCCTATTTCTAAGATCTGGCTTCTGTACTGCGTCGGTACTAGGAGCTGGTTATTCCCCGTGTCCGGGTTGCCCGTTCTACGATACAATACGCCACCTTTAGAAAAGATGTCTCCGTTGTGTCTGGGGTCCTTAGCCATGGGCAGTTTTCTAAAGCAGGGCTCCAGAGTAGGGTCCTTTTGTTGCGCCTCCTTCAGTTCATTCGGCAACAAATTTGGCGCAGGCTCCTTCTCCTTCTTGGCTTGCCCTCTTGTGGTTACCGCTGCCACAATCGGCTCCTTTGGTCTCCCAATAAACACATATCTACATCCCAGGATAACTGGGTAGATCGGATCATCCATTATGGCCGCTTTAATAACACCTCTGACAAAGTCAGAGTGTATTTCTACCAGTGCGATAGGAAGCGTCCTGGGCGCATCACTCTTAAAAACTCCACTAAGTTTGACGGTTTCCTCTGTCTCCTGACCTGGTTTGACTAGGTGTCTAGCAACAATACAACTAAAACTTAATCCAGTGTCAAAGAGACAAGTGGTTGAGGTACCATTCAAAATTACAGTTCCTCGAGTTGAGGGTCGGTCCCCCTCAGGTTGAGAATCACTGACATTGACTCTACCTTTCGAGGCTGTATGCAAACATCTAACGCGGTTTGGACCGGTTTGTTTGCCCTGATCAGACGTTCCTGGTGTAGGGGTCTTTCCTTTTCCTTGACCTTGGTGGCCGCGCTGCCACGTAGGCCTGGTGGGTTGATCAGAATTGTTGTGGAGGGGGGGGGGGGGGAGGGGAATCGGGTTTTGTAGAATTTCGATTTTTCCTGGGGAGGTCTCTGGGTATTATTTTCTCGTTGGTTATAATTCTGAGAGGAATTAGAAGAATAGGATGACTGCTCTAGATTTTGTTTTCGAGATGGCTCATCTGTGGGTTTACGTTTAGTGCTGGGAAGTTCGGCCATTGCATTGGTATAGCGTTCGGCCTTATTGAGGATGTCCTCAAGTCTGACTGCGCCCTGTTCCGCCAAAAATCTACGGGTTTCGTTTGACAAACTAGACTTTATCTGCTCCACAAGAACAAGTTCAAGGAGTCCCTCATATGTAAGAGGTAGGTCCGATAATTCGATGCATTTTGTCAAATAGCCCGTGAGACCTGAAGAGAACTGTGAAAATGTTTCCGTGCTCTCTTTTCTGTTGTTCCTGAACATTTGCAGGAATTTTCGGGCGGTCATCTCAAACCGTTCTAGCAAGGCCTTTTTCAGCATGTCGTAATCATGTTGGTTCGATCGCAGCTTTGTGTATACGTCATAAGCATTAGCTTTTAGTGACGTTGAGAGCTTAAGTGCCCAGCGGATACTCTCTAACCCATACAGATTCGCGAGCCTTTCGAATTTTTCTAGGTAGCTGTCAATTTTTTCATTAGGGCTAGGAAAAGATTCTAAAGCAAAAGACATCGCCGTTAATTGGGCAGTCTGAGTGCTGGAGAGATCCATTGACTGGGGCGAAGACGGCTCTCCGTTATTCGAAGTAGAGGCGCCCCGACTCTCTAAAGCCTTAAGCGCCAGTTCATGCTGTCTTTCCCTGTCTCTCTTCTCACGTTGTCTTTCCTTCTCTCTTTCCCTGCGAGCTTCCATCTCTGCCTCAATTTTCTTCTGCTCCAATTGACGATCGGCCGCTTCTTTCTTCCTAGCTTCTGCCCTCTCTTCTCTCTCTTTTTCTTCCTTCCTCTCAGCTTCTGCCCTTTGTTTCTCTTCTTTCCTCTCTGCTTCTGCTCTTTGTTGCTCCACGTCATATATTTGCAGTTCCTGGGTGATAAACAGATTCGCGGCTTCTGTGTCTAATCCTGAGTCTTTCGCTTCCTGTCTCATAATGGATCTTATTCTAATTCTCTCTGCCATGATTGAAGAACTGGATGCTTCTACTATTAGAGAGTATTAAGAAAGAACAAGAAGGGGAAAAAAAACAAAGCCGCTACGAGAAAAACCGAAAGTAAAAAACAATTTACTTAATGACCTCGTGTGTTAACTTATCGCCGCTATTATTGTCACTTAAGACTTTTAACGCAAGCAACTATGCCAACTAATTGGTAAGTTACACTAGAAAAAAATCTACTATTACTATCAGTAGAGAAAGATTTAAATTAAACCAATTTAAAAGGGAAAAAAAATAAAAAAAATTTTCCCCCGAACTTTTAATTCTCTAACAACAAACTCCGTCCCTGAAGTCAATTTTATGAGAAGAGACGTGTTAACAAGACTTAAAAAGTCAGAACAAGGCGTCTTTAGCTAAGCTCAACTCTAGTAACTTCAAAAAACCTTTAGTGACTGTAAAACAATCACGCAGTCCCAGCAATTATATAACCAAACATTTCAATTCCCTCTGCCAGAGAATACAAAGGTGACAAATCTTTTATTATCACTAACTGCCTGCTCCTGTGGAAAAAAAAAAACCTGTCATAATTATTGTGTGGTCGGCCCAAATACTGAACGGCTTGGTCTATGGGAAGTAATTACTTTTAAAGATTATACCCTACTTCACAAAGGCAATCAACCACACTCTATTTTAACTAGGTTCAGAATCTCGAACGAGCTAACCATATATTGTCGTAATTTTTATCTGAGAGGGTTCTGATGGATATTGGTCCCTTTAGAGTGTAGAGTGATATTGAAGGCTCTGTGAGAATAAGGATTTAGGAGAATGAGGTAGTAGATTCACAAGCGCTGGGAAGAGCAAGGACAGTCTCTTATTACGACAATATCTGTTTCTCCCAGACTATTCCTATCTCTCTTCTGAACAAACAATTGTTTGTCAGTTCCAGTCGCTCAGGCGCACTCACCGATTTGGTGATTCTGTCGCACAACGTACATGAATACAGCCTACACAGATGGGAAATGTTTGGAGTTTTGGGAAAGCCGACAACCAATACAAATAAAGTTCAATACCTTTATTATCATAAATCAGTCACAAATAATTATACATTTACAGTCAAAAATCAAAGGTTACAGAATACAAATATGATAAGGGAAAAGGGGGGTTTGAGGAGAAATATCCCATCCACCGTTTCCCGGTTGTATTTACTAACAGACAAGACCCGGTCCAAAAGACAAGAAAGGGGTGGGGGGGGGGTGATCAGAGATAGGCAATTTAACCAACCGGTAAATTTATTACTCTGGGGCAATGGGGTTACAGTAAAAGGGGGGGGGGGGGTAGAGGAAAAGCTAGGGTCTCAAATGTCTCCCTTTTAATCAACAAATTTTACGGGAGGGAGGGGGGAATGAACACAGTTACACAATCCCGCTAGGAGAAGTCCCGTACAAGGAATATAATGCACCTTAATACTAGGTCGAACTAATTAAAAGGGTAAAGAAAAGATTAAATCTCCTTTCATTCAAAAAAACACACTAGGGCTGGCCATCCCACAGACACACACGCAGACTTACCAAAATGGTGAATTCTGGCACTCTATGAAATATTTACCACAGCAGCTAATACCGTGGAATAATGGACTGGTCTTCTTATTTCTTCCGTGTCAGGCCCCAGATTTAACGAGGTAACAAATAGTCTCAAAAAATCGCCAGACGGTGAAGCGTAAAGGCTACTGTTGGTTTAGATAAAGTTCCTAATGAATGGCACAGGCACTTGGCTAGGCGTGAGGTATGGTGTGGTTCCTAAAATTGGCACAGCTGGTGGAGATAACTTTATTTTTCCGTACTGTCACAAGTTAAAACACTGAGGTAAGTTCTTCTTCGGGGGTGGGTAAAATCCACTGAGTATACTTGACAGACAGTGTGCAGGTAGATCTATGTTCTTCTTCACAAATAGGGCAGTGAATAAAATATGTTCTGCTTCCAGTTTACTGTAAGGATTATATGAACTAGTATTTTAAAAGTGTTTCTTGGGTGGCTTTATTCTCAGTTAAATTCAGAGGAGCGGGGCCCATTACAGGTCGCCACGAGTTTAGCTTTAAAAAAGTTCATATGTTACTGGAGTTATCGAATTGAGTTGGCAGAACTCTGTATATAATTAATAATTGCTGGGATGCAGGTTGAATGATCGTTCTGAATGAAAGATAATCAAAACAAGAAATGCATTACAAATCATATTATAATCTGACACGCGATAAATTACAGTTAGCCTTTTTACTTTATTAGCGTCGTCAATTTAACAAATCAGGAAAACTCCCCGTGAGTTAAAAATAATTAAAAGCACATCTATCTATACAGAACTAAACTGTATTTACTAGTTATGATTCCCTTTACGCGTCAATTGTATTAGGAAATACTTTTAGATGTAACATTTAGTTTGCACTAGAACTTTGAAAATGGGTTTATTTAATAAGGTTAAATTTACACCACAATCCAGTGAAATAACTAGACCACTGATCACTCGAAGCTAATATAAAAATTACCGTCTGCGCAGAAAGAATACACTCCAATAGTCAACGAAGGTAGATGAAATCTAGCAGGAATCCGACTAGGCTATATGCTAGTGAAACTAGGATTCTGTCAGAACGAACGATAAAATGCAGTTTTCGGAGTTCTTTATTTATACATCTCGAATGTAACTTAAATGGGACGTGATGAATTTTCACACCTTTCTTGAAGTATAGCAAAATCCGAGGTACAACGCCGTTGTGTTAACCGCTGTGTTTCCTCCGTTTTCCCCGGTCTACCGATCTTCTTCGTCTCAGGCTGCTCGCATGAGGGTGCGAAAAATTTCTCGAGAAACTAACTACGTTAGCTGAGAGTTCCCTGATTCTTTAGATCGTATACCGCTCCACGTTGAATTCTGAAGATCAGCCTGTCTTTGATGGTACCGCTGTTCTGAGAAGCTTTGGCAACTCCCACCAGGCGGGGCGACAGCCAGGTAAGAAAATGAACTGCTGTTAATTGCTCTAGAAACAGGAGTGAGTCTCTGGCCACGTCCTCTTTTGGGCCGGCGTTAAGGAAAAGATTGCTATAAATCATTCTCAGAGATGGTCGTGGGCGTGATTTAACCTCCCATCAAAGGCCATGCGATCTCAAAAGTTCACAGAAGATAGCAGGCTACATATTAATGATCCAGCGTGTAAAATTCTCGTGGAAATGCTGCATGCAGGTTAAAGTTACAATAGATGATCAGGGGTTCTAAAGTTATGAGAGGCCAATATTCTGTTATAATCCATCGAGTCAGGGAAATTCATTTGTCATACTTAGACGTACGTCACAGACGGGTGATCTAATTCCTAGGTTTCCAGTCTTCGTATTTTAAGTCCTGGTCCCTTAAGTTTTTCAGTCTCTGTATTTATAAAGGCGGGCTTATTTTTAAGATTTTAAGTTTCCCAAATACTTCGATCTGTCACTTATAAGTATGGAATCCTTGGTCCGATCCCTTTTCTTTCTGGCTTTTTTGGAGTTGCTAGTTTGAAGTTGCGAGGCGGTCTGTGTTCTGTGTCTCTGCTTCGCTAGGTTATATTTCCAGTTTCCAGTTCAGATCACAGATGGTCTTTCCGCCGAGTTTTCCAATGAAATTCAATGTATATCCCGGCGCTCACTTCAAACCAATGGAATCTCTTGTGCACTATTTGGGTTGGGATGTTTAAATTCATAATCTCCCCCGCGTGTTTAAAATATTACATTTAATATTTCAACGCCTTACTTCTTTATAATAAGTCGTAATATTTCCGGTGGCTTCTTGTGCAATCTCACAAACAACATGTGACTGTGTTTGCCTGGCGTAATGTCTTCCGCCAAGATGTCTACCCAAACAGATTATCTGTAACAATCACCAGGGATCGTCCCACAAAAAAAGCAATAAACGCATCTACCCTCTGTGTAATCTGCCAGACAAACATACACCGACGTCGGCAGTCCAGACAGTAAATCTTAGGTTCTTTTCATGTCGATCGGACGAGACCATATTGTTACCAGCTTTTCTCATGGGGACAAATGTTAGACCGACGCGTTTCAAAAGATGGTCAGACGGAGAGAATAGATAAGCGTATGACCGGTATAATTACCTGGTATTATCGCATTTACATTGAGGAACGTAAACAAATCTGCGTGTAAAGCAGATACATCCGTAAGGGAGTAGAGTGTTACAGACTTCACCCTACTAGATCCAGCATAGAGAGTAAAAAGAATGACAAGGCATGATGTATGCCAAATAAAAGCAATTGGTGAGAAAAATGAAGGAAAATAAATGATACCATCGTAGGGATGAAGGTGTGAGAGATCACACAAAAGAGCATGTCCAGACGTTCTGTGACAGATACATATCCGGGTTACGCGGAGAGTTCGTGCTAGACCTCTGTCTACGAAGCACTATTTTTGTGGTGCCTAGCTGGCAGAGAGGATAGTAACGATTCGCTCCCGTGGCTAGGCGGTGGTGTCGTTCGGAAGGTCCTGGGTTCGATTCCCGGTAAGCCCATCACTTCTGTTGTTTTTCTGTTGTCTAGTCTTCTGCTTCTTTATTTCTTACGAGTGCCTGAAACATACCTTTGTGTATTATTTATTTATATATGTACAATACACGCGTTAATACACTTTCTTAGCTTGGTTTATATCACCAGGAATTAACGCTCAGAAATGGTGAATCAAAGACAAAACAACTTGCTGTTTGTAATGTTTGTTGGAACCATGTTCTTTAGCACAACCCTACGCAGATTACACATCTGATTTGAATTATTTTTGAAGTTCTTGTACAGTGCTCACGCTTCCAATACTTCTAATGTTTACTGCCACAATATGCTTTAACGTATCTATAATTTTCCAACATCTTAAGATGTTAGTTATTTAATCTTCTTTATGGCTAAATAGAAGTTGGTCAGTTCTGTTTCTTTATTTGCTTCTAACGTCGAAAATATCTTGAAGGAGCATCAGTCACCGGTTCTACCCACAAAGATGTCAACTATGGTTCTGTTGTCTGTGTTGTTATATAATTTGTATCACAGCATAACTCTTAAAGGCTAGGTAGCCAGCAATCAGGGCCGATTTTCTGAAGCGCTCGTGCTAGGAGGCTACTTTTCAGGTCCATATATGTGAGCAAGTTTTTATTTTGTGTTGACCCAATTTTATACTTTTGTTAATTCGAATATAGTTTCTTTTACAACAACGTATAACATTACCATGCATTAAAAAAAAAAAAAACTTTGAAAAAAACCGACACTTAATCTGTAACACTATACGAAAATTCAAAATGTCGGGAAAATTCGTTGTCAAACATGTACGTACTTTAAGAGCTCATGGTGTGTTACTATTCCCGCGGGACAAATTAAAAACAAAAGTAATGGCAAAATAATAAATGCAAATATAGCTTCTTAATAAAATTTAATATCAAACGTGACCTAGTTATAAACCGCTTTCTGAGATATGCCATTATTATCGTTAATGCGTTATTAATAATAAGAATCTTTAACAAGACCAAACAAATATGACCATTATCGATAATTCCGTGTATCTACGACTGTATTTAAAACAACTGGACGCACTTTTAACTTATTTTCTCCACCGAAAAGAGCCCGCGTATTTTATTCCATTTTTTCATTCTTACGACGTTTATTTTTAGAATCACGTGCGCGACTGTCATGCAACCCGCTTGATGTGACCCTCTCACCCACCCCCTCACAAGAACCACTGTGATTTTTATTCCAGAAAAATAAACGTGGAAGGAAAATAGTAATAGCAAGTTAGACATTTACTGACATGGATTGTAACGATGTTTTATGCTTCTGTGTCATAGTTGAGAACAGCAGAGAATTGGGAGACCTATACTAGACAACTTTCAGCCAAACATTGTCTGTTTAAGATTTTTAGTTCTGTTTTTCCCAGAAGCATGGATTTTGCCTATTTGGAATGAATAAGAGCATGGACAACGTAGAACAGGTGAGTAGTGAAGTATGATAGATCACTAGGTACAGTAGCGGTTTTAGAGGTTGGCAACTTAGGCTTTTTGCCTTAGGCCTAGCGATTTTAGGTGCTTCCCACAAAAATATATGCTTGTCGGTACAACAGGAATTTATTTAAAAGGGGACTCGAAAATTCAAGCTGGCCTAAACCTTGCACAGCCTAAAACTGCCACTGACCAGGTTTTGATTTCTGTGAATGTTGAGATTCAGAAGTCATTTTTAAATGTTCACATGCTCACTTGTATCCATTTGTAAAACTAATGACAACAGAAAGTGTAATATGATCAAGCGTGTTTTTTTTATTTTATTTTATATTTTTATTAGTTTTTCCTAAAAGTGAAATAAGGATCTTGTTACAAGCCCATCGAGGCATATTGGGAATATATACTGAAGCACATTAAACACGCACCACTATTATATATACTGATGCCGAGAAGCTGGAAAAAAAGTGTGGGAATAGATTTTCCCTGTGTTTGTCATGAGGTAGAGAGCGAATGGCTGCTGGAATGGAAAGTGCATGATTCAACCCATGGGTTTTGTACAGACTACATGAAAACAATGAAAGTTACACGTGCAACACGATTCCCAACAGCTATGACCCTGAACATGTGTACGCGTTGTTATCAGAATACTCGGTGTAAAAAGGCTGTTGAGACAAAACACCCAGTACATGTGCTTGAAATGCCACGACTATCTGAAAACGACCGCCAACGAGCCATTGGTATGTTGGAGACCGGAATGAGCTCGCGGGCCATTGCCAGAAGGATGAATTGCCACCACAGCACTGTTGTACGTCTCAATGAACGTTACGGAACCACTGGCAGTGCCCGGGATAGACTTCGGAGTGGCAAACCACGAGTTACTACCCCTGCGCAAGATCGTCATATTGTGCTGAGTCACCTAAGGAATCGTTCTCTCCCGGCAAGTCAAACAGCAAGAGCAATAGTCGGTAGACGTGGGCAAGTCTCTCGAATGACAGTCATACGACGACTCAGAGATACAGGTCTTACTGCAAGACGACCTTATGTTGGGCCAAACTTGACTCACAGACATCGTCAGCAGCGCCTGCAATGGGCAGAGCAACATGTCAGATGGACTAGACTGCAGCGGAATACTGTCCTATTCACAGACGAGAGCAGATTCAACATATCCTTTGCTGATGGACGTATGCGGATTTGGCGACGGTGTGGAGAGCGCTTTGCAGATTGCTGTGTTCGTCAGCACAAACGATTTGGAGGGGGCAGTATTCACATGTGAGGAAGATTCAGTTTTCACCATCGCTTGCCTCTTCACGTCTTCCGTGGAAATGTTAATGCTGTGACATATCGAGATGAGGTTCTGGATGCATTGGTTGCTCCTGCCTTCACAAATTATCCAGACTTGCAGATTCTCCAGCAGGATAACGCACGTGCGCACACCGCATGCATTACACAGCAATATCTACAGCAGCAGAACATTGTGACGATTGATTGGCCTGCCCTATCACCAGACATGTCCCCTATAGAACATCTGTGGGACGAGCTTGGACGCAGAGTCTACAGGCAAGGTTCTCCAGCTAATTTGCAACAGCTCGAAGCTGCTCTTACACGTGAATGGGACTTGATTCCCCGGAATTTCCTTCAGAGACTTGTGCGTTCCATGCGGAGCCGCTGCCAAGCTTGTTTGCAAGCACACGGTGGACATACCAGATACTGAGGATAGTGTGAATGAATTTTTTTATTGGTTGCATTTTTGGTTTTCTCCCTTGCCTGCACAGAATGCAATGAATTTCATAACAATCAAATGTACAAATTAATGACCAGCATAGATTCATAGGAAAATGAATAAAGATTCCAAATATGTAAACTTGTAAACACTTATATTTACATTTCACACTCTGTTCCTGGATTATACAGGTGGTGCGTTTTTAATGTGCTTCAGTATAGTTTTAAGCCCATATTTTCTTGACCATGGCCATATGTGGTCACCATCACGCCGGCCGCTTAACCTTCTTAAGTTGTGCTCTGGTACCCGATTCATGAGGCTGGGTTGACCCCGGAGTCGTTTGCGTTCTTTAAAAAAATCAAAATAAAACAAAATTAAATTAAAAATTATCAATAAACAGACGTTACAAAAAAAGTAACGTCCGCTATGAAATTATATGTTGAACAAACCAGGTCTCACGTTGAGCAGTGAAGTTTGGTTTGGTTTGGTATTTTAATGACCATCTACCATGCACACGGAATACTCCATCAGTGCTCCGATATCCCCCCTTAGGTCATACAAGGAGGATCTCAGCACATTGCACGAAATCCGTAGCACCGGCGAGTGTGAATATATATAGAAATCAAACATTCTGTGAATATTTTTGTTGTGGGTAGGATTCTAATTTTTAATTTTTTTTTCCCAGGGCAGCGGCTTTATGGCCTACTCTTTACGATTTCCAACTGCCGTGGGATTTTTAACTTGCGCAACTTGCCCACGGCACCTCTTATTTTTTCGCCTGTTCCCGAGAAGGCTAGGCATCCGATCTCACTATCCAGGAGACCGGGGGTGGGGGGAAGAGTATGACATCATTAGGACCACTGGTTCTGAATAAATAAATGTCCGTAAATTATATTCCCTCAATTAAGAATCGAACCCGGTACCTCTAGAACTCGAGACGGACGGCATACCTCTTAGCCACTCCCCAAAGAAGTGAAGTTAATTGTGCATAACATTTTGTGCGATAAAATGACAGCTGATTCTCTTTAGTGTGATGTTTGTTTTATTTAAATTAGTGGGACACGGAGTCCAGAAATAACAATTTCAACAATAAAAAAGTGACTTATCAATCACGCTGTATTTTGACAGCAGCAAACAGTAGAGAAGTGGACGCATTACAGTGTTACCGTTACTGTTTTGACTAAATACCAACATCGCCTATGTCGATTTTTGTTTTCGGTGGAACAATGGTTCCAACACTGAAATGTTCACGGGAAGTTACCGTGTATCATGGATAAGTTTCTTGTAGTTCTTGTGTCTCTTTACGAGACAAAAAAAAAAGAATAGTATTACTGTTCCGTTCGCAATTACGTACCAGACGGCTAATATGAGATTGTGTATGTAGGTGGCAACCATATCACGTAAAACATCATCATCATCTCATCTCAACCCGTAAACCCGTCATGGGTCGTAGGGGTGCCATGGTGGAAGCATCAGCAGACAGGGTCCTCCACTGCTCTCTATCCTCAGCAATGCGTACAAGTGTGGAAAAACCGTGTCCTGCCCATTCTTTGATGTTATCAGCCCAGGATTTTCTTTGCCTTCCTCTTCTCTGTGTACCTTCGACTGTTCCCTGGAGGATCGTTTTCGAAAGGGAGTCATGACGAGTTACATGCCCAAACCAGGCAAGCTTTCGACGTTTCACTACTGACAAAAGTGGTTCTTGGTGGCCTGCATACGTGTTTTATTTTCTCTCTAACATAGACATTTGTTTTGTGCTCTATAGCAAATGCGCAAAATTCTTCTATAACATTTATACTCGAAAGCCTGAATCCTTCGCTCCGTATCTGCAGTGAGTGTCCAGCCCTCACACCCATACAAGAGAATAGATAATACAAGTGATTTGTACAATTTAATCTCCACAGGAAAACTGATATGTAAAACATATTGCATTAGAAATTACGGCTGAAAATGTATGTGATTGTTTTGTGAAGGCTTCCTGCAAGATGGCCAGCTGCTGTGAGACCTCTATGCTCAATAGGGACCGAAAAGGAACATGATGATGCTGATGTTGAATGATAGAATAAAATAAGCTGTAATACGATACAGGAGAACGGTGAAAGAGAGTCAGATCAAGGACAACCTGGCGGAGAACTGTGGAGGCTGAGATGTAGAGCATGAGCCAGAGTTGGGGGCACAGCACGAAGGTTGGGGCACACCACGAAGGTTGGGGCACACCACGAAGGTTGGGGCACACCACGAAGGTTGGGGCACACCACGAAGGTTGGGGCACACCACGAAGGTTGGGGCACACCACGAAGGTTGGGGCACACCACGAAGGTTGGGACACACCACGAAGGTTGGGGCACACCACAAAGGTTGAGGCCCACTACGAAGGTTGGGGCACACCATGAAGGTTGGGGCACACCACGAAGGTTGGGGCACACCACGAAGGTTGGGGCACACCACGAAGGTTGGGGCACAGCACGAAGGTTGGGGCACACTACGAAGGTTGGGGCACACCACAAAGGTTGATGCACACTACGAAGGTTGGGACACACCATGAAGGTTGGGGTACACGACGAAGGTTGGGGCACAGCACGAAGGTTGGGGCACACCACGAAGGTTGGGGCACACCACGAAGGTTGGGGCACACCACGAAGGTTGGGGCGCACCACGAAGGTTGGGGCACAGCACGAAGGTTGGGGCACAGCACGAAGGTTGGGGCACAGCACGAAGGTTGGGGCACACCACGAAGGTTGGGGCACACCACGATGGTTGGGGCGCACCACGAAGGTTGGGGCACACCACGAAGGTTGGGGCGCACCACGAAGGTTGGGGCACAGCACGAAGGTTGGGGCACAAGCAGGTTGGGGCGCACACCACGAAGGTTGGGGAAGGTTGGGGGCACACGAAGTTGGGGCACGAAGGTTGGGGCACAGCACGAAGGTTGGGGCACAGCACGAAAGTTGGGGCACAGCACGAAGGTTGGGGCCCAGCACGAAGGTTGGGGCCCAGCACGAAGGTTGGGGCACACCACGAAGGTTGGGACACCAACCGAGCAAAATAGGGACAGTTTGTTACTGTCCTACAAGACGTGCAGGCCGCTGACTGCTTTGTCAGCCAGGGACTAAGGATCCACGAAGAAGAAGGAGAAAATGCAGATATAATGGGCATAGCCCCAGTGTAATTCCCGGGGGGGGTGGGAGGGGTCTCTGGGGAGACAAAGAATAAATGGGACTGCTCTTTCTCATGAATCTCGTAAAAGAAATTATTGTGCGGGTATGCATAACACTGGCAACCTCATGATGTGAAACAAATTGCTACAGAACCAACTAACACAAGAGTACCAGGGTGGTTTTGGGTTTCCTTAAGGTAGCCAGATACAGTGGTGGCGCCATGGTCCAAGATGAGCGAAAACGAAATGATGATAATTACTTTGATGTCAGGTAAACGATGACATGTCATGGACATTTATTACTTTTTAACTTATATGGGAATAGACTACTGGAGAAAGATATGTCAGGATGTCATGACATGTGGTGGAATATATTACATCTTCATTGTGTCTCATACATGAGACTTTACCCTACACAGGGAAGTATTGCAGCATTATGTACGAATAATATCTCATGCTAATAGACATACTAATAAGCATAGGAACATCTTTTAATACGGAAGTCAATTTTGAATGTTCCTTTATCTCATCGTTGTAGCAAAGTTGATTTTGCTGGGGAGGTTATGATGGTATCCTAAAAAGAATTAAAAGGTGTCTGCTATAACCGTGTGAGGTCCCACCTGGTTGTGACCACACCTCAAATCCTTATAGTAGATACGCCACTGTACGTTCACATACTTTTCCTCCATACAATAATGTGGAGTAACCACATTTCCTCTGATATGATCTTCTCTTCTTTTCTTTACACTTATATTTGCTTCAGGCTTGTTAAACAGTGTTCATTGAACACAGAGGCTTGCTAAACTATTTTAATACAATAATATGTCAACATAATTATAACAACATACATCAGTCAGATACCGTTTAATGTGTGGACTCAACAATGTCTGCTTCCGACATGTCCTTCACTTTTTCCCCAATAGCAGTATCTAACTTTTGTAGTTGGACCAAACATATTAAATTTCATAAAATATTCTTACCACAATCAAGAAATATATAAACAAGTGACGCTGATTTTGTGAAGAAATGGCCTCAGCTTCCTCCGAACTGAACAGACTGTGACTTTATTCTTTATTTAAGTTTAAAATTAACACAGCTGTTTTTCAGCGTATCTGTATAAAAATTTTAGTTCAACTGGCAATGAATAACCAAAGCCTTTTGTTAATATCTACCAGCACTAGCCAATCGTAACGTTCTTACTACTTGAATTCAAATGCAGTTTGAATGAAAAACCCAAAACAATTTCAAATAACTGGTGGTCGATTGGCCCGTCTGCTCTAGTCATGCCCAATACAAAAAGATATCACGTTAGGATTACATTTCTCCTACCGTTCCCCTTTCCCATTCATACTCTGTTCACCCCAAGCGAATTTGAATGTACCTCCCTGCCTATTTTTCCAGCTCGCGTCCCCTTAACGTTACCCAAAAAAACATGAGCAGGAACGCCAGTGTGTCTGGTCGTGTGTTCTTAGATATTAGTATTTCTTCAATAACTTCTCTAATACTGGGACTATCATATATTTTAAAGTACATTCTTACTCAGCTAACTTTACGTCATACTACCATATAATTCTTATGGGGAACTTCATAATGGTTTAAAATTTTCAATTTATGTCATCGTCCAACGTCAAATAAAATTTTACACAAGTCCGCCATCTTTCCTCTCCTTCATCTTGGGAGCATGTATTTTTCAAATACTACTTGTTTTAGTTACATCAGAAATGCTACCACTAGGAGGAAATAAAATTGTCTGCGTGGTTATGCCTTGGCTGGCTTTTCCGCAGTGTGAATATATGCGTTGCAGACTGTGTCAGCTAAGCGGGGTGTAGACGGGTCGGGTTAGGACTTTGCGTTACTAGTTAGCATTGTATCGTGTAATACTACCAAAAAATGTAAGGATTTCTACTGATTTTGCTACAAAGTTGACAGAAAGTGTTACTTCAGATAGCTATATTGCGGTATGCTTCCGCCAATAGTTAAATTGTAAGGCTAGACTACAAAGTGTATACAGCAGATTGGGCAAAAGTTAAATATTAGTAGTGTTTGTCGAAAACGAAACTAAAGCATGTCAGACTTTTTCCGTGAAATCGATCTATAGGCTTAGCACTGTGCAAAAAGCAGCGCTGCTGGCTTCGAAGATGCCAACCGTCAGACACATGCGGGCTAATGTATTTAGTATCGTTTTATGCCTAAATCGTACTGAATTGAGCGTTTATTCTCGCATATTTTGCTACACACCTCCCATCCTAAAACATGCATTCATTTGCAAGTTATAATATGCGAGATAACTTAGCTCCATGAAGTCTTACTCGTGTTTCTGATCTTCATCATAAGGATGTCTGCTCAGAAAATCTGCGCCAACGTTCAAAGGGCCGGAATGTATTCAATCAAAAATGAGTATGGTTGCAAAAAGAGAGACCATCTCAATAATCTAGAATTGTCATGCTTGGCCTGTGATAAGAACACGAGGGGAGAATGATCCGTTTGGACCACAAATGTCCGGCCATATAAATAAATCTGGAATTTCTTTATAGCCCATATTAAAGCGAGACATTCTTTTTCACTGGTTGAGTAATTATTTTCCGCCTTGTTCAATTTGCGGCTAGCATATGCGACTGGGTTCAATTCCCCATCTTGTGAGGAGGACCTTTGCAACAATGTAGCGCCCAGGCCCACATTGCTTGCGTCACTTCTCACAATAAATTCTTTAGTCAAGTCAGGCAATTGCAATACTGGCCTGCTAGTAAGCTTCTCTTTTAACTCCTGGTAAGCCAATTCACACTGTGCTGTCCAAATTATAGTATCAGGTTGACCTTTGCGAGTTAAATCGGTCAAAGGAGCACATATAGAGTTAAAATGTTTGATATACTTTTGGTAAAAACCACACAGAGACACGAAAGATCGCACATCTTGTTTTGTTTGTGGTCTAGGTGCTCTTTTTAGTTTTTCCAGATTCTTGGGTTCAGGGGTCATGCTACCCTGATGTACTGTATGTCCCAAAAATTCCAACTCTTTACAACCAATACAGCATTTTGTTGGCCTAGCGGTTAAGTTAGCCTCTCTGAGTCTATCAAACAGCATATTCAAAGAGGTAACGTGGTCCTCAAATGTGTCTGTAGCAATGAGGATATCATCCATAAAATTCGAAATACATGGATTTTTCAGGGGATCCAGCAATTTTCGCATCATCCTAGAAAACACACTCGGGGCATTTTTCAAACCAAATGGTAACATGTTAAACTCATAATGACCTTCCGAGGTGCTAAAGGCCAAATAAGGTCGAACCTCAGGCTTTACTGGAATCTGGTAATAGCCTTTGCTAAGATCCACCTTAGAAAAATATTTTGCCTTGTTCAGCCTGGCAAAAAGTTGAGTAGTATCAGGTAATGGATCCACCTGACCTTCTCTGACAGCATTCAGTTTCCTGTAATCTATGCACAGTCTATGTTCTCCTGAAGGTTTCCGCAACAAAACTACACAGGAACTGAAGGGAGACTCACTGTGAGAAATAATCCCTTCTTTTAACAGATAATCAATATCCTCTTTGGGACCTCAAGACGCAGCAATAGAGACCGCAGTCAGCGACTCATAGCTTGACTGCCTGCGTCAGGACCAGCGAACCAGAGCTGGTCAAGACCGCACTCCACCTCCACGTGGTGGTCCTGGAAACAGTCTGCAGCTGTGCAGGCTGGCTGAGCGAGTGTGGATCGAAATGGGAAGGC
Organism: Oreohelix idahoensis; assembly: GCA_024509875.1. Classification (NCBI taxonomy): domain Eukaryota; kingdom Metazoa; phylum Mollusca; class Gastropoda; order Stylommatophora; family Oreohelicidae; genus Oreohelix; species Oreohelix idahoensis. The sequence goes on from JAMPIV010015216.1 coordinate 28,143, forward strand.
AAACCCGGTCCTAAAAAATGCCGTGCAGAAGTCGGATGTGTCGACCGAAAGGTGCAGATATCACAGCTACGTTGTAAACAGACACAACGCAACCACCGTCCTTTTCAGGGCGAACGAAGAAGAAGAAGAAGAAGAAGAATATCCTCTTTCAAAGCTTTTTCCTTAGCGAACGGAATAGAATAAGGCCTCATACAGATGGGTGTTGGTGTTGCAATGTGGAAGTGTTGCAAGTAGTGGTTTGGTTAGCTCTGAACAATGTTCCATGTAATGTCAATAAAGTAGTTATAAATTCTGGCCATTGTTTTATCTTCTTGATATTCTTGAGTGATCGTGTATCGTGCCTTCTATGTAAGATTACGCGAATGCAGGGGTGGAAGATTCTGAACAATAATTGAATGACTTGGAATACGATTGATGTGACAAGTCGGTTCCATTGAGTCCACCAACATTTAATACAGTTTACACATCAAAACGATTCATGCATGTTGATCACAAAGGTACATATTATAACTTGAAAATATATGGCATAGATATGCAGATATCCTATCAGTCCTTGTCCAATAATCAAATTACTGTATGCAGATTGTCATAGCTGTATGCACGCGCGGTTGGGGTTTTCCAACGGCCGACAGTGAGTCTATGAGTCTGGCAAAATCAAATACTATGGACTGTAATTCATCCTTCCTTAATTTTTACTTTCGTACTGACCTTTAATCATTTCAAATCTTCATAATAGCAATGGACTGACCCATGTCCGTACTTGCATAAAATATATCTGTATGGCAATACCATGCCCAACATTGGAAGGAGAGTCAAACGCGTCTTAACAGCTTGACGGTCTATGTGAAAAGGGTAGCGTTTCTTAGTTACCGACTGTGTCCTAAACAACGCTATACACGTCATAATCGATCGTGTATGAAGCGTTCATTAATTGAAACATCTATCGCAATATATTAAATGTCTTAACCTTTATAATTGCACGTCTGGTAACCTTTAGCAGACGGCGTTAATATCATATACCGTAACAATTCCCTGTACACCGGGGAAAAAAAAATCTATCGATTTTTTTTTCAATATCTATCCGACTTAACAATTTTTCAAAAAAATTTAACACAATTGTGACATATGGCCGACGATGTTCTGAGTAGAACTGTTGCGGTCGTGTCAACTAACTATTTGTCATAGTCATCTAACGTTATATATCAATATTATACATATTATTATATCAACTAAATAAATGTCCAATGTTAATAGTGAATGATAGAATTAAATTAAAGTAAGGTCTGTCGTATTAGTATGTCATATATGAATTAATTTGACTAATTAAAATTAAATTAATTAATTAAACTAAGAGTTAAATTATTAAGGTTCTAATGTAATGCGATGTTATGAGAGAAGAAAAGACAAACTAAGTAAGAAGAAATAGAAAGAAATTCGAATATAAGTTTTAACTTAATTGTGTGTGTTAAGTGTTAGTGAATAATAACTAACTAAATAATGTATAGGTACATTAAAAAAAAATTATTAATCTAATACTTGTGTGAGATTTATTTTCTCTTTTCATAATTTCTTCTTTTAGTATTTCGTTCTCTTTTTTTTTTTTTTGTTCTTTCATTTCATTTTTTTTTTCACATTTCATTTTATTGATAATAATTCAATTAAGAAGTTAAGTTAACTAATTAATTAGTATAGGATATGATGATCCATCCGTAGTCTTGATCCTGATGAATTCTTTTAGGCAAGAAAGGTCAAACGTTTACGTTGGAAAGAAATGTCATTTATCCCAGCATCGAAGAATTAAGAGTCCATAGGATAATAAGTTCGACTTGTCGTCAGATATTATTCCATGATTGTTCAATGATATTCGTATATCGTGTATGGATATTATACGAAGTTCGAATGTCTATATATACCTTGATTGTCTTTTAATTCAATTCTGTGATGCATATAGTGTTTATACAGTTTAAATTGAAGGCAAGGTTAGTTCCTTTATAGTTGATACTTCGTTCAATCCACTGTAGTATTGATTGATGTAGTTTAAGAGTGTCAATATTGATTATTCGTCGTCAATAGGATTACGTGACAATGCATCTGCCACACAATTTTCAGTGCCAGGTATGTGTTCAATGGAGAACTCGAATGGCTGTAGGATGATTGAATATCTGGCAAGTTTCTGGCTTTTGTGGTTGGATCGACGCAAGGATGCGACCGCACGTTGGTCCGTCTGTATGGTAAAGGGGGCACCGAGGAGAAACTTTTCCAGCTTCGTTATTGCCCAGATCACAGACAAAAGTTCCTTGTCGACTGTGGAATACTTTGTTTCAGCCGGCTTCAGCTTTCTTGATATATATAAGGTGGGGTGTAGAATGCCGTCATGGTTCTGGAGCAGGCATGCACCAATGCCGTAGTTACTAGCATCTGTTCGTAAGAAAAATCTTTTGGAAGCATCGGGAAGTCTTAAAATTGGTTCATGTGAGAACAAATTTATAATTTTGTTGAAAGTTTCATTGCATGTACCAGTCCATGTCACCTTCACCGGCATATCTTTTTTTAACAATGAAGACAATACAGCCGTGATGGATGACAAGTTTGGTATGAATCTACTGTAATATTGAACAAGTCCTAACAAACTCCTGACCTGTTTCTTCGTCTGAGGAATTGCTATGTTTAGAATTTTTGAGACTGTACTAGGTAACGTTCGGATATATCCCGATCCAATGATATGTCCCAAAAAGGTTATCTCATTACACGCGATTTGCACCTTTGTAGGTTTAGCAGTTAGATGATAATTCCTTAGAGTGTCAAAAACATATCTAAGTCCCAAAACATGTTCCTCAAACGACGAACTAAACAAGCATATGTCGTCAATATATGTAATAACGTCTGGTCTACCTGATAAAATTTGTCGCATCAGGCGAATGAAGGTAGCTGGCGCATTAACAAGCCCAAAAGGCATCACGTTCCACTGGTATAGACCTTGTGGCGTGGAAAATGCGGTGTAGTACTTAGCCTTTTCGGTCAGTGGTATCTGCCAATAACCTTTAGTTAAGTCTATCTTACTAAATATAGTTGCGTTGGATAGACGTGGTAGTAAGTCGTCGATAAGTGGATGTGGTTCGCTGTCAACTATAGTCTTAGCATTTAATTTTCTATAATCAACACATAGTCTAATGTTATTGTCCTTCTTCGGACAATCACTAATGGAGAAGAGAATGGCGAATTACTAGTCTCAATGATTCCCAGAGACAACATCTGTTCAAGTTCTTTAGTAGTTTTAGCAAGGAAATGTAAAGGAACAGAATAGGGATGTACACGAATAGGTGTATCGTCATTGAGAGTAATGTCATGACTGATAGCCGATGTGCGACCCGGAACGTCGGTCAACACATCTGGATAAGATTGTAATAGATTAGCAATCTGTAGACGCTGTTGCGGTGTAACCGTTGAAGAGATGGTTACATCCCGCCAAGATTCAGTAGGTTGAACTACTGGTACAGGTAACGGTAACTGTACCTCAGGAAAAGAAGATTCTTCTTCCTGGATGACAGATAAGTTAGTATAATGACAAGTGGATACTGTGTTGTCATCTAGTTCATGAAAAATTGACTGTAAGTGTTCAGGACGTGTATGAAATTGCTTGAGCATGTTAATATGAAATATCTTTTTGTGTCCCTTGATATCTAAGACGTAATCAACGTCGGAAATTTTATCAATGACTTTGTAAGGACCATTCCAAGATATCAATAATTTATTGTTATTGTGAGGAAGTAACACATAAGCCTCGTCGCCTGGGAATAATTGGCGTAATCGTCGAGACTTATTTTGTAGAGATCGAGCCTTAGCTTTTGCAGCCTCAGAAGAAGCTGTTGCCAACAGGCAAGACTCAATAATGTTCTTCCGAAGATTAATTACGTACTCGTAAGATGACTGAGTGTCCTGAGTCATCTCGTCGTCAATTAATAAGTCTTTTATTAGTCCCATAGGACCTCTTGGGGGAGCACCAAAAACTAATTCAAAGGGAGAGAAGCCAGTTTGTTCATGCGGTACCTCCCGATAAGCAAATAGAACAGCTGGGAGTGCTCTGTCCCAGTCATGAGGGTGCTTAGCAGTAACCTTATGTAGTAGTTGTTTAAGTGTACGGTTAAGTCTTTCAACCGCACCATTACTCATCGGATGATAAATACTACTTAAATTCCTATCAATGTCCCAAGTTTTCATGACTTCCTTCATGGTGTCAGATATAAACTGTGACCCATGGTCTGATAAAAGTTTTCTAGGAAACCCTATTCTAGAAAAGATGAGATGTAGTGCATCAGCTACATCTGTGGTAGTGGTGGTCTTTAATGGGATAGCTTCCGGCCATCGTGTGCACAAATCAATGCACGTAAGGACGAATCTATGTCCTCTGGCCGATGGTAGCAATGGACCAATAATGTCTATTGCCATCTTGTCAAAAGGTCTCACTGAGATATCGCAAGCCTGAATAGGCGCCGTGTGAAAAGCTCCACGTGCTTTCACTTCTTGGCATGTAGTACAGGAACGTACATACTGCGAAATATCTCTTGACACCCCTGGCCAAAAGAATGAAGACAGTACTCGAGATCGTGTTCGAGTATATCCCATATGTCCAGCACAATGTGAGTCATGTGCATGTTGAAGAATGTACCGTCTAAAAGTATATGGGACCATAACTTGTTGTTTCATTTGTGATTTGTCATTAAAACATCTAATCAATATGCCATTTTTAATAACAAAACAATGTTTGTTATTATTACCTGAGGATAGATTGTCAACTTTATCAACCAACGTAAAAAGTTTTTTTAAAGATTTATCCGCTTTTTGTTTGGTTGCAAATGTTTCCCTGTCAATAGGTGAATTGACTACAAATTCCTCTTGGTTGTCTGCATCCATTTTTATTATCATCAACTTTCTCCATGAGTTGAGTCTGTGCTCTAGTCGTCACGGCGTTTCCAGTGCATAGGTTATGTTTCTCCCATTCTATAATCTCATCTGGAGTACAATCTTTACTGCCGTGTATACGACCAACCATCAAATCAGCTATAGGCTTTTTTAGCATACATACTTTTACGTTTCCTGTGAAGAAAGGAGTGTTGACATGAATAATAGCTGTGGGGTAAAACTCTATTGTTCCACCAAACGTCATGCAACGAACATATTCCCCCGTTGCACAGCTGGGATGTACCAGCGACTGTCGTACACCAATCGTTGTGGATCCCGAATCCCTCAACACTGAGACGACGGATCCATTAACTAATCCTCTGTTAAAAATTAATAGGCCTGTTCCATCGTTGACTGCAAGACCTACCTGTGGTATAATATGTCCGCAGTTAAGCACTGTTTCTTTCGCCTTCTGAAAAATAAGATTGCATTGCTGGCAACTATTTGCCACATTATAATTAATAGCAAAACATGCAGCAGAAGACTGTGTTGTATTATTGTCAAGTGGAACCTGAGCTATAGGGGTAGTATTATTTGTAACTGCCGCCCCTGTATTATGGTTGTAATGAGATGATCCCCGAGAATGAGATCGATTCCGAGTATAATTGTTAGAATTATCTCGTCGTCCTCTATAGTAACTATTATCTCGATGTCTCGAGCCATGATTATTACCCTTCCAGTTACTATTATCATTGGGAGTATGTGATCGATTATAATGAGTGTTATGTTGACCATTGTGGTAGTTTGTTTGAGGTGAATAATTTCTATCTCGTGATCTACCTCTGTTGAACTCATTTTTATTGTTGAAATCATTATTATGTCCCTTCTGAAAGTTAACATTGTGATTTCTTTGGAACCTGCTTCTGTCTACACTGTGATGTCTTTGTTTGTTATTGTGATTGTAGGCCATATTAGACGCCACAGGTAGAGGTTCTCTTAATGAGGAGTTAGAAATGGTTGCATTCGGGTGTGCCGAACAGTAGTTTAAAGAAATTTTTTCTAACTCATCCATAGTACCGGGTTTACGCTCCTGCAAATATGCAAAAAATGGCTGGCTAACTGAAGATAATACCTTATCCCGCAGTAGTAAATCAACTAATTTGTCGTATGATTTGTTGACTTCTGCCAGTTCAACCCATCTGTTAAATGTATTGCGTATATTCGCAATGAATCCTGCAAAATCCCTTGGAGATTCAGGTAAAATTCCCTTAAATTTCAACCTACAGTGTTCCTCGTCCAGGTGAAATCTTCGTAGAAGCAAGGACTTAATAGCACCGTAGTTATTAGCTATTGATGGGTCAGCATTTTGAGAAGCTGTCAGTGGTTCTCCAACCAAGAATTCATTTAACTTGAGTACCCATGACTCTTCAGGCAAATGGTTACATTTGCAAGTCTGTTCAACCCGTGCCAGGAACGATGAAAGGTCGTCGACGTTCAAGTTGAAAATGGGTAGTTTAAAGTTGTAGAAGTGTTTAGGCTGGCTGGATGATGATCCATTTTGTGCGTTATTATTCTGGTTTGCATCAGCATTTTGTGCTTGTAATCTTGCTGTCTCCAATTTAATACGCGCCAATTCCATTTCTTGTTGTAAAATAATTTCCTCTCGTTTCAATTTATTCTCTTCTTCCTGCCTGGCGATTGTTCTTTGCTCTTCTCTTTCACGTTGAGCAATCTCTCTCAATCTATTTTCCTTGGCAATTTGCTTCATCTCAAGTTCTGCTTCCTCTTTCTTTAATGCTGCCTTTTGTTCCTCTTCCTCTTTCTTTAATGCTGCCTTTTTCTCTTCTTCCTTTCTTTCATATTTTTCGAGTTCTGATTCAGCAAACTGACGAAGTTCTTGAGATTTATAACCATAATCACGGCCAATTTTAACGAAATGGTCTATAGTAAGCATTTTGACTTTTATCTGTAAGTAATTATTGATAATTACTGATTAAATTAGTCAATAGTAGCTTCAGAGTAATTATTATACTTACTCAACTTAGGAATATTCAATATAAGTAATCACAATAGTATTGAACTTAATGTTTAAGTTCACCTAATAGACAATATTTTGTAACAATATTATATCTAAATAATACTATATCATAAATAGTTATGATATCTGTTAAATATAATGTAATTATATCACACAATTAATCTCAATATCCAATAATGTTGGGTATAATTCCTAGTAATTATATTGTTCAATGTACTAAGTCACTCTCTTAGTACCAGAAAAGTATATTAAATAATATACAATGGGTCTATTACCTCAAAGGTAGATATAAGATTAGTTTATTTTGTCAATATATATATTATATTATTATGCCCTAGGCATCTATGATAAATTGTAGTGCTACTTTCTTGGACTATCACTGCATAATTATGCAATGTCCCATATTACCCTTAAATTTCAGAAAAATTAATTAAATTAGATTACAAGTGTATTATTGCATATAATAGCATATTATTAATACAGTGTTAATATATATTATGAGGACAGACAAGCAATGATGCAACTAAAGGGTACAAACAATGTCAAGACGCAAACAAGACATTTTCACAATTAAAAATGAATTTATGAACTAAATAAAATAAGCGGAAATGTCACAGACCAAATGAAGGGTCAAGGTCTGACCTGAGGTCAACTGAATATTCAACGTACACAAAACACAAAATGACTGCGAAAAATGATGACGTCACAGGACTCATAACGGACGAAAATTTAATAATCATAAAATAAATGATAGTCAGAGGAGAATGGACGAAATAGTGACGAACATGGTACAGAACTGAATAAAATTATTAACTGAATACGAATAAAATACACCAATTATCTACGGGACAGTACAGCTAACGCAAATTGTCAAACGGTAGCAAATTTGGACAGACTGTCCAATGGCAACCTCAATGGGCTTCCAAAAGTGCGATCGTTTAAGTTCCCTAAGAACGACTGAAATCTAGGTGGTCAGCTGTTCGCGACATTCCCAGAGATTTCAGTTCCCTCTCCAACCGGCCCACGAATTAACAACAAATACATACGATGGAAAACAAATTTAACATATATACATGAAAATACATAGACATGCAGATATCCTATCAGTCCTTGTCCAATAATCAAATTACTGTATGCAGATTGTCATAGCTGTATGCACGCGCGGTTGGGGTTTTCCAACGGCCGACAGTGAGTCTAAGAGTCTGGCAAAATCAAATACTATGGACTGTAATTCATCCTTCCTTAATTTTTACTTTCGTACTGACCTTTAATCATTTCAAATCTTCATAATAGCAATGGACTGACCCATGTCCGTACTTGCATAAAATATATCTGTATGGCAATACCATGCCCAACATTGGAAGGAGAGTCAAACGCGTCTTAACAGCTTGACGGTCTATGTGAAAAGGGTCGCGTTTCTTAGTTACCGACTGTGTCCTAAACAACGCTATACACGTCATAATCGATCGTGTATAAAGCGTTCATTAATTGAAACATCTATCGCAATATATTAAATGTCTTAACCTTTATAATTGCACGTCTGGTAACCTTTAGCAGACGGCGTTAATATCATATACCGTAACAGTTGGGTCTAGTAGTTTCATATCATATGACAACAAATTTGTGTGCCCTGGTTTATCAGTTAACACTGTATGTTTCTCAAGGACCTCTTTTGAACCTTCTCCTTCTGTCCTTTTGTCAGGTGATTACTGATTTTCACCTGTGCAAACGTTTCACTGGTTTTCAGTGGATATTCAACCGAGGAGAGAGGTTCATTTTTCAACTCGGTTGCTATAGACAAGGCCATTAAATGTGATTCCTCCTGGATTTGTCTGTCCAGATATTTCTTCAAAAGGTTCACATGATAGACTTTCTCCTTTCCCTTTTTGTCTATCTTATAATTGGTTCTGGATACCTTTTCCAAAACTGTATATGGCCCTTGCCATCCGATCTGAAGTTTATTGTTGCTGCCTGGCAATAGAAGAAGTACCTTCTCCCCTACAGCAAGTTCTCTATCCTTCGGTTTTTTATTAAAATAAGCAGCATGCTTTTTCCTGGCTTGTCTCAAATTTTCATTTGCCAGTTTCCAACTGGTTTTTAAACGAGTGGTCAGTTCGTTCACATATTGGTATGATGAGGTAACAGTCTCCTCTGCCTTCTCATCTGTCCAGGTCCTTAAAAGAGTTACATATGGACTTTTCATTTTTCTGACATAGTATTCATGGCACCTGTCAGGTCTTTTACATTGGAAGCTCTGTTTTGCGGACGTTTCTTTCTTGTGTCACCACACAAGAATCTACCACTACCAATTTGTTTCCTGGGGTTGTCTCCCCTCAGGTTCAAATTCAAATTGAGAGAACTTCGATCTCTTTTTTCTTCCTCCCGTTTACATAAGTCAGACCGAGGGATTGTCGGCTTATTCTGGGGTATAACAGTTCTTTGTACTCGCTGCATAGTAGCCATTGTAAAACATTTGAGCGAAGACTGTCTGTGAAACGGGGGTTCCCATTCCCTTCTGTCCACTTTATTATAATTATTTTTCTTTCCAGGCCTAAGTTTGCCCCGTGGCGTGTCTAGGTCCTGGTTCCTTTTCCCACGTGTGGGTGTTCCCTCTTTATTTTCTGGTCCCGGTTTGCCATAATGCTTCTCTTGCATATGGTTATTATTTTTCCACCCTGTGGAATTGTTCGTGCTGCACTGTTCGCAGTCCTCGACAAATTTTCTTATGTCATCAACTTCTCCGGGCCAGAAATATCCAACATATGTTCTTTGGCATGTGGTACCCATTTTCTGGTGTTCACCATTTAGAACATGTGTTTGTCTCATAATTTGTGCCCTATATCTCGATGGCACTACTACCTGTCCACACCCGGATAATCCTGCTTTATCCGCCCTGCAAAGCAGTCCATCATCCAAATAGAAGTCTCCTTTCCTAGGAGGGGTATAAAGTTTTTGGAGTTTCTCAAAACACGGCTTCAGTGACCTATCTTCAGCCTGTGCCTTTCTCCACTGTTTACGAGACATTGTTTTTGGTGGTTCCTCCTCTTTTTTAGGAGTCGACCTGACCTGAAGCGTGGCCATTACTACAGGTCTCTTTCCACAATTTTCAGTGTTATGGTTGTCCATCCGACAATTTTTCAATACCTCTTTCCTTGGTTAAAAGATTTTCTTTCATCATTTCTTCTATCATTGAATTGTGAGGGTCTATTCTTAAATTCATTTCGAGGCCTATCGAAGTTCTGCTTATTTCTATTATCGAATTTGTTATGGTTTTGAGGGGCCTTACTCTGATCTATTTGTTTCTTCTTTGTGCCAGCTACCTCTGCCTGGGCTGCCTGATACCTCTCACCGACATTTGTTATCTCACCCAGCCTCTCCGCACCCTGTTCCATGAGAAACTTTCTCATGTCTGGAGCCATGGACTCTCTCATTTGTTCAATGAGTATTATCTCTTTGAGATCTTGGGTTTTCCCCAAAGTAGCCCATTTCTCCATATACGTTTCCAACCGGGCGGAGAACTGGTGATAAGTCTCACCCGACAGTAGCCTGGCATTCCTAAACTTCTTTCTATAAAACTCTCCGTTCTTTTTGTATCTTAACAGAAGAGCTTGCTTCAACATGTCATAGTTGTCTTGGTCATCCCTGCTCATTTTGGAAAACACGTCATAAGCTGTTCCCCGAAGTCCCTGAGACAACTTTACCCCCCATCTTTCTCTTTCTAACCCATAAGTAGTAGCTAAAAGTTCAAACCTGCTTAAATATCCTTCTATGTCATCGTCTTTCTCAACAAAATGGTCTACATGAAAACCCATAGCTGAGGTTGAGGCTCCCTGACTAGTAGTGGCATCTGAGGCAAAGGGGCTAGTACCATTTTCAGGAGCATGGCCTTGAAATTCTAACTCCCTTAATCGTAGCTCATGCTCCCTCTGTAATCTTTTTTCTTCTGCTTCCCTCTGCAGTCGTTTTTCTTCTGCCTCCCTTTCGGCAGTCAATCTTTTTTCTTCTGCCTCCCTTTCGACAGTCAATCTTTTTTCTTCTGCCTCCCTTTGCAGTCGTTTTTCTTCTTTTTCTGCCTCTATCTGTAACTTCTTAGTCTCAGTTTCCAATGCCCTAGCCTCCTTGTCAGCCTCAATCTGCAGCCTCTTAATTTCTTTTTCAGCCTCCAACTTTCTTTCTGCTTCTAACTTCTTATCTTCTCTGGCAATAAATTTATCCACCTCTGAAGTTACATATTGAACCAACTCTGGTCCATCCATGCCCATCTCTTTAGCAGTCTGTACAGCCGCAGAGCGAAACTTGGCCAGATCTGCTATTCTAATAAGTACAAAATGTTCTAACAAAATCTCTAACTAATTATAAATTTATTTAATTAAATCTGGGCTCTGACACTTTCTTCACTTCCCAAATCTTGGGTAATACTATATGGGGATTCCCTGGGAAAATTAGACTGTTGTTAAAGCTAAACCCCAGACCCCAATGTATGTAGTACTAAGAGAAATTCAGATGCCCGGACAAGCCTACCAATTTATGTAGCAAAGTTGATTTTGCTGGGGAGGTTATGATGGTATCCTAAAAAGAATGAAGAGGTGTCTGCTATAACCGTGTGAGGTCAAGCACATGTAGGTCTCTGCCTCTATAGATGATGATGATGAATTATATGCAGAAAACCTAACGCTACCTCCCTAGGTCTCACACGGTCAATCGTCTGGCTCTAGTGTATGGTGTATGGTGTACCTAGTGTCTAGGGGAGAAATGAATGATGGTACACAACAATCAAACACTTTAAGTTTCTATTAAAGAAGTTAATAACTAGCAGTTAAGTTTTTCTTTGAACAAATATTTACAATTTATTTTGCCTGTCCATTCATAGATTGTGGACAGGTCTTTGAAAATAAGGACAAGATAGTTTACAGAATAGAACAATTAAAAATGTTGGGACAATCTGCCCAATAACTCAAAGTTATTATGTAGTTATAAATGTCCTTCCTGTATGAAATATTAAATTAGTTCACTTTAGTTATCTAATTTACAAATGTCCTTCCTGGATGAAATATTACAGAGTTCACTTTAGTTATCTACCGGGAGAGTCACTGTATATGAGGGCTATAGTTCATCCTACCCCCATAAAATTCCTGTGTAATATTTTGAAACACAAGACAATGTCAGAGATGCCCCAGATGTTTTATTCTTCACCTGGGAGTCCTTGTTGTAAGATAATTCAATGGGTAGGTGCAGAAATTTCAAGTTCAACACTCGCCAAAGCTCCTACTGGATATTCAACAGCATATAAGTCTGGTTGGAGACTGGTTGGCGTTTATAAGCACTCAGCAGGTTTCCTGTCACCAGCCGGCAACAGGAACATAGACCCTCTGCAACAAAAGGACACCCTGGCCTTTTATCTCTGATCATTTATTCTAACACTTAATTTCCTACGTGGGTATGGGGTCAGCCTCGCGTGCCTTACAAATGCACTCGCCCCGAATTGTACAGGACTCCCACCTGGTTGTGACCACACCTCAAGTCCTTATAGTAGATACGCCACTGTACGTTCACATACTTTTCCTCCATACAATAATGTGGAGTAACCACATTTCCTGTGATATGATCTTCTCTTCTTTTCTTTACACTTATATTTGCTTCAGGCTTGTTAAACAGTGTTCATTGAACACAGAGGCTTGCTAAACTATTTTAATACAATAATATGTCAACATAATTATAACAACATACATCAGTCAGATACCGTTTAATGTGTGGACTCAACAATGTCTGCTTCCGACATGTCCTTCACTTTTTCCCCAATAGCAGTATCTAACTTTTGTAGTTGGACCAAACATATTAAATTTCATAAAATATCCTTACCACAATCAAGAAATATATAAACAAATGACGCTGATTTTGTGAAGAAATGGCCTCTGCTTCCTCCGAAATGCACAGACTGTGACTTTATTCTCTATTTAAGTTTAAAATTAACACAGCTGTTTTTCAGCGTATCTGTATAAAAATTTTAGTTCAACTGGCAATGAATAACCAAAGCCTTTTGTTAATATCTACCAGCACTAGCCAATCGTAACGTTCTACTACTTGAATTCAAATGCAGTTTGAATGAAAAACCCAAAACAATTTCAAATAACTGGTGGTCGATTGGCCCGGTCTGCTCTAGTCATGCCCAATACAAAAAGATATCACGTTAGGATTACATTTCTCCTACCGTTCCCCTTTCCCATTCATACTCTGTTCACCCCAAGCGAATTTGAATGTACCTCCCTGCCTATTTTTCCAGCTCGCGTCCCCTTAACGTTACCAAAAAAACATGAGCAGGAACGCCAGTGTGTCTGGTCGTGTGTTCTTAGATATTAGTATTTCTTCAATAACTTCTCTAATACTGGGACTATCATATATTTTAAAGTACATTCTTACTCAGCTAACTTTACGTCATACTACCATATAATTCTTATGGGGAACTTCATAATGGTTTAAAATTTCCAATTTATGTCATCGTTCAACGTCAAATAAAATTTTACACAAGTCCGCCATCTTTCCTCTCCTTCATCTTGGGAGCATGTATTTTTCAAATACTACTTGTTTTAGTTACATCAGAAATGCTACCACTAGGAGGAAATAAAATTGTCTGCGTGGTTATGCCTTGGCTGGCTTTTCCGCAGTGTGAATATATGCGTTGCAGACTGTGTCAGCTAAGCGGGGTGTAGACGGGGCGGTTTAGGACTTTGCGTTACTAGTTAGCATTGTATCGTGTAATACTACCAAAAAATGTAAGGATTTCTACTGATTTTGCTACAAAGTTGACAGAAAGTGTTACTTCAGATAGCTATATTGCGGTATGCTTCCGCCAATAGTTAAATTGTAAGGCTAGACTACAAAGTGTATACAGCAGATTGGGCAAAAGTTAAATATTAGTAGTGTTTGTCGAAAACGAAACTAAAGCGTGTCAGACTTTTTCCGTGAAATCGTTCTATAGGCTTAGCACTGTGCAAAAAGCAGCGCTGCTGGCTTCGAAGATGCCAACCGTCAGACACATGCGGGCTAATGTATTTAGTATCGTTTTATGCCTAAATCGTACTGAATTGAGCGTTTATTCTCGCATATTTTGCTACAATCGTATGTGATGGAACATATTCGGAAAAGCTGAGAATTGCTGAGTGTTGCGCAGTGAGTAATGTGTTAATTATGTGTTAATTATGTGTTGTCCCAACTTAGATGGTTTGGCCATGTCTGCAGAATGGGAGAAGATCGGCTACCACGACAAGCACGGGAAACAAAGAGCCAAAGATCCAGACCCCCAGGACGACCCAGAGTCAGCTGGGAGGACAACATTAGACAATCTTTGAAGGACCGAGGACTAGAATGGAACCAGGCCAGGAGGAAGACAGCCGATAGGATAGTCTGGCGCTCTCTCTTCCAAACCTCTACACCTCATGGTAGAAGGGGAACGACTAAGTAAGTAATTATGTGTTAATTATGTGTTAATTATGAATGTTTTCTAGTTCCCTCACTGTTAAGACTATGCCTAGTACTGTAGTGTAAGAGCTAACACTGATTCATGTACTATGAGACTATGTATTGAACTATACCGCTTCTCTTGAGACTGTTCTGCTCTGTACCGCCGCTGATGAGACTATATCTTGACCCGTACCGCCGCTGTTGAGGGTATATCTTGACTTGTACCGCCACTGTTGAGACTATATCTGAACCTGTACCGTCACTGTTGAGATTATATCTTGACCGGTACCATTGCTGTTGGTACTAATATGGTTCTGTACTGTCACTGTTGAGACTTTATCTTGACCTGTACCGCCACTGTTGAGGCTATATCTTGTCCTGAGCCGTCACTGTTGAGACTGATATCGTCCTGTACCGTCACTGTTGAGACCATATTTTGACCTGTATCATCAGTGTTGAGACTATATCTTGACCAGTACCGTCACTGTTGAGAGTATATCTAGACCTGTACCGTCACTGTTGAGACTAATATCGTTCACGTTCTGAACCGTCACTGATGAGACTATATCTTGACCTGTACCGCCACTGTTGAGACTATATCTTGACCTGTACCGCCACTGTTGGGACTATATCTTGACCTATACCGTCACTGTTGAGACTATATCTTGACCTGTACCGTCACTGTTGAGACTATATCTTGACCTTTACCGTCACTGTTGAGACTATATCTTGAACCGTCACTGTTAAGACTATATCTTGACCTGTACCGCCACTGTTGAGACTATATCTTGACCTATACCGTCACCGTTGAGACTATATCTTGACCTGTACCATCACTGTTGAGACTATATCTTGACCTGTACCGCCACTGTTGAGAATACATCTTGACCTATAACTGCACTAGTAGAACTATATTTTGCCCCAGTACCGCGATTGTCGACATTATGTCTTAACCTGTACCGCCACTGTTGAGACTATATCCTATACTATGCCGGCATTGTTGAGACGGTATCTTATCCTAAGCCGTCACTGTTGAGACAGATCTTATCCCATGCCGTCACTGTTGAGATTTAGCTTATCGTACGCCGTCACTGTAAGGCTGTAGCTTATTCTATGTCGTCTCGGTTGAAACTATATATCGTCGTATGCCGTCACTGTTGAGAACGTAGTTTATCTTATGTCGTCACTGTTGAGACTCTATCTTGTTCTATGCCTCACTGTTGAGACTGTATCTTATCTTATGTCGTCACTGTTCAGACTGTAGCTTATCTTATGTCGTCACTGTTGAGACTGTAGCTTATCGTATGTCGTCACTGTTGAGTCTATATCTTGTCCTATGCCGTCACTGTTGAGACAGTGTTTAGTCTGTTAAATAGCGAGGAAAGGTACTCGTCACATAAAGCTAAGACCTAATATAGGCGCAGTCTCTAACTATTCACGCCCAAAGCAGTATCAGCTATAAGATTTCCTTTATTATTTTTTATTTCAGTTCTTTTATTTCATTACGGTGGACAACTTGTAATTGTTTACTTACCGAACTGGTGTCGCTTTGAAATTAGGAAATAACAAACTTAAGAAATCGTGTATAAATAATTCAATAATAAGATCGCATAAGATATTTAGTCTAATTATAATTCTTTTCCGTGTGATCTTTTCGTTCTTGAATCCTTCACTCGTTGATCTCACTTAAAGAGTGGTGATAAATGATTCATGTATCCTTAAGTTGAAAACCAATGTCCTAAAATGCAATACTGATCATGAGCTGCCTCTATTCTTAAAAAAGGACACTAAAATACAGGGTGTACCAGGAGGATAAGTCAATACAATGGGATGTCATAGTATCGGTCATTGTAAGAAACATACCGTAAGTTACTATGAACATATGTCCCATTCCGAACTGTTTCCGAGATAGAGCTGTTTGGCTTTGTGGCACAGTACTTTTCCTTCCCTCCCTCCATGATGCGAACGCAACTGTCGGAAACATGTGATACTGTGTTAAGCGTGAGTTGGCTGTTGTGATTGTCGACAGTGACACTGTAGAAATGTTGTTAAAAATGCAGCACATCTTCACAAATGTTGAATATGCAGATATGCTGTATGTTTATGATTTCTGCGATGGTAGTGCAACTGCTGCTGTTGAAGAATAGCGTCGACGGTTTAATAACCGGAGAATTGCGGATCGAAGAGTGTTTTACAAGTGAATGTGGTACGCTTTCGAGCGCTCATTTTCATCAGAACAAGCACGTCAACAATATGAATGAACAGGAAAACATTCTTCAAATGATAGAGCGTTGCCCTGCTGACATACGAAGACTTTCTTCACGTCTGAGTGTTTCACGAACAAGAGGCGAACATTACATGAAGACGGCATGTATCCATTTCACTTACGATGTGTAACACCTCCACCCAGGGCATAGTGCAGTGCGTCTAGAGTTTTATCATTGGTTACATACTAATCTTCGATTGCTTCCATTAGTACTATTCACTAATGAAGCTACTTTTACCCGTAACGAAATCAACAACACACGTAACACTCATCGATGGTCTCACAAAAAAAATTCACATGGTAATATGGAAACAAATTGTCAATGATATGTTGATTGGTCCCGTAATTTTAGAAGATCGTATGACAGGACAAAATTACCTTGAATTTCTGCGAAATGAATTACTGGAACAATTAGATGATGCTCCTTTGGCTAAACGGATTGCTATGTACTTTCAGCACGACGCAGCCCCTCCACATTATACCCGACAAGTGATGCAACATCTAATTGAAACTTTCCCTAATCGGTGGATCGGTCATGGCAGTGCCATTAACTGGCCACCGAGAAGAAGACGATGGCGATGGATAGGACACAAACTGAGGAAATCTGTTGATAGCCTTACAATGCAGTCCTTGTTCTGGAACCCCCAGGGCAAGAGAGGTAGATGTAGACCAAGAGGCACATGGAGAAGAGAGCTGGAAACAGAGGTGAAAATGATTAGAATGTGCAAAGAACTTGAGATGATGGCACGTGACAAGGGGACTTGACATGTGTGTTGAAGGCCTATGCTCCTTGGGAGCGGAGGGTAATGAATGAATGAATGAAGATCTCCAGACCTAACCCTGTTAGAGTATTGTTTATGGGGTTGGATGAAGGATGTTTATAGAAGATAAGTGGATACCCGTGACGAATTACTCGCTGGCTTATTGTATGCTAAAGGCGCATAAAGGAACGTACCGATCAACAGAGACTAGCAACACATCATCTTCTCACACGAGTTGCAAAGTGCATTGATGTTGACATTTGAATTTTCGAAAATTTATTATAAACAACATATTTATAACACCTTTGTCATTTAAACAATAAATACCTCTTTATTACTAATACTTTTGAAGCTGTACATTCAAACAGTTCTATCTCTGAAACCATTCGGAATGGGACACATGTTTGTATGAATTGTTTTTCTTAGAATGACCGAATCTATGACCTCCTAAAGTATTGACCTTCCCTCCTGGGACACTCGGTTTGGTTTTTACTATTGTTAATCAGAACTGACATCGCTGCACTCTGGGCAAACCCATAGGTGCTCAATCTCTCTCAGCAAGTGTCGAAGAGTATGAATGTTAATTGTTCCTGTAGCTCGATGGTTACATATACGACTGATGCATCCTCTCATACATCCATCCCTGCTAGTCTCACGTGTGACGCCAAATTCCAGCAATCTTTGCCTTGTTGACTCATCGATTGCAACGCCATTCTCTAACAGGTAATCATTCATTATCCTTAGTATCTTCACTGTTATCAAAATTCAATACCCCCACTATGGGTGCTCTCGAGGCCAATCTTTCAGCTCTCTCATTGCCGCGCACCCCTACATCACCAGTACAGTAGATCACACCAGTTCCTGCAGACTCCAGGCGTCTACTGTGTATGTGTTCCATTCCTGCCGTAGCTGTCCATTCTGGACTTCCCGAAGTATGGACTGAGAGTCTGACACAATAACTGCCATGGTTGATGGAGTTTCAAACAGCCACCTCAGGCCACCTCTACTTTCATTTTTAAAAAAATTTAAAAATTTAGAATGTACAAAAAATAATTTATTGACAACTATTATAGAAAGACTGAGGTCGCAAGTTAAGATAGCGACAATGCAAAATTTAACAACAATATAAAGTGTTAGACAGGAAAAACTCTCAGATTATAAAATCAAATGATACATAATATCGTGTTGACCCATGCCATCCGCTTTTCGACGTGGGGATGGGTCACGTGAACCGTATTCGGGTCTGCGTAAAGCCGCCGCATGGGAAATTCAGTGGCTTGTTACTTTAAATGTACCTTACTTTGGAAGTGAGGGTAATTACTTTCGTTACAAAATAAGGTCATTTGTATATTTAAACAATATCGGTGGTGATAGTAGAAATAGTAGTATTTGTAGTAGTAGATGTATTAGTGTCGTGGTTGAGTAAAGTGAAAGAGTAGTTTGTCGAGTTGGACAGTAGTAGTGAAATCGACAAGGAATAGTGGACTGACAGAGTTATAGATTACACATAGATAAAGTGTAATTAGGAGATGGACTTGAGACAACCTGGAAAAAGATTTATTAAAGTTATCACTCTCTCCAAGCCCTCAACACACTTATACTGTCTAAGCACCTCCTGCTCTCACTCTTTTCTCTTAATCATACATAGAGACTATAGTAAAGAGCTAATAAAATGTTAAATATGGATGGAAGAGTCGTGAACAGCGCATTAATAAATGTGTAAACTTTATTAAAGCAGAAAAGCATGAAAATAATGCATATCAGCACAAACAACATAAAATTCATCAATAATCAAAAATATGCAAAATACACCAACAACGAACACACAGACCACCGATCATAAAACCTGTAGAACACAGAGAAAATAACTAAGCTGTCTGACAGTCTGTCCGCTTTCGTGGGACCAAATGTAATAGCTCCAGAAAGTGTCTTACATGTAGATATCCTTCAGGGGATGGAATAAAACTACAAAACTTTCCGTGTAGGTGCTAAACGTTGGTGACCCCTAATTGCGTGAGGGGGCTGGAAGACGCTGTTTATCTACTGCTGACCAAATAAACAAACTGAGTGACAGCCTGTCCGCTTTCGTGGGACCAAAGGCGCTAGCTCCAGAAAGTGTCTTACATGCAGATGTCCTTCAAGGTGACGGAATAAACTGCATAACTTTCCTTGTCGGTGCTAACTTTGGTGACCCCTAATTGCGCGAGGGGGCCTGGAACTCTGTCTATCTCTTGCTGACCGCTCATAAGTGCGAGGTTTTAATATATCCAGAAACACACCAGACGAAGTTACTTGAGGACAAACGGTCCCTTGCGCTCTAATCCGGCGCTTGAATCTTTCGTACTAGGTATTAAATCCGGTTTGGGCTGGCTTGAACTGTGAATTGGCTGAGTGCTTCGTTTAAGCACACAAAGGCTGGTGATTGAAATTCTGCTATAGACGCTGGGCTGATTGATATGCTGGAAGCCGCACTGCTCTGACTGGCGATCAATAGGCGAGTAGGAGACTACTACTGCAACAGATGATTTTCCAGGATTTTTCCTATGGCTCATTACACAATGCGTGAGCTTAACTCCCGTGAGAGGGAAATGGCGTTGACAAAAAGGGGTTTGGTTCAGGTAAGGGGGGTGACAAACTCGTGAGGCTAGATGTTTTCAGAAACCCTCTAGATCGAAGAGAATATGACGTTCTTCGTCTGACTGGAGTCTTTCTCTAGCAAGTCGGTATCCCTGAAACTGAGACCCAAAAGAGAAACCCTTTACATCAAGCAAACAATAAAATCCCACTAATGTTATATAAAATAGTTATGCTCCGCTATGGGATTTAAATTTATTGTAATTATTGTTATGATAGTTTTAGGGCTGTCTTTAACCATATAAGTCTCCTGTTCCTTCCACTCTATCAATTATCAGCATGTGCCCGCATAGGCTTAATATATTTTGTACACCCAGGTACCTGTCAGTAAATGTTCTGACAGCAAAAACTACTCCTCTTCTTCCAACTAAACATACAGGAAACCTAACCTTGTAGTTACAGTTGAATGGATATGCTATTCATCTCTCAATCATTTAAATGAATTTACATAACCAAATTACAGCATGTGACATTACACAAATAAATCATATGGCCCTTTGGGGAAACAAAAATATTAACATCCCACAAATGAATACATAGAAAATGCAATGTTCTAGCTATAATAATACAGTTGTGACTGAACATAAGATAGAATTATATCTATGGCGGGCGTCTGCTTTCTGTGAAAGTTATGGCTAGAGTCTAGCTACACAAGTAAGCATATAATAATTCTCCCCAGCCACTAGAAGTTTCTATCAAAAAGGAATAAGTGACTATCTCCTATAATTCAGTTTTATAGTGCCTGTATCTGTTATTGTAAGTTTATCATTTAACCCATTATAAACCATAACACTGACACCTGACTGTTTAAAGCACCACTTAACTAAGGCGGTAGACTGCACTACATTATCACTGAATTAAATTACTAGGAGAAGTCCTCAGAAATGAATTCAAGTCACTTTCCTATCAGATATATGTAAAAGCTAACATGAATATAACATATTATAAGAGTTGTTTACTCACCCCGAGGAATGACTAGAGATAGGCCTTAACATTTAGTTCTGTGTTAAAGTCTGTCTTATCTCATGATGGTCTCTCTTCGGGCAGGAAATATTTACGAGTGTGTTTGACTTATTAAAACTCTCTCGATTTATAGTTTACAAACAACGCTACCCGGAACACCTGGCTGGCCTATTCTACAGATGTATCGGCGTAATGCGTAATAAAGAGTAAGACAAAGGTTTCTCTAGAGACTACATCAGAAGTCAACAACCGCGAGAAAGTTCCCCGATAGACATAATGCATAATATTATGATCGCTCGCTGCGTTCGTCTAAGGGGCAAAACCTCCCCCTGAATCGAAGATGCAACGGTTACCCAGGCCTCAAAGGGTACCAGCCGCTAGCAGACCGTTTCTTCACAGAAACCCTCTCGGCTCGTGATCAAACGCTTTAAGCGTAACAGAAATGTTTCTCTGGTCAAACGAACCACAGGTGCGTTTAGGTAACATTACGTTATATGACCGTCTGCTGGTCCAGTGGGAATTTCTACTGAAAGCCAGAACGTAAACAAACCTCGGGTGGGGTTTGAGAATGTGAAAAAATTGGGCCACGAAGGTAGAAAAGAAAATACAAAATGTCAAGGAAACCAGAACATTAAAAAGAGTAATAAATTGGGAAGAGATGGTAAAATAAATTAACAGTCACTGTGACAATTAGTAGTAGTACTAGTTGCAGTAGTAATAGGGGTGGTAGTGGTAGTAGTAGTAGCAGCAATTAGTCCTAGTAGTAGTAGTGGTAGTAGTAATAGCAGTAGTGCTAGTAGTAGTAGAAGTAGTAGTAGTAGTAGAATTAATTGTAGCAGTAGTAGTAGTGCTAGTATTAGTAATAATGCTTATACTGTTAGTTGTAGTATTTGTAGTAGTAGTAGTAGTAGTAGTAATAATAATGGTAGCAGTAGTAGCAGTGCAAGTACCAGCAGAAGTAGTAGTAATAACTGCAGTAGTAATAGTAGTAGTCGTAACAGTAGTAAAAGTAATAATAATAACAATAAAAAACATCTATACATAGAACATTTAAAAAAGGAGATAATCTGATCATCAGAAGTGGTTGCTCGGCTTAGAAGCGTTTCTATCCGTTTATCCTCTTTATGACCTAGGCGGGCAAGTCATGAGTCCAACATGTCAACCTCGTGTTTTATTTTTCCTGCACGGCCTGCAGAATAAATTATACCCACTCCACCTATTTCGCAATCACTAAATTGGCTCTTCACTCTCGGTTTTCTGAATTCTGCCAGCCTGAAGCAGTTGTGATTGTAAGGATTTTGTTGTACATACGTTTACTGTTCAGTTTATAAAATATAAAAAAGAGCAATTTTTGTTTTTTTTGATGAGCAGAAAGAACTAAATAAAATTGCAACATTGCATTGCCCATTATCTTCCTGAAGGAGCATAGGCCTTCAAGAAATGTATGTCATGCCGTCTTGTCACGTGCCATGAGCTCAGGTAAATAAATAAGACATATAAAGCAGTATGTTGCAGGTACTGGTAAGAAGTGAAGTGGTAGAAATCTATTGTCATACTGTGGTGAAGTGGGATGTTATAAATATTTATAGGGGACTTAGTGTACTGACTGAGATCAGCTGTGAAGGTATCTATATCTATTAAGAGTAGTGTATTATAGATAACCTTACTTGCTACCACATATCTATATATCTCAGTCAGAATTATTCTGGAATAGTGTGATGACTACGTTAGGTGTCTAGGGTATGTGTATGATGAAGTGTAAGTCACAACAACAGACAGATAAACAATTTAATTTAATCCACTACTCTTGACAACACTGTGACACTCACATACATATAACACTCTATGAGAATATCTTAAAGAGTCACTGATAACTTTTCAAATAACAATATGTATTCATGGTTATCATAAAGGTATATGTGTCCTGATTCAAATACAAAGGAACCAGGAATCACAATCAATTTTAATTACAAGTATATGTACAGACTTTATCAATATGAATATTGTAGTGACATATATTATTAAAATATCCTATGTGTGTCAGTTGTGTAGTGGTAATATGAGGTAATACTGGTTTTGTTTTGTTCAAGCTCTGTTGGTATTTGTCATCATGACTTCAATAGTTTGTCTTTTGGGACTAGTATTGGAGATGTTCTCAGTTCCTGATATTAAGACAATTAAATTCCCCTCTGAATGTTATTTTTACAAAGTCATTTCAAGATGAGGGGACATAATGTTGAGCTCAGCTGGCCAAATCAGCTTATCTTGCGTGATGGCGGCAGGAAAGGACTCCTCTGCTCGAATTCTCCCCTGGGCTCTGGAGACACCTCACTGATAGCTAAAAAGACCAAGGAGTATGCTGTCCGACTCTGGATTCAGCAAAGCTCTGACCAGGTGCTGCTCAGTACCATCAAGACCACGGTCCCACAATTTCATGGAAATAAACACAGATACGTTGATTAGCAATGAATTCTGGCACAATTACTGGCACAAATTCCCATCTGCTTATGTTCCAGGCTTTTATTTAACACAAATATGAGCTGGCTTCAACGCACTGTTGCTTTATCAAGATTATTTGCACTAGTGGTCTCGAACTAACGCTCCTAAGTGAGTATATCAGCGAGTCTAGCCAATGAGGCCACGTTTCGACAAGTGTTTGAAAAAAATGTTACCTTTTCACGTCTCCCCTAACAACGAAAGATAGTATTTATAGCCCGACCAATCGTGGTTAGTCTTTCATTTGTTGCGCTCCAATCAATTTGGAGTTTTTCAGGATTTATAAACCTAACTCTGGGATGGGTAATGTATTTTATCACTGTCCGTCTGAAAAAAAGTTAGTGCATGTAGTCTTACACGCGTGATGGCAGCATTTGTGTATCGCGCGAAGCGTGTTTAGTGTTCGGCTTTCTGCCTCTCCCTTCTCGCTATCCTTTTGTCCATCTGTCTTTTGATCTTGGTAACATAGTGTAGAAAAAGACATGAATGGAATTTAAAATTTAGGTCAACTTGCATATTTCAAGGTTTTTCTTAGAAAGGCAGCACATTTTATTGTGTGTTTGGGAAACGCGTGTATGTTGCAGAAGGCCTTTAATATCAACGTGAAACGTTACAATTTGCATACGCAGTAGAAAACAAGGGGATTTCGAGTACAGTCATTGTGACAGCACTGTTCTTTACCATTCTTCTTCCTTTATTTATTATATGTATTTATTAGGCTTTATATTTACTTGATAATTTATATATGTGGATTAGAATATTCCACGACACATACCATACAAAGAATTTCAGACTCGTAAGAAATGATGAGGTACAAATCTATTTCATACCATACAAACCATTCCTCAATCGTAAGAAAAGAAAAAGTATAAATCTATTTCAAACCATACAAACCATTTCTCTCTCGTAAGAAATGAAGAAGTAGAAATCTTTTTCATACCATACAAATAATGTCTCACTCATAAGAAATGAAGTAGAAATCTGTTTTATACCATATAAACCATGTCTCACTCATAAGAAATGAAGTAGAAATCTATTTCGTGCCATACAAACCATTTCTTACAAGTGCCGGCAACTTAACCCGTTTTGCGTATTATTTATTTACTGTCCGCAGACCTCGGGTTTTGCTTTTTATTTAATTTATTTCAATCATCAGGTCAAGGTCTTTCCGTGCTATCCTGATAATTTTCACTTCTGTCTCCGGTTTTCTTCTCCGTGTATTGTGTGGTCTATATCTGCTTTTGAGGATTCCCGAGCACGGACTGCATGGTAACGCTATCAACATGTTTCCTCAATGTGTGTCCTTTCCATATCCAGCCTCTTCTTCTCATTTGTTCCACTAACGCTAGTATGGTTCTAGTCTTCAATTCTACATTAGTGACCTTGTCGTTCAATTTCAGTCGTTCTAGACTACGCAAGCGCCCATTTATGGAAGTCTGTAATTTCTTGGTTGTTAAATCATAGCAGAAGTAATTCCTGTGGATGATTGCGCTCTAAAATGCAGGTTCGTACCTGGAATCCTACACACACCTGTGCCATGAATTCTGTATACGCTTGTAGGTTTACGCCCGCTGAACAAAATACAGTAAAATTTTAATTATCCGAACGTGTTCGTGGTAGGGGTTGTTCGGATAGTCGAAATTTAGGATAATTGACCGAATTACAAACAACAAAAAATCATGTCCGCGAAAGACAATTTTATTAATTAGTCTTTATTAAACATTAGAGTGTTTCCACATATAATGAGTCTTGAAATTATCTTTTTCCACGGATTTGTACTATTATTATAATTTTTTGTGTGTCTGTGCATAACGCATTTGTAAATTACTCCTTCTACTTTGTCTTCTAAAGACTTTGTCAATATTTTTTCTTCCAGAGATACCATCTTTACTCATTAATACAGAAAATAACTGAAGAATTCCCTTACTGTTTTAAAGTGAAGAATTCCCTTACTGTTTTAAAGTGAAGAATTCCCTTACTGTTTTAAAGTGAAGAATTCCCTTACTGTTTTAAAGTGAAGAATTCCCTTACTGTTTTAAAGTGAAGAATTCCCTTACTGTTTTAAAGTGAAGAATCCCCTTACTGTTTTAAAGTGAAGAATTCCCTTACTGTTTTAAAGTGAAGAATCCCCTTACTGTTTTAAAGTGAAGAATCCCCTTACTGTTTTAAAGTGAAGAATCCCCTTACTGTTTTAAAGTGAAGAATTCCCTTACTGTTTTAAAGTGAAGAATCCCCTTACTGTTTTAAAGTGAAGAATTCCCTTACTGTTTTAAAGTGAAGAATCCCCTTACTGTTTTAAAGTGAAGAATCCCCTTACTGTTTTAAAGTGAAGAATCCCCTTACTGTTTTAAAGTGAAGAATTCCCTTACTGTTTTAAAGTGAAGAATTCCCTTACTGTTTTAAAGTGAAGAATTCCCTTACTGTTTTAAAGTGAAGAATCCCCTTACTGTTTTAAAGTGAAGAATTCCCTTACTGTTTTAAAGTGAAGAATCCCCTTACTGTTTTAAAGTAAAGAATCCCCTTACTGTTTTAAAGTGAAGAATCCCCTTACTGTTTTAAAGTGAAGAATTCCCTTACTGTTTTAAAGTGAAGAATCCCCTTACTGTTTTAAAGTGAAGAATCCCCTTACTGTTTTAAAGTGAAGAATTCCCTTACTGTTTTAAAGTGAAGAATCCCCTTACTGTTTTAAAGTGAAGAATCCCCTTACTGTTTTAAAGTCTGAAAGTGTGGCTATCCCAACACCTTTTTTGACAATTTTCTTCCCTGATTCTGAACCAATAATTAATTTCAGCGTGCCCGCCATTATCAAAGTGTCCACGATAAATAGAATGGGTTTCGACATCGTCTCCTCTTCTTTGTCTTCTTCGTTCGTGAATATGTTCAACGAAAGCAGTGTTCAGATTGAGGCTGTTGGCATCTCCGCAGGTTTTTTTTTCCCAGGAATTGTACTGGTGATGGCCACATGTGCTTTCTCTGTTTCTCATATGTTGGGTACCTTTGAAGTAGATGTTTAGCAGTCATTATACCAGTGCCACAGTTACACTCATCAGTAGTTCCTATCTTCAGCTTGTTGAACAGATAGTATCCCAATCTGGTGTTGCCTTTGCGAGTTCTGAAGATGTCCCCTGTTCACTTTTGCTAAGCTAGTAATATGCATCATTTTTACATAGAATGTTTTTTAAATGACACTAAACTGTAAACACCACAGCTGGGAACAAATGGAATTTGATTGACGTAATGACAACACGGGCTAGTTCAGCAAGTGGAGGGATGAGTATACAATAGATCGTTCGCTTGTCCCTTGGTTTTGGTAGCTTGGTTAATTGGCATTTCGGGTGAGTATGGCTCGGATAATCGAAGTTCAACTAATAATATAAACTAAGAACAATAGGTGTATCGCTCACTATCAGGTACGTTTGTCAGACATGACAGCGGGAAGAAAGCTAAGGAATAAGAGACAGCTAGGACACGCTAATATGAGTAAATCGAGAACGATATGTCTTTAAGAAATGTGAGATAATTTAAATTTGTCTGGCATAATGGAATGATGATGAGTTAAATGATAATGGTTCTTAAGGAGAGAGTTAATGAGCAATTGAAACATTAGGTGGAAAAGAAGTAGTATTATTAATTATAGTTGTTACTGTTGTTGCTATTGGTGCAAGACTAATAGTTGCAATATCAGCAGCACTTGCGATAGTGGTTATAATTTAAGAGTAGGAGTCATCAACAACAAGTGAATGAAAAAAAAAGAAAGAAAAATTTACTATGTAAGTAAAAATTCGGATTTAACCTCCACGCAATGCTATGTCTTTGCGGTCACCTTGGCCTGTACCGCTAACAAAAGACAATAAGTAATGTGATCAAGCCAAAACCGCAACCATTACATCCTGGACATTTCGCAACTACATCTTCTCATATTAATCACAACCATTATATTATGGAAAATGCCACCTGGCGGAGAACTGTGGAGGCAGAGATGATAAGCATCAACCAGAGCTGCAGCACCACACGAAGTATGGCAGCCCACCAAGCAAAGTGGAGACAGTTTGTTGCGCAATACAAGACGCCACAAGGCGTGATGGTCACTGTTTGCTTTGTCATTCAGCAGTCAAAGATCAAAGAAGATGATTATATTTTTGGACACTTGACGCTAGCGTTCCTCCAAAATTAGAATTGCAATATCCTGGACATGTGACAGCTTGGTCTTCTCCAAAACAACCATCACTCTTATCTTGGATAAGTGTCACCTAACGCTTCTCCAAAACCACCATCACTTTGATCTTGGACATGTGTCACCTAACTCGTCTCCAAAACCATCACTACTCGTATCTTGGATAAGTATCGCCTAACTCTCCACAAAAGCCGTCACCACTCTTATCTTGAATAAGTGTCACCTAACTCTAAACCGAAGCCATCACCACTCTTATCTCGGACATGTGTCACCTAACTCTCCACCAAAGCCATCACCACTCTTATCTCGGACATGTGTCACCTAACTCTCCACCAAAGCCATCACCACTCTTATCTCGGACATGTGTCACCTAACTCTTCTCCAAAACCATGACTACTCTTATCTTGGATAAGTGTCACCTAACTCTCCACAAAAGCCATCACCACTCTTATCTTCGATAAATGTCACCTAACTCTCAACAAAAGCCATCACCACTTTTAACTTGGATAAGTGTGACGTTTATTTTCCTGTCACTAACTGCCACATTCTGTAAGGGGTTAATTCTGAAGTAATTATTCGACACAAACAATGACGAATTAATACGTTGTAAGAAATATATACCAACCCCTGGTGAATAGATACAGTACACATTTATTTTAATCCACTTTGGCTTTTTCAAGAACATCCATAGGAAAACAGCAATTGCCAATAAAAAAATTTTGACAGTTATATGTTTGTGGTCGAGTTATTCAAAGCAGACCCTGAACTAGCAGCAGAACTATTAGAACCACTATTTGCACAAGTCTGGAAAACAGAGACAACAACAACGGAGTGGAGTAAAGGAATAATTGTCAAATTGCCCAAGAAGACTGCAACAACTGGAGAGGAATTACTCTCCTCTCAGTTCCCAGTAAAATACTACTCAGTATAATTATCCAGAGAATTTCAAAAGCAGCAGACAATAAACTGAGGAAAGAACAAGCAGGATTCAGAAAGAACAGAAGATGTGCAGATCATATATTCACCCTCAGGAACATTGTAGAGCAGTGCTCAGAATGGCAGAGACAACTATACATTAACTTTGGTGATTTTGAAAAGACTTTTGACAGCATACACAGGGACAGCCTATGGAAAATACTGAGGGCTTATAGAACTCCTAGCTGCATTGTTTCTACTATAAAAAGCCTCTACTCTAGCTTTACAAGCAGTGTTGGGTTGAGCAACCTAACTTTCGAGGTGAAGACAGGAGTACGACAGGGATGACCCTTATCAACACACTGGAAGACTGGAATTTATTTGCACTTGATTCACGTCAACACATCCAAGAAAAAACCGATAGACTGAATAAGTATAGCCAGCAGGTGGGTCTGAATATCAATCTGAAGAAGACAGCGGTCATGACACTCAATGTGGGCAGTCCTGAGCCAGTAACAATAAGGAACCAGAAGCTAGAACAGACAGGCACATTTACATACTTAGGATGCATAGTAACACCAGACGGCGGAACAAGCAGGACATCAACAACAGAATGAATAAAGCGAGAACAGCCTTTGCAGTTCTCAACAACATCTGGAAGTCTTCCCAGTACAGCACAAACACCAAATTAAGATTATATGAGAGATGTGTACTTTCTGTTCTTCTCTATGGTGCAGAATGGATGAGAGTAGAGAAGGAAATGTCGAAAATGTCCTCTTTCCACACAATGTGCCTAAGGAAAATTCACCGAATCTTTTGACCGAATACCATCACCAACCAAGATCTGCTTACTCGGAGCAAGCAAGAGGACATGCACACCATCATAGCTGGCAGACGCTGGAGTTGGGTTGGCCACGTCCTCAGAAGGGACCCTGATGCCATCACAAGAACAGCTATGTTATGGACCCCTGAAGGAAAGCGAAAGAGTGGCCGACCAAAAACAACTTGGCGGAGAACTGTGGAGGCTGAGATACGTAGAATGAACCAGAGTTGGGGCACTGTATGAAGGATGGCCGCCGATCGAGCAAAGAGGAATCAATTTGTTGCTGCCCTACAGTACGCCACCAGGCGTTATGGCCACTGACTGCAGTGACAGTCGGCGGCTAAGGATCAAAGAAGAAGAAGACGTTTGTGGTCACTAGATACTGAACACATTCTGTTTAAGTTCGTCGCAGTCAATTATTGCCCGTGTGATCCAATAAGATGTAGATACTCTTAATATTTCTCCGACTATCACCTATGAAATATATAAACGGACGTTAGCGACACATCCTGGAAACGCAAATATCTCGGCCGGCTACACCACAGAGAACTCACAACACAGCCATCACGGCCAGCTACACCAAACGGAATCTTCGTTGTCGTGCACAAGCACTCACGTCATAATTATTATGCGTAACGACCCGCTATGCAGCGTCCTTATGAGCTTCACAAAGTTCCAAGATAATGGACTCTTTGTGGTGGGCACAAAGAGGTGTAACAATAAGTGTCACCTAACTCTCCACCAAAGCCATCACCACTCTTATCTTGGAAATGTGTCACTCTCCCCTAAAGCCACAAACCTTATATCTTAGACACTTATCATTAACTGTACTCTAAAACTAGGAACACTATATCTTACACACTTATCAAAAACACTTCTCTAAAACCAGAACCACTATATTTTAGACTCTTATCACGTAGCTCTCATAAAAAGGTGTTACTGCTATATCTTAGACACTTATCAGCTATCTTTCCCCTAAAACCAAAACCACTATAGACACTTATCACTCTAAAACCAAAACCACTATAGACACTTATCAATAACTCTCTTCTTAAACTAAAAATCACCATATATCTTTATAGTACCTCTCCTAAAAATGTTATCACTATATCAGACACATATCAGCTATCTCTCTTCTAAAACCATAATCACTTTTATCGTGGACACTTTTCAGCAAGCTTTCCTTCAAAACCACGACTGCTACATCATGGACACTTATAAGCTAGCTGTCTTCCAAAAAATAAAAACACAACCACAATATCGTGACAACTGTCCCCAAAAACAACCACCACTTTATCTTTGACACTTGTCACCTAACTCACTTCCAAAGCCACAACCACTATATCTTTGGCATGCATCCATTAACTCTCCTCAAACACTATTACCATTACATCTCGGACACGTGTCACCTAACTCCCCTCTAATCAGAACTACTATGTCTTTTAGACGCGTGCCAGATGGCTTTCTGCCAAAAGCACGACTACTATAACCACTTGCAAACTTGTTGTCCTGCAAAAAACATAACACTATACTGTGACTAATTTCCTCCAAAACCCCAACCAAGACTCAGTAGTGGACGATTGTCAGCCAGGTCTTATAGAAATCCAACACATCTTGGACGTTCGTTAACTAGTTCTCGTCAAAAACCAGAACCAATATATTCAGGATATTTGTCAGCTATCTCTCCTATTAAAAAAAAAACCTACATCAGCTACAAATTAAGGTAGTTCTAACCTAAAGCTATCAGTGGTGCCGCATGATAACTTCTGGCTAACGTTTAAAGAAAGACCACTCCCTAATTTGTGCAACACTCAAAGATGAAAGTTTCCAATCTACCTTACGTCTAAATAAAACAGAATCCGAATACCACGTTAGCAGTTATTGAAAGAAAGTTAATATTAAAATTATCTCGTATGTATGTTTAAGCAATGACGTACCTGAAGTTCTGAAAGTACGACTTACCAGACTGTTAAAAAAAATTAGCACAGTCCCAGACACGAGTGAGTAATCTCTTGTAATCGCTACAAACACACACACTTTGTCATCAGACCATCACTGTCGTGTCTGTCGGGTATGCTATCGCTCCTGGGGGTCATTCACCTTTCTAGTGCACGTGCTGTGGTCTTGTTTTTTGTACTCAACGTGTTAACGAACTTCACTTAACTGCCTCTGGTAGAATGATGAATGATCACTGAGCATGAGTGATAACTCTGGTAGGAGAGGTTAATTTATTGTCGAGGGAGCCGCGCTGGTGTAATGGCTTCGGCGTTGTACTGGCGACCAGGTGTTCATGGTTCAAACCCGGGCGTCAGCGTTTGAAGAAATGTTTACGACCGGAAATTTGACTGAATAACCTGAACGGCTCCTGTGATAAACCCTCTGTGGATGGGAAGGAGCGAAGCCCCTGACCGGGTTGGAAGGAAATTCCTCAGGTTCCCCAGCCTCGCAATGACATGTCATTGGGCCGAAGGGCTGAAAGCCCAAGTGCCGCTGGTTAAGAAAAAAAAAAAAAAAAAAAAAAAAAAAATTATTGTCGAAGTTGTTTCTTTGGTTCCAACATAACTTTAAATACAATTCTGGTTTGTTTACTCACTCTCCAAAACAGTGTTAGCCACGGTTTGATCGTGGTCTAACAGTAGCTGTCAGGGGATGATTTGGTAGATGTCTGGGGACGATTTGGTAGGTGTCAAGGGATGAATTGGTAGGTGTCATAAGATGATTTGGTTGATGTCAGAGAATGACTTGGTAGATGTCAGATGATGATTAGGTAGATGTCAGAGAATGATTTGGTAGATTTCAGGGTATGATTGGGTAGATATCAGGGTATGATTTGGTAGATACCATGATATGATTTGGTAGATGTCTGAGGATGACTTGGTAGATGCCTCAGGATGACTTGGTAGATGTCTGCGGATAACTTGGTAGATGTCAGATGATGAGTTGGTAGGTATCAGAGGATGACCTGGTAGATGTCAGAGGATGACTTGGTAGATGTCAGGGTATGATTTATTAGATGTCAGAGGATGAGTTGGTAGATGACAGAGGATGACTTGGTAGATGTCAGAGGATTATTTGGTAGATGTTAGAGGATGATTTGGTAGATGTCAGAGGATGATTTGGTAGATGTCAGAGGATGATTTGGTAGATGTCAGAGGATGATTTGGTAGATGTCAGGGTATGATTTGTTAGATGTCATGAGATGGCTTGGTAGATGTTAGGGGAAGATTTGGTAGATGTCAGGGGATGATTTAATAGATGTCAGATTATGATTTGGTAGATGTCACGGTATGATTTGATAGATGTAATGATTTGGTAGATGTCTGAGGATGACGTAGTAGATGTCTGATGATGAGTTGGTAGATTTCTGAGGATGACTTGGTAGATGTCAGATGATGACTTGGTAGGTGTCAGAGGATGAGTTGGTAGATGTCAGAGGATGACTTCGTAAATGTCAGAGGATGAGTTGGTAGATGTCAGAGGATGACTTGGTAGATGTCAGAGGATGACTTGGTAGATGTCAGGGGATGATTTGGTAGATGTAGGGGAAGTATTTGATAGATCTCTAAGGAAAAGAAAGAATTTTGAAGCTTCGAAAATTTCAGAGTAACCCTATCCCCCATTAGTTAAAAGTACAACGTTCCCATAATTAAAGGTACTTTATTCCAAGGATGACCCCATAAGCTAGATTACTAAATTTCACTTGCTATTTTCATTGAAGGGAAGTTCACATTTCATAAAATATATTTATGTTATATTTTAGTAGAAGGTAAAGTTGAAGGCAAACGCGCAAGAGGAAGACAGCGTTATAATTTGAAAGATAAACAACATGAGATGGACAGGAACGTATCTATCATAGCACACCATCAAGACAAGAAAGAGAGAAGACGGCGGAGATTCATTGCAGCCGACCTTCGATGTGAAGATGGCACCTGAAGATGTGGTTATCAGATACTGCCGTAAGGGGGTACAAAGTTAGAGACTTAACTATACTAGGTCGCGAAACAAATCTTATTGTACATAAAGATAAGAAAACATCTTCATTAAGATGCCGAACATCTGCTTCAAAGGTGACCAACATATGAGGAACAGAGAAAACGCATATGGCCATCACCAGTACCATTCCTGGAGAAAATCTACGGAGATATCAACAGCCTCAGGCTGACCATTGCTTTCTTTGAACTTATTCAAGTTGACATCTGAGGGTGAACTTTGAACTTATTCAAGTTGACATCTGAGGGTGAACGAAGAAGAAGAAGAAGATAAGAAAACATTGCAACAACAAAGGGGGGGGGGGGGGGGGGGGGGGGGGGGGGTGGGGGGGGGGGGGCGGGGTGGGGGGGGGGGGGGGGGTGGGGGGGGGGGGGGTGAGGGTGGGTGGGGGGTGGGGGGGGGGGGGAGGGGGGGTGGGGGGGGGGGGGGGGGGGGGGGGTTGGGGGGGGGGGGGGGGGGTGGGGGGGGGGGGGGGGGGGGGTGGGTGGGGGGGGGGGGGGGGGGGGGGGGCGGGGGGGGGGGGGGGGGGGGGGTGGACACGATGTAGGACTTTGTGCAGAAAATTATACTGCAGATAAACGTTTCAGGAAGGATCAAAGGAATTTCCTTTTATAAGAATTATCTTATCTATCTCTGACTGAAGTTATTATGTTGCATCTTTTTGCACCAAAGTTGCAATCTTTTTCATGGCGCTTTATTTTTTTCGGGAGGAGGAGGAGGAGAACTGAATTGAGCGGCTGTTCAAACAACGCGCATTTTGTTTCCATCCTTAATTACGGCTGATATTTGATTCTGGATACAATTTCTAGAATTTGTCCCATTGGCATGTCGGTTGAACGTGAATAAGTATCTTAAATTTATATTTAGTACTACAGTAACTCAGCTGATTTAGTCGCTTTTTTAAATAATGATTCGGAGACGGAGTAGTAGTAAATTTTATTTTGTATTTTTTTCTTTTTTTTTCTTTTTTTTTTTAATAAGAACAAGGCACGATTTTAAAAGATGTTCATACATTTACAAAATCTGTTGTGATAAACCAGTTTTTAATTAATTAGTTAAATATCAGTCCATTGGCTTGTTTTCACTTCTCCCCATGCCATAAAAAAAACGGTTATTTTCTGTATTAGAGAGTAAAGATGGATATAAAGTATTGACAAAGTCTGACGAAGGCAACATACAAGGCGTAATACACAAATGCGTTATGCCCGCACACACACACACACACACACACACACACACACACACAACACACACAAACACACACACACACAAAACAATTATAATAATACCAGCAACAATCCGCCAAAATTGGCAGGTTTTTAATTATAGTGTGTTGTTTCTGTTACATGTATTACATTGCTGCTTCTTCTATAGTCTCGCTTGCTCGCTGTGTATGACGGGATCGTCTCTTCCTTTTAGCCATCTTATCATACTTACTTACTTACTTAGTCGTTCCCCTTCTACCGTGAGGTGTAGAGGTTTGGAAGAGAGAGCGCCAGACCATTCTATCAGCTGTCTTCTTCCTGGCCTGGTTCCATTCTAGTCCTCGGTCCTTCAAAGATTGTCTAATGTTGTCCTCCCAGCGGACTCTGGGTCGTCCTGGAGGTCTGGATCCCTGGCTCTTTGTTTCCCATGCTTGTCTTGGTAGCCGATCTTCTCCCATTCTGCAGACATGGCCAAACCATCTTAGTTGGGACTGTTCTATTTGGGTCTGCAGCGGATGGGATTTTAGGCCTTGACGGATCGTCTGGTTGCGGACCATCTCTCTCTTCTTGTTACTTCAACCAACTTCCTCAGATACCTCATTTCTGAGGTTTGGATCTGGCTTTTGTGGGTTGTAGTCATTGCCCACGACTCGCATCCATATGTCAAGACTGGGACATAGGTGGAGCGGTATACAGCCATCTTCGTTTTCTTACCATTTTGATCTATAATAATAAGTCTGCAATACTTTAAATTAAAATTTTGTCTTGAAGAAACAATAAAAAAAAACTTACATTTTTAAGAAAAATGATGAGTTAAATCTGTTTCCCGAATGAAACTGGACAGAAGAGTATCTTGATTGTCTGTTGATATAATCTGCATCTCCGCACCTTCCTGTCTCCAGTTCAAGTTGTTGGCTTCTTTCCATAATCAAACTGTTTGCTCGCTGTGAATGTCGCGATCGTCTCTTCCTTTTAGCCATCTTATCATTTTGATCCATAATAATAAATCTGCAATACTGGATTAATAATCAGCTGGAATGGTAATTTCAAATTTATTTTGACGCAGTGCTTCATAACTAGTGCATCCAGATAAACGACCACAGAAAAAAAAAATTAGGGCCGCCATGAAAGATGCCGCAGAAAAAAGCACGACATAATTATTTCCCGCCATGTGTTTGCCGGGTGACTTACTCCAAGTATAGAAACAAGTCAAGGATTAGCTAGTCATTTTGGAATGTCAAACCAAGATTTAAATAACTAGAAGTAAAATATAGTTAATAATTAGACACACGAGACAGTAGAACAATGAAAACTGTCTAGCAGTTTAGGACATTGGAGAATTGAGATTAACCCAGTTTAACCTCTTTTATTTTCCTTAGCAGGAAGTCAGATGGAGGCTGGGATAAAGCCGTGCTTTTTTTAATACGTTTAGCTGTTGATACCAGGCGGGCGCCACTCATTTTGAATTCGTCAGTTCAAGAGCTATACTTGAGCCGATGCTAATCGAGGTTTTCTTGCTCTTATGAAGGTCAGTTTTTAACACCCAAGTTTAATCTCTCATCAAGAGCGGAAATTCAGTTGTAGTTTTATCTTTTTGTGATGTGTATGATGAATATAGCGTTGTTTCAACACAGTAAATATGTAACATGTATGCAGTGTAAAAAAACGTAAGGGTAATCCCTGTATACAGTCACGGGATTTGTTTCCCCTTTGCTCTTCAGTAGTGGTGCACCAGTGGCCAAACTCACGAGTATCTAAAATGGGTCTTCAAAGGTGTCCACCTTCGAACAAGATTACTCTTCGCAGAGTTGTTGATAGAAGGATAATGATGCTTTTTATCTCAAGGGGGTGTTCACAAGATAATTCAGAAGTCAAGAACAATGCTGCATACGGCAGAGCACTATTAACTTATGTCTGATCCGGCACTTTTTGTGAAGTTTTAAGCAGTGACGGGGCTTGTTCGAGCCCCCAACTGGTTTAATCTAGCGAAATTCCTGTTATAAGTATTTTTGGCTTTATGGCTGTAACTATATTTATATGTATATTAAAGATTTTAGATCATACATGCGCTCTCTTATCTATAAGAACTGAATCAACTATGAATTTTTAAAGCAACATATAACAAATTTAATAATCGATGGGTCTTTAACAAATTTAAATAAATATGAATGAAAGTGACTTTACGGGGCTTTAAAATTGTCTTCAATGAGACTTAATTGGAGACTGATGATTACTGTCCGTTGCTTGTGCCTGTTACAAAAAAACTTAACTGGCTAAGTACTGCAATGGGTCGTTGTCATGTCTTTTCTGATAAGGACTCTTCTCTAGAGGCGTCTAGATGTCAAGATGTCACTCCTAAT
This sequence comes from Oreohelix idahoensis, assembly GCA_024509875.1. Lineage (NCBI taxonomy): Eukaryota > Metazoa > Mollusca > Gastropoda > Stylommatophora > Oreohelicidae > Oreohelix > Oreohelix idahoensis. The sequence goes on from JAMPIV010015216.1 coordinate 65,125, forward strand.
GTCAATAAATAAACAAACAACACACAAAGGTATGATCAGGCACTCAGTGGGAAAATAAAGAAGTAGAAGACCAGACAACAGAAAAACAACAGAAGTGATAGGCTTACCGGGATCGAACCAGGACCTTCCGAACGGCACCCACCGCCTAGCCACGGGAACGAATCATCACTATCCCCTCCTTATATGTTTATACTCCTAATGTCAAGGTGGGTGGCTTCACAACGTGTCCGCTGTAGGTAGTTGGTGTCGAACCCAGCTGCTTGAATTACAAAATAGTGGCAAAGAGTCTTACTTCAGACTGGTCTGACACTAAGAACCGTCTTGTAGCTTCGAACCAAGAACTTAAGGAAAAATAAAAGACCGAATGGCTCTGCTAAGTACATTTGTGGGCTGAAGATTAACAGGCGCATTTTCTCGCTGTTCACCCAACAATGTTAGCCTCTCTGAATTATTATTCACCCTGAGTATACATAGGATAACTCATGGAATATGATTAGAAATCACCGTTATTATTCTGGTTCTTCTGGGGAAAATGTGTCTGGACAGCGCGAGTGCAATGATTTGCCTGAACTAACATTATAAAAGTACACATATCTCACAAAATGATACTATACACCATAAGCACATGTGAGGTAATCATCTCACTGCTACATTCGGAGTCTGAAGTCACCTCTGCTGTCGGTTTTCTGTACGACTAGCAAGAAGCAATCACCAGCGCTTGCTGTAGTGGTTTATGAATATACTATTTTCATATGTTGAGGTTGCCAGCCTCGAATGACTTGTATAACCACTTAGCACGTAACATTTCACATTCATTTTGTAAACTATATGTTAACAACTTACCCCAAATGGGATATACAATCTCCTGGCACAGTAGAATGGACACAGCAACTTTCATTTGATGCTTTGAACACTCGGTCTGGGGTAGTTTCAGAATCCCTCTTATGACTTTTGTTTTTGATTCCTTAAGTTTCCAGTCCATGTATTGCGGGTTCTCTTTTAAGTTATAAAGACGCCCAAATACTTCGATATGTCACTTTTATGTTTGGAATTCTTTGTCCGATCCTTCTCTCTTGCTACTGGAAGTTGTTACTTGGCGTTTGAAAATGCAGTCTGATTTATGTCTCTGACTTCGCTAGATTATATTTCCCTTTCTCAGTCCGCGTCCCAGATGGTATTTTAGATAAACGTGCCAACGAGGGCTAAAGTTTATGTTAGGCTCTCGATTTAGACCAATCCTGTTTCTTGAGAACTATGTGGGTCGAAGTGTTTTTTTTTTTTTTCGTACGCCCGCTAATATTCGAGGCGAAATCTCAGGTTATTATTTGTGTCTAACCTGACATTGATTTTACGTGAGTATCCCTTTATTTCTTGTACAGAGACAGGTGTCCCTCGCCATTCAGGCAAATACTCGCCGATTTCGGAGGTACCCATTGCAGCTGGGTCGGCTCAGGAGCCGCCAGTCCCTGGTCGACGACACTCCTTCAAATTTTCTCGCCAGGTCTCGAGTTAATCCAGTCCAAATCCCGGTCGACGAAAAATCCTCAAATGCCGTCGCCCGGGTTTGATCCTGTATCACCCGGTCGCCAGAGCGGTGTTGTAACCACTACGCTAGCGCGGCTCCCACAGGTCGAGGTGTTAAATCATTACTACCCCCGCGTGTTTTAAAATATAAATTTAAACTCGTGACCTCTTTCAAATATTGCAGTAATACTTCCGATTGCATTTGTGAAAACTCACAAACACATCGGTGACTTATTTCCTGGCTAATACCTGTCCCAACATAATCTCCCCAGACGGATTATCTGTATTATTTATACAGAGACGGGCCATCGGAAGCGATACATATTATCACCCGTGTTTACGTACATCTCCAAGAAGGATTTCTCAGACTGACAAACTGGCTTTCTTTCCGTCGATCGTACGAGACCACCCTGTGTCAAAAATGACCATCTCTATCAAAGGTAGCGAGACGGCTTAAGTGATAGAAGTATTATTCGCTGACCTTTCTAATTAGCCTTGTAATACTACGATTCACGTGGCGAAACGTAAACAAGTCTGGGAGTGACTAAGCAACAATGTAGGTGCATAAAATATGCGAAATAATGGAATGATAAGTGTGAAAAATGAAGAAGTAAATCTGTAATGCAGGAGAGAACGGAGAATGTAGAAGGACGTACTCAAATATCGTCACATATACTGACGTAGGAAGTGAGGTTTAGAGAATTCACTATATTAGGTCTAGCTTCGAGATATGACGATTTCTCTTCCTCATTATCTTTAGCCTTCCATAGCTGAAGAGCAGAGTCAGGTATCCTTTTACAGATTTGTAGACTGAAACATAACACCACCGTGTTTCGAGAAGCCAGCCCTCTAACCATTCAGCCAGTAACTCTGATTTAAACGATATGGAGCAGCAACAACCTTCATTGTTGTTGCACTGTCGGATCGAGGAATTATCCAAGGGATGGACAATACATCAGAATGATAAAGTTTATTTCACCCTCGCTCAAGACCCTCCCTGACTGCATTCGCACAACTCCACCCACACCGACCGCACCACTGACACGGCTCTGAACCTACCCAGGCCTCCACTAATCCAGTACTCCCCACTCTACCCCCCTCCATCCGGCGCCCACGCAACGTAAATCACACCTAGCACACTCCACCCCCCGTGGTCCCACGCCAGACCCCCCCCCCCCCCCCCCCCCCCCCCCCCCCCACCCCCCGCAACGACCCAGCTCCCCCACCCCAAACCCCGCCCGCCCCCCTCCAAAACAAAACCATACCCCCCCCCCCCCCCCCCCCCCCCCCCCCCCCCCCCCCCCCCCCCACCTTTCCCCGCAAGCTCCTTACTTACACATATTTTTAGATAATTAAAAAAAAATAAAAAAAAATGAATTTTGAAAAAACAATGTGCCACATTGATGATTTTATTATACAGTAACTCAAAAATTTTCATTTTTATTAAAAAATAATATAACTTATTATACCATAATTACATAAAAGTAAGGTACGAATACAAAGAGACCACGTTTTATAAAAATGCATACACATTTTATATTATAGCGTAATATCTTGTTTATTTCGGATTTGCCGCCCGATATAGAAATTATCCGCCGCTAGTGACAAAGTTCTCTGTTTTTGTGGCTCGAATGAAGTCCCCTTATTGTAGTGGTGTTTGATGGTATTGTATGATGGTGATATTACTAAATGTAATTGTATGAGGCCAGCTGTGAAGGCTCCTGAGATAAAATGTAGTTGAGAATTGTCAGAAGGCCTTTCTTGCTACCACTACGACCTCACACTTAATTTTTTTTAATGAATGTGGCTACGTAAAGTGTCTAGGGTTATGATATGTAGTGTGGTGTAATGGATTATAAATATACCCACAGATATTAACAAGACTAATAATATTAATAAATGTTAAAATACACTGAACTAACTCACGTGTGTAAAATTTTTTTGATATAAGTATATTACATTTATTTTGTTCTGGGTCAATTTTTTAGGTTGACCAGAACTTAAAAGGATTTAGAGATTATGAAAAGGAATGCATAGAATATTATATCATAAATGCAATAGTGTACATATATATGTACTATACTAGTTAGTTTTATTAAAATGTTCTAGTATTCATCTACTTGGGAGGATAGTACTGTTTGTGCTGTTTGGGGTGGCCTCATCACACCTGTCTATATTGACTACACAGTGTCCAGAAAATGGTGGGAATTTTATGGGGTATTAGTAACTAAAGGGACACATGGTGAATGTCCCAGCAGACCAGAGGCTCACTCATCTTGTCGTTGCAGCTCTGGTGCTGAAAACTGATGATCCCACCTCTCCGTGCTGGCGGGCAATAATGGTGGTCTCTGTCACAAGTACTGCACAGATACACTCGAGTAAGTCACCAACTGAATAGACACTGCTTGGTTGACAACAGAAACTCGCAGCTCTGCAATCAAAGTATGGGCCATGTGTCAAAATCTATTCTCTACCCACGTCTGGACACAACACTGACACAACAACCACATCATACAGACAGGTCAGATCTCTCTGACCAAACAGCACATTTACCATGGTGGTTTTACATCAGATAGATCCTCCCAGACTATAGATTCTGAAAAATATTTATTAGTTGTCTGCCCTAAAAGAGGATAGGTAATATGTATCATTATTCTCAACACTTGATCTGTCTTGCATAATCCTTGCTGGAGTTTATGTACATTGTTGGTCCCTAGACCCTGACTAGGGCGGGGGGTCTAGAGCAAATCCCTACTTGTTTGTAAGGCTAGTTTTCGATATGGCAGTATCAAATCACTCAAACATGAAACAATATTCAAAATATATAAGGAAATAATTTCAATCTTACCAGATTATGAATAAATAACACAGAATTGCTAGCAAAACTCAGCTGAGCTGCTGGCTATAGTATGGCGTCCCTAAATTTATTTCACTTGCTTTCATATGGAATCACCACACTTTAAAATCTGTGTCTATCACTGAACAACTATTGAAGAATGGCCCCACTTTCGCGTCTGAGCGCTAATGATATGATTGTCTGTGGCCAATCACTGCCTTGGTTTATTTTAAATTTCAAATTTCCTACCATAAAGTCATTTCAGTCATGCTTCAGTCAAGTATGGATGTTTATCTGTTAGTCTGTCCGTCTCTACTTGTGTTTCTAAAAAAATGTGCTTGATTTTTGAACCAACCTTTCTCTCCCCTCCAAAATTTTGTCGTTAAAAGTTATTTTTAGACACAGCCACCACAATATCCCCTTTCCTCCATACTAAGTAAATTTGAACACCTGCGTCCAAGGTCGTGTTTTTGTGTGCAAATTGCGACACTTTTTTATTCAACACAGTCTGTCGCTGATGTGAACTACACTGTCTTTTGTCATTATCTTCAATATTATCTATCCGTTTGTAAAATTAAGACCATCTTAGTTCACTGCTCAGAATAGGCCATCCGGCCAGCTAATTTTTATATTCCTAACATTAATATTAAGAAAAAATTACTTTTTAATTTTTGTAATATTCCTAACATCTGCGTTTTACCGCTCCATTCAAATCAAAAGCTTGGTATCGCAAAAGCGTCCAATAAATGACTGTGGCGTAACATATCTAGGGTCCCTTCTGTGGAGTTGCTTACTTTTTATGTCAACTTGAGAAACGTGACTTTTCTCCGTTTCCCCCCCAATTGCGTCTCCTTAGCCTTTCCAGTCATATTTTTTTTCTTTTTGATCCGCCGTTCCCCTCCTGTCTAGCAAGTCAATTATTATGGAGGATGATGACCCGCGGTCTAGGCGATCATGTACATCAGCAGCCTACGCATTATGTTTTTATCCTTAAATGTTATCTTTGGAGGTATTTTACCGTTGTCTCTCTGTCAATTTCACTACACATCTCCCCACTTGAAAACATGCCTATGGCAAGTTCCAAAACCAGCGATACACATAGGTAAAATTACTCCTCACGTCTGCCACTACTCTAATTTTGATCACAGGGGTGCCGACTGAGGAAATCTGCACCGACATTCAATTTGCCTGGGATATATATTGGATACTAAACTGATAAGGTTGAAGCAATAAAGACCACCTCAGCAATCTTGCGTTTTCATGCTTAGCCTGAGACAAGAACACGAGAGGCTGATGGTCCGTCTCCACCACAAATGTCCTACCATACAGATAGATTTGAAACTTCTTTATTGCCCAGATTAATGCTAAACATTCCTTTTCGCTTGTGGAGTATCCTTGTTCCGCCTTATTCAATTTGCGGCTTGCATAAGCGACTGGTTTAAGTTCCCCATCAGGTGAAGATGATCTTTGCAACAAAGCCCCTCCGAGTCCTACATTACTTGCATCGGTTCTTAAGACAAAGTCCTGTGTCAAATCAGGCAGTTTGAGAATAGGCTTGCTAGTGAGTTTTTCCTGTAACTCTTGAAATGCTAGTTCACATTGTGCAGTCCAAATAATTTTATCTGGAAGTCCCTTGCGAGTCAGATCAGTCAGAGGAGCACAAATAGCGTTAAAATTTTTTGATGTATTTCTGATAAAATCCGCATAACGACACGAATGATCGCACGTCCTTTTTTGTTTGCGGCCTAGGTGCTCTCTGCAGTTTTTTCCAAATTCTTAGGATCAGGGGTCATATTACCCTGAATATACAGTGTGTCCCAAGAATTCCAACTCTTTGCATCCAATACAACATTTTGTTGGCCTAGCAGTTAAGTTCGCCTCCCGAAGTCTATCAAACAACATCTCCAGAGCTTCAATGTGTTCTTCAAATGTCTCTGTGGCGACGAGAATATCATCCATGAAATTTGTGATACATGGGTTATTCAGGGGATCCAACAATTTTCGCATCATCCTTGAAAACACACTCGGAGCATTTTTCAGTCCGAATGGTAGCATATTGAATTCATAATGTCCATCCGAAGTGCTAAAAGCCAAATAAGGTCTCACTTCAGGCTTCACTGGGATCTGGTAATAGCCTTTACTAAGATCCACCTTTGAAAAGTATTTTGCCTTGTTCAGTCTGGCAAATAACTGTTTTGTGTCTGGTAATGGATCCACTTGTCCTTCTGTGACAGCATTCAGTTTCCTGTAATCTATGCACAATCTGTGTTCCCCAGACGGTTTTCTCAACAAAACGACACTAGAACTAAAAGATGATTCACTGTGCGAAATAATCCCCTCCTTCAACAAATACTCTATTTCTTCCTTCAATGCCTTCTCCTTCGCGAACGGAATAGAATAGGCTCTCATACAGATTGGGTTTGAGTCTACCAGTTTCATGTCATACTGTAGCAAATTTGTATGGCCTGTTTTATCTGTTAATACATCTGTATGTTCCTCCAGAACTTGTTGAACTCTCTCCCTCTGGTTTTTAGTCAGGTGCTTACTGACTTTTACCTGTGCTGCTGTTTCACAAGGATGTAATGGGTATTCATGTGAGGTGAGTGGTTCCTTTTGCATCTGGGTTGCAATAGCCAAGGTCAATAAAGGGGTGCTTTCCTGGAGTGGTCTGTCCAGATACTTCTTTAACAGGTTTACATGATAAACTTTTTCCTTCCCCTTTTTGTCAATTTTATAGTTTGTTCTAGACACCTTCTCTAGAACCGTATATGGACCTTGCCAACCAATTTGTAATTTATTCTGGCTTCCGGGTAGTAGAAGCAGCACCTTCTCTCCGACTGCCAGTTCCCTGTCCTTTGCCTTCCTATTAAAATATGCTGCATGTTTCTTCCTGGCTTGTTTCAAATTATCATTTGCCAGTTTCCATCCAGCTTTCAAACGAGTGGTCAGTTCGTTCACATATTGATACGATGAGGTAACAGTCTCTTCCGCCTTCTCATCTGTCCAGGTCCTTAATAACGCTTCTAATGGACCTTTTATTGGCCTCCCAAATAGCAGAGTTGCGGGAGCCATCCCGGTTGAACTATGTGGTACCTCCCGGTAAGCAAACAATGCGGCGGGCAGGAATTGATCCCACAGATCCGGTTTTTCGTGGGCCAGCTTTCTCAGGATAGAAATGAGAGTCCCGTTGAACCTCTCTACCTGGCCGTTCCCTTGTGGATGGTACGGACTACAATGAAAGTGCCTGGCTTGAAATAGCTTAAAAACTTCTTCCGTTAGTTTCCCCTTGAACTGAGAACCATTATCCGTCAAGATTTGATGCGGGAATCCTAATCGGGTAAATATTGTAAGTAGTGCCTCTGCTACATGTTTTGAATCAATTGATGGCAGGGCTACCGCCTCTCCCCACATAGAACAAGTGTCCACCAGAGTAAGGATGTAACTGTTCCTCCTCTTGGTCCGAGTGAGAGGTCCTACAATATCCACTGCAACCCTCTCAAAAGGTGTTCCCACTATGGGCATTTCCCCTAAAGTTGCAGGAGCAGTCCAGTGCTTTGGAGCTACCCTTTGACATTCTGGGCAGGATTTGACATATCTTTTTATATCCTCCGTTATCCCTGGCCAGAAGTAATGACAAGCTATACGCTGTCCGGTGGCGCTGATCCCCATGTGACCACTGAAGGGAATCGCATGCCCGAGTTCCATCACTTTATCTCTATATGAAGTGGGAAGAACCAGCTGGTTGTGACCATTTGTTCCAGTTCCGGCCTTCCTGTATAAGAGTTTGTTCTTCATGAAATATTCCCCCTTGCTCGGAGGTGTGTGGCATTTGGGCAATTTTTTAAAACATGGCTTGAGTGTCCTATCCTCAGCCTGCGCCTTCCTCATCTCCTCTGGATGAGCATTTATAGGTTCACCTTGTTCCTCCTTCTTCTGTGACCTGGTCTGCACTGTCGCCATGATCACAGGTTTCTCGGGGTTCCCCAAGAAGACGTATCTACACCCCAATATCAGAGGGTAGATTGGTTCATCTATCACTGCTGCTCTGATTTCTCCTTCCACATAGCGAGTTTTCACCGTTATCCTTGCGATGGGAAGTGTCATGAGTGGTATGTCCTTAGTCGCCCCTTGTATTTCCACTGTTTCTGTGGTATACTGACTTGGGTCCACTAGGCTAGACTTCACAACTGAATCATAATCCAAACCTGTATCATAAAGGCACCTTATGGTGACCCCATTACAAATAACATCCTCACAAACTGGGGGGTGATAAGGTTCCTGTTGTCCCTTAGGATTAACCTTTAATCTTTGCGTCCCCGACTTCATTGCAGCAATGTTTGAAGGTTTCCTTCTACAAAAATTCGGTGTTATGGTTATCCTTCTTGCACCATTTACACCATCTTTTTCCTTGGTTCAACGGTTTTCTTTCATTGAACTTTTGGTCATTGAACTGTGAGTTTCTGTCGCGATAGTCATTTCTTGGCCGCTCAAAATTTGTCCTACCTTTATTTCCCTGCTCTCTATTATCAAATTTATTAAATTGCTGTGGAGCTTTAAAATTGTCTATGTGCTTCTTCTTAGCACCACTTACCTCTGCCTGGGCTGCCTGATACCTCTCAGCAACATTTAAAATTTCCCCCAACTTCTCTGCACCTTGTTCCATGAGAAATTTTCTCATGTCTGGAGCCATGGACTCTCTCAATTGCTCAATCATGATCATTTCTTTAAGATCTTGGGTCTTCCCCAGAGCCGTCCATTTCTCCAAATAGGTTTCTAGTCTAGCAGAGAATTGGTGGTATGTCTCCCCAGACAACAGTTTGGCATTTCTAAATTTCTTACGATAAAATTCACCATTCTTCTCGTATCTTAATAACAAAGCCTGCTTTAACATGTCATAATTGTCTTGGTCTTCCCTGTTCATTTTAGCAAATACTTCATAAGAAGTACCTCTCAATCCTTGTGATAGCTTTAAGCTCCACCTCTCTCTCTCTCTAACCCATATGTAGTAGCTAATAACTCAAAACGTCCTAGGTACCCCTCTATGTCATCGTCTTTTTCAACAAAATGGTCTAAATGAAACCCCATAGCTGAGTTTGAGGCTCCCAGACTAGGCGTAGCATCTGAGGCAAAAGGGCTGGCACCATTTTCAGGAGCCGGGCCTTGTAATTCCAGCTCCCTTAGTCGTAATTCGTGCTCCCTCTGCAACCTTCTATCTTCTGCCTCCCTTTCGGCCTTTTTATCTTCTGCCTCCCTTTGCTGTCGTTTTTCTTCTGCCTCCCTTTGCTGTCGTTTTTCTTCTGCCTCAATCTGCAGCCTCTTAATTTCTCTATCAGCCTCTTACCTCTTCTCTTCAACCAACCTGTCAGACTCCAATTTTCTTTCAGCCTCTTTTTCTAATCTCCTTTCTTCCCGTTCAATATATTTATCACATTCAGCCGTTACGTATTGAATTAAAATTTGACCATCCATTCCCATCTCCTTCGCGGTGAGCACAGCAGCTGATCTAAATTTTGCCAGCTCCGCCATACTTTTGAGACAATATAATAATATACAAGCTAAATCTCTAACCAGTAAATACACTAAGTACTTCTTATGACTATAGTCTAACTAATTCTAACTAACCAGTTAACTAATTAATTATTACTGGCTGTGAAGATTCACCAACTTTTATCTGCAGGGACACTTTTAATGTTAAAGGGAATTTTACAATTTATTTCCCTACTTTTATTTCTCCCACCAGGAGATCCTAATATTACTGTTGGGCTAATTATCCCTGGACAAGACCCCAATAATGTAGTGGTATTTGATGGTATTGTATGATGGTGATATTACTAAATGTAATTGTATGAGGCCAGCTGTGAAGGCTCCTGAGATAAAATGTAGTTGAGAATTGTCAGAAGGCCTTTCTTGCTACCACTACGACCTCACACTTAATTTTTTTTAATGAATGTGGCTACGTAAAGTGTCTAGGGTTATGATATGTAGTGTGGTGTAATGGATTATAAATATACCCACAGATATTAACAAGACTAATAATATTAATAAATGTTAAAATACACTGAACTAACTCACGTGTGTAAAATTTTTTTGATATAAGTATATTACATTTATTTTGTTCTGGGTCAATTTTTTAGGTTGACCAGAACTTAAAAGGATTTAGAGATTATGAAAAGGAATGCATAGAATATTATATCATAAATGCAATAGTGTACATATATATGTACTATACTAGTTAGTTTTATTAAAATGTTCTAGTATTCATCTACTTGGGAGGATAGTACTGTTTGTGCTGTTGGGGTGGCCTCATCACACCTGTCTATATTGACTACACAGTGTCCAGAAAATGGTGGGAATTTTTATGGGGTTATTAGTAACTAAAGGGGTTGGTGAATGTCCAGCAGACCAGAGGCTCACTCATCTTGTCGTTGCAGCTCTGGTGCTGAAAACTGATGATCCCACCTCTCCGTGCTGGCGGGCAATAATGGTGGTCTCTGTCACAAGTACTGCACAGATACACTCGAGTAAGTCACCAACTGAATAGACACTGCTTGGTTGACAACAGAAACTCGCAGCTCTGCAATCAAAGTATGGGCCATGTGTCAAAATCTATTCTCTACCCACGTCTGGACACAACACTGACACAACAACCACATCATACAGACAGGTCAGATCTCTCTGACCAAACAGCACATTACCATGGTGGTTTTACATCAGATAGATCCTCCCAGACTATAGGTTCTGAAAAATATTTATTAGTTGTCTGCCCTAAAAGAGGATAGGTAATATGTTTCATTATTCTCAACACTTGATCTGTCTTGCATAATCCTTGCTGGAGTTTATGTACATTGTTGGTCCCTAGACCCTGACTAGGGCGGGGGGGTCTAGAGCAAATCCCTACTTGTTTGTAAGGCTAGATTTCGATATGGCAGTATCAAATCACTCAAACATGAAACAATATTCAAAATATATAAGGAAATAATTTCAATCTTACCAGATTATGAATAAATAACACAGAATTGCTAGCAAAACTCAGCTGAGCTGCTGGCTATAGTATGGCGTCCCTAAATTTATTTCACTTGCTTTCATATGGAATCACCACACTTTAAAATCTGTGTCTATCACTGAACAACTATTGAAGAATGGCCCCACTTTCGCGTCTGAGCGCTAATGATATGATTGTCTGTGGCCAATCACTGCCTCGGTTTATTTTAAATTTCAAATTTCCTACCATAAAGTCATTTCAGTCATGCTTCAGTCAAGTATGGATGTTTATCTGTTAGTCTGTCCGTCTCTACTTGTGTTTCTAAAAAAAATGTGCTTGATTTTTGAACCAACCTTTCTCTCCCCTCCAAAATTTTGTCGTTAAAAGTTATTTTTAGACACAGCCACCACAATATCCCCTTTCCTCCATACTAAGTAAATTTGAACACCTGCGTCCAAGGTCGTGTTTTTGTGTGCAAATTGCGACACTTTTTTATTCAACACAGTCTGTCGCTGATGTGAACTACACTGTCTTTTGTCATTATCTTCAATATTATCTATCCGTTTGTAAAATTAAGACCATCTTAGTTCACTGCTCAGAATAGGCCATCCGGCCAGCTAATTTTTATATTCCTAACATTAATATTAAGAAAAAATTACTTTTTAATTTTTGTAATATTCCTAACATCTGCGTTTTACCGCTCCATTCAAATCAAAAGCTTGGTATCGCAAAAGCGTCCAATAAATGACTGTGGCGTAACATATCTAGGGTCCCTTCTGTGGAGTTGCTTACTTTTTATGTCAACTTGAGAAACGTGACTTTTCTCCGTTTCCCCCCCAATTGCGTCTCCTTAGCCTTTCCAGTCATATTTTTTTTTTCTTTTTGATCCGCCGTTCCCCTCCTGTCTAGCAAGTCAATTATTATGGAGGATGATGACCCGCGGTCTAGGCGATCATGTACATCAGCAGCCTACGCATTATGTTTTTATCCTTAAATGTTATCTTTGGAGGGATTTTACCGTTGTATCTCTGTCAATTTCACTACACTTATGTCGCTTGTCTGGCGACGTCTTTTATCTCATTGTGTAATGGCGGTTCCCTTTATAGTTTCTCATTGTCCTGCCACGTAGAATTACTTACAAACGCAGTTAGTAACCTTTAGGGTACTTACCATTGTCCAGTACCGGATATATTTTAATTCGTTTATCATCCGACCTAACGATTACTGACACGTAAGTCCCAAGTGGGGGGATGGGGAAATACTGAAGCGGTTGAAATGAAATAAAGGTTTTCAAAGTCCTAAGGGACGGGCAATGACCCTGTCGCCACCACTTGGAACTGCCATTGTGTTGAAGATTACTGTTATCTAGAGTTATTGGAATCATGTGACGAGCTTAGTTAACATTATAAAGAGAAGAAAACCCCCGTATGTTACCGGGGACCGAAAGGGGAGCAAAGAATTGTAACACTGTTCCCTACTATGCATGTCGTAAAAAGCGAATAAGGAGGGTTGAGCGTGGGGAAGTTCTCACATTCTGTTAAAAAAAATGTTAAACCACAAAAACTTCATCAAATATGGACAGGTCAAACGGGGTAAATGAAACTCGGCCAACCAAGACAAGGAGAAGGTCCCCTGATAAGGAAGCGGGTGACGCAACACATAGAAAGCCGAAAGGAGTTTGTGTTAGTGATTAACCTTCCTTCTTATAGGAGAGACCGAGGTAGACCAAGCAACAGACGTAGTAGAGAACTGGAGGCAGACGTGAAATGATGATATAGAAAGTCACGTGATAGCACGCGATCGGAGGACTTCGTATGTCTTTTTGAAAGCCTATGCTCCTAGGGGAGCTAAAGGGTATTGGTTGATACAGACAGGAACACTACGTCAACCAGACATGTAGCAGTAGATAGTTAAAGTTAGTTGCTTATCCTTTACAGGACGTGGCAATCAACCCCAGCTTTTATTGGCTGTTTTTGATTTTTCTAGGCAATTTTTTTATTCAGTAGTTTGCCATTGCTTTCTGAACGTTACGGCGCTTATACCGTTGTTAAAAATCCACACAAAGCGATCTGCTACAAAACCGCCTGCAGCAGGTTTCGAACCTGGTATATCTGGATTATGAAACTGTGTTCATATCCATTAGGCCACAGACGCCGACAACAGTAGATACGCTTATAAATTAGAGAGTTTTTTTCTAATTTATATAGAAATAATAATGGAACAGATGAAATGTGGCAGACATCCAAGAAAAGATGTGTCAATAGCTTAAATAATCATTGCGGCACAAGAATTATTAAACCAATTGCAAAGAAATCAATACCTTGGTAGAACAAAAATTAAAAAAAGAAATGTGGCAGTACAAATATATATATAGTAACTTTTCTGAAAAAAAAGCAAGTTGATAGATAGAACAAAAATAAGGATATGATAGCATATGCTCCCACGAACCAATCAGGTCGTCTAACCAAACATGCCCTTGACTGTAACCCACAGCGGTAGAGGAAGGTGGGGAGGAGTACTCGAATTGGGAGACGAACAGAAGAAGAGGCAGACAAAGTAACCAAGGGTCTATTAGAGGGGTTGCAAAATACGGCTCAAAATTAGAAATCAGCAGTGTGGACCGGTTTGAACCATGTATTCCTCATTGGACGAAAAACAAAGGATGAGTATTCAAATGTCCTCTAGAACAGGTAGTGATTACGCCAAATCTAACAGGTAAAAAAAGTTAAGGTAGCCCCCCATAGCTGATTCTGCCGTAGAGGAGCGAAGTGTTAGAGACTTCACTTTACTAGTTCCTGCATCTAGAGGTGGGTGGAACAGTTCCCTTCCTCGATGGCTTTTCGTTCCCTAACTCAAGACACAAAGTCAGGTAACCATTTACAGCTGGGTACAATAGAACATGTGGATACTGTGAATCGAACACGGCACCTTTACCCGCGAGAGACAAATACTCTGTAAATCTAACGCTGCAATCAAATATAGAGCAGCAACAAGGAGAAACCAACCAACGAAACTCCCTTGGATTAACTATAGCCATTTACAGACCTTTTAAATGTCATTTGGAAAGATAAAATATGATGATAGCAACCCCACAGACGTAACCTGTAATTTAAAAAACAAGTTTCAGGATACACACTTTAATTTTGGTTTAAACAAACAACAAAAAACACTTAAAATGAAAAGATCTGTGTTCCTGGTCACAATTTTGTGTACGTCATAAAATCCTGTGTTCCCATTCACAATTTTGTGTACGTCATAAAATGATGTGCTCCTGTTTACATTGGTGTGTACAATGCCACCACATTCTGTGAACCTGTCACAACTGTCATGTTCTAAAAAGTCTATGTCTATGAATTTTTCGACTATAATTTGTTGTGTGTCGCGCTAGCGACTCGTCACTCGAGATTCCTTCAAATGTTGATAGTTTAAAATATACCAGTTTGAGGTTCGTGTGCAAAATTTCAACTGCCTAGGCCATCTTAAACCTAGTGAACCAAAGATTTGAAACATCCAAACAACGTTGATATCAAATTAAATAAAATTCTTTAAAAAGAACAATACTTCAAGTATAAAAAAAACCATAATAATGGAAACAGAAATCCTCGAGCAAGAATTTAGAGAGGACATTAAAATAGCCATAATTGTAAAGCTGTCAGAATTGATTGCACAAACAGATGAAGCAACACAATCGCCCGAGGAAATCGGAGTAAAGTGGCTATTACAGATTTTTAACAACGCATGGGCAAAAAAAGAACAGCTACAGAAAATGGCAACAAGTTATTCACTTACTTAACATAGAGACAGAGAAGACAGAATCATGGAGATGTACTTTTACTTCATCACTTTACTTCTAAATGTTGTTCAAAAAATTCTAGTGAACATTATAACCAAATTTTAACTTAGATACGGCATGTTACGGAAATGAAAGAATACGCACGAAAGCAATAATTTAACTAAAGCTGGTGAAGATAACGGTGGAATATCATGTTGATCTTAGTGTCGTCAATGCTGACCAGAAGGATGCTTTTGACTAAGTAAACAGACATGGGATCGGAGTGGCTCAGAGGTATGGCGTTCGCCTCTAATTCTGAAGGTGCTGTGTTCTCTCTCTGCACAGGGAATGTACTTTTTCAGAACCAGTGGTTCCAAATGATGTCATACTCACCGTGAGGTCGGATCCCTAGCCTTCTCGGATAAGGTTGAGAAAATAGGAGGTCCCGTGTATAAGTTAAAAATCCCTCAGCGGTTGGAAATCATAAAGAGTAAGCCATACGGCCACTGCACATGCAAAATTCAAAAAGAATTAGGAAACCTACCTACCACTAAAAATATTTATAGAACGTGGGATTCTCGTATACACATATTGGGATCCTCGCCGGTACTGCACTGTCTGCGCACGGTGCTGAGATCCCCCTTGTGTTATCTAAGAGAGGAGAGCAGAGAATTTCCGTCGTTGTCCGTGTGCAATGAAGATGGTGGTTAAAACCAAAACCAAAGAGACATGGAATGGAATGAGGTAAAAAAAAACATTAATGATCACACGGCGGATACGTCTCTTCTATGTTCATCCTGAAGAGGACGTTGGTTGCGTTGCGTCCGTTTACAGCGAAGCTGCGATATTTGCGCTTTTCGGCTGACACATCCGACTTCAGCATGGCATTTTTGGGACCAGGTTAGCCTTCCCTCTTCGATCCCTGCTCACTCAGCCAGACTGCAGTGATGCAGCCTGTTTCCAGGACCACCACTTGGAGGTGGAGTAGGGTCTTGGTCAGCTCTGGTTCGCTGACCCTGACACAAGCAGTCTAGCTATGGGTCGCTAACTGCATTCCTCATTGTTGACGCGTCTTAGGTCCCACACGGGGGATACAAATGAATTCATCTAACTATCGCTGAAGTCGAAGGTTAGACTTCTAATCAAGACCAAAATTTTTGAAGAAGTCAGTGAAATTACTTATAAGACGCTTCTAATTCTGAAGCATCCAAAGATCTAGATGACCACACACACAAAAAAAAAAAAAAAACAATTTTACCTAAATCTGTATTTCAAAATTTGCAACATACATGACAGAGCCGGTCACTAATCAGCGAATTAGAAAGACGCTTGAAATGCACTACTTGAAATGCACTACTTGAAATGAATCATCAGAGAAAACAGCATAAAAACACAACCTACGACAAAATTTCGAAAGATATTAAGGCCACAGATGCATCAGTATCACTGTAGGAATATCATTATATCAGCAGGCTTAACTAGTTCCCCGAGGAGCACAGGCCTTTAACAAACATATATATATATATGATAGTTCTTTTATCAGTTTTCATATAATTTCTTTACCATATGCACTGAGTATTATTACTCTAGACACACAGTATGTGATACATTTTCCGAGAACGGGCGGATCTGGTAATGATATCAAACGTACATTATTCAAAGATTTGTCATGGATTTGACCAAAGGTCGTGTGCATGCTCCATCGAATTCTGCCTGTAATACTACGTGTTATGCGCTAGCGTTCCAGACTGGCAGAAAAGATAAAAGGGTTTTAGATTCAATCTATGCGTGCTGTGAGGAACAAGGTTGCCAATTTAGATACATGGCCAGAAATGTTCCAGCAAACATCGACCCATTAGAGTTAACGATTTCTTCGAGACATTTTGAGGAATTCCAGACAACAGAATGTTGTAGATATTTTTGTGACATTTGTTCTTAGACGTGGCGATGCGTTCATGAGAAATACAGCAAAGATATAAAAATATGTGTCTTTTGTGTGCGTATATATATATATATATATATATATATATATATATATATATATATATATATATATATATATATATATATATATATATATATATATATATATATATATATATATATATATATATATATATATATATATGTGAATGTGTGTGTCCGTTTTTGGTGAGGTTGCCTCGAGTAATTTGTTGTTCTTCTTCTGTGATCCATAACCGCCAACCGTCAAATCAGTCAGTGCCCATCACGCCTGGTGGCGTCTTGTAGGGAAGCAACAAACTGATTCCTCTTTGCTCGGTCGGCGGCTATCCATCGTACAGTGTCCCAACTCTGGTTCATTCTTTGCATCTCGGCTTCCACAGTTATCCGCCAAGTTGTTGGTAATTTTTCCTTAGGCCGATTGTGTGGAAGGAGGACAGTTTCAACATTTACTTCTCTGTTACATCAAGAAATTACTCGCTTTAGAATGAATAAAGCGAGTAATTTATTGATGTCCTCTTAATGGGCAAATAAAGAATAGGACAAACGATCCCCCAGACATATCGTACCATTCGACTAATGTGTTTTTGTGTATTGGGGCAGGCAACCTCATCAAGTTAAACAAATTGCTTCAGAAACCACCGGTGAATGTGCATGAGAATGCTTTTTGCAATCTTCTTGTAAGAGGTCTATTTGCATTGGTGGACCCAGGCTCCGTAGGGAGTGAACATGACAAAAATGAAGATGATTGGTGCAGACAGCAAACAGGATAAGTCAAAGTATACCCGGGTAGAGCTTTGTAAATCAAGGAATTTTCTTCATTTAGATTACAATCTCAGCCTTTATTATTCTGAAAGTTGTTTGATTATCTGGTGTATCACAAAATGAGCATTTCTTTGTTTAACCCTAACCATTTAGTCTCTTTACTCAGCAAATGCAGATTAGAATGCTGATAACCTGGCTCAGATTAATGTGCACCTTTCTAGGGGTAAACTTAGGTTTATCGCTATTTCTCCCTTTCCTGTCACATACACACACACACACACACACACACACACACATATATATATATATATATATATATATATATATATATATATATATATATATATATATATATATATATATATATATATATATATATATATATATATATATATATATATATATATATATATATATATACATATATAGAAAGACAGAGAGATTTGCGAGTTGATTAAATTTAAAAACAAGTTCAAACAAATACACTGTATGACACAATCCGTCATCCACAAACGAATACACAGAATTACGGAATCCGTCATCTACAAACAAATACACAGTAAGTCGCAATCCATCATCCACAAACAAATACACAGTACTACGTAATCGGGCATTCACAAACAAATACACTGTACGACACAATCCGCCACCCACAAACAAATACACAGTACAACACAATCCATCTTCCACAAACAAATGCACAGTACGACACAATCCATCATTCAGAAATAAATACACAGTACGACACAATCCATCATCAACAAACAAATACACTGTACGACACAATCCGTCATCTAGATAGAAATACACAGTACGACACAATCCATCATCCACAAACAAATTCACAGTACGACACAGTCCGCCATCCACAAACAAATACACAGTACGACACGATCCATCATCCACAAACAAATACACAGTACGACACAATCCGCCATCCACAACATTTGTGGGAGTGCCTTCGACAACTGGAATAGCCCGACCGGCTCCTGAGCACAAACCCTCTGTGGATGGGAAGGAGCGGGTTGGAAGGAAAGTCCACAGACTTTCCAGCCTCGCAATGCCATGAAATTTGTTTCATGACATTGGGCCGAAGGGCTGAACGCCCAAGTGCAGCTGGTTAGGAAAAAAAAAAGAAAAAAAACTCAGACACAAAGTCCGTCGGTTATATTAGGGCACAAGTCCAAATGTTAAAATACTTTGAGGTCTAAGATGATTATTTGCAATCTTGTCATACAATTTTAATCCGTCTTGTACACTGATATTGACCGCAAGATCTTTTCTATTTGGACACGCGCCCTAATATAAACAGACGAATGCCGAGATCCGTTGTCGTTGTTAACTTCAAACAAACCAAACAAAACTTGATATATAACAGATGAACTCTGTGTCTAGGTTGAACCTGGCACACCTCGCCAAAACGAGGCAACATTTTATTTTTAATAAAAAAAATGTAATCCATCTATTCTGCGAAAGCACACATTTAAGAACGTACTTTTATAAATGTAATATTTCAGGGCGTATGAGTTTTGTATGTGTGTCACTCGTATATTTATGTTTATTTGCATGTGTATGCGAGTCTGTATCACTAAATGTAGGACAGTTCACAAACTTTTGCTTGCTACACTAAGCCGCTCTTATGTATGCGACTTTTCACAGTAAAATGTCCCTACACGAGTTTGCGTTTGCCCATGTGGTTAGATTGCTTGCTTCGCGGCAACATTATATGGTTTGTGTTCAAATCTTGGTTATTTTCACGCTCCATTCTACCTAGCTGTAAATAGGTACCTGACTATTTTCTTGGTTAGGGAAGGCATATACTTTGCGGAAGAAAACTAGCCACCCCACCTCTTCACATTAGACATAGTATCATGAAGTATCTCTAACACTTCACTACCCTACGGCCTTATCTGCTACAGAACTATATTTATCTTCGTGTCTGTACAAGTGTTGATAAATGATTGTAGGCGGAATTGTGTGTATGTGTGTGTATACGTATGCTTGTCTGTGTTTAAGTGCATTTGATCAAGTTGGTGTGCATAGTTCTCGTGTATTATTCTAGTTATCTAATACTGTCAGAATTTGCATATTCTCGTCATAAAATATGATTGGACAGGTCAAACTATGTATCCCTTTGTTAGTAATATTTTGGAGATGTTCCTGATAGATAAACACGAAACATCAGGTGACCTTCTTACTCATGAAACTAGCTAGCGTTTGTCTACATTATTTGCAGTTAATGTGTATCAAAGTGTTCTTTGAATTATCTGTAATTGTGCGTGACAGGATACTGTTGTTTACAATATATCGCTGCGAATTTAACATGCAGTTATCAACAGTCGCTTCTATTTGAGAAAGTATACAGTTATTATGAGTGCATTTGAGTATATACGTTCTCGGTAATTTGTATACGTAGACACATATCGACCTGTAGAAATACAACAACGGGGGGGGGGGGGGCGGGGGTGGGGGGGGGGCGGGGGGGTTGCTAACTAACCACTAGATGGGAAAGACATAAAAAGGTAGATTGATAAACGGACAAATATACAAACACGAAGACATGTATTTCTTATATTTAGTGTCATGACTTCTGTCTTCTTGAGATTAATGTTTAGTTCCACCTGTACGTAAACATATATAGGTATACAATTAATAGTTGCTGAAACACCTTCAGCTGGGGGCAAGTGAACCATAAATCAAAATTTCTTCATAGAAGGAGTGGGAGAATATAAGTTCATGACAGCTTAGATGGTCTCATTTGTTATGCTTAAATAGAAGCATCATTCTTTTATTTATATCTCTGCCAGGAATAACCTTGAGCGAGGGTTGATACCTTTGATCACCCACAACACTACGTTTGGCCATTGTTGAACAATGGCTGCGGAGCAGGGGAGACGAACTGCTGTCTTTCGTTCGCGCATTCGTTCGTTCGTTTGTAAACCAGATCCTGCGGGTCGGAGTGGCTTATAGCTATGGCTAATCCTAAAGGTACCGGGTTCGATCCGAGTAAAGGAAACCTACCCACCACAAAAGTATTTATAGAATATGTGATTCCTATATGTACACAGAGAAATCCTCGCCGGTGCTAAGGGTTCGTGCACTGTGCTGAGATCCTCCTTGTGTGATCTAAGAGAGGAGATTGGAGTACTAATGGAGTTGTTCGTGTGCAATGAAGATGGTTCCTAAACCAAACCAAACCAAATCAAACCAAACCTAATCCAGACCAGGATTTGCGCGACAGGCATTACTTATGCACTACTAATGGTGATGGAATTACAGCACACACACGCACACACACACACACAGCTTAGATCAGGATGCAGATCCTAAATGTGAAGCACAAACTGGCGTAAATATACAGAAAATCCTTTAAAAAAAGTATAGCTCCTTGTAGAAGCCTAGCTTAGGAAAAAATAAAAGAAATGGCTGGAAATGGATTGATAATTCTCGAAAATGGCAAAGACGCGGTGGGACGAAAATCGGTTTAGAGGATTGGATTTTTTTGTGGTGGCAGAAGAGCGGCCGACTGGAATGGTTTTACCGAACTTGACAATGGAAAAGGCCTCTCAAGAAAAGTGGAAGGCGTTATAAAATCTGGGGCGTTATATTTTGTACAAGGAAGAATATAAGACCGGAAGTGCTGTATATTAAAGGTGATAGCGAAAGTTGGTGGGAAAAAACAACTGAAATATAGGAGAATAGATAGGCTAATCTTATCTAATAAATCTTGCTGACTGTCTACCTGCCTGTCTGTCTATCTGTTTTAATCTATTCTAATCAAATCTAACTAAATCTAATCTATCTATCTATCTATCTATCTATCTATCTATCTATCTATCTATCTATCTATCTATCTATCTATCTATCTATCTATCTATCTAATCTCTCTAATCAATCTATCTGTCTGTCTGTCACTCTGTCTGTCACTCTGTCTGTCTGTCTAATATATCCCCCATTACCCTCGTCTCTCATGTAGAACATTTTTCATGACACATACAGTTTTCAAACTACATTACCATATAAGGTCTTGCTACTCCCTTGGGTAGTTATCATGCTTACATCAATACTTCATAAATCTATTACTGATAATCTTCTCAAAGTTGCCATCTCTAAGACACCGTGATTTTGGGCACTGCATATTTGCTAACTGCCGCCTTATCTCCAAATAACGTCTGTCCATCCATGTTGGACCAATGTGAACACATGCTTCGTGTATTTTCCCAGACAAGAAGTCTGAAATAACAATAGTGATATTACTCAATGTAGACTTTTACACCGTCTGGAGATGGCGATAAGACACAATTCAATGCGTCAACTTCTCTCTGGCCAAACAGAAGCAAATATGGTTCCAAAATTAGGTCACGCGTTCAGGTAAAATTAAGAGAGTGACATTTTAGAACAAGATGTGACAAGAAAAGCTTAATTATCAAAGCATAAACAGCAAATACTGGTAGAAGGTAGCCCGTAAAAGAAATGGTAGATAATAATACTGGAGGGGAGAGAAAGAGCAGAAAAAAAGAACGAACATATTTCGTGACAGTCCTAACATTTACAGATTACATCAAACAGTAAACAGTTAATGTGTACATTAGCACATGTCCATCAGCAATACTAAAATATATGAACACATTCTTGCATACGCCTATACATTCTGAAAAGGAAGTTATATTTTGATAAGGTATTTGCATAATCTCACATACATCTTCACATTTGAAACCAATTACTTGTTTCGTAAGTGAAACAGAACAAAATCTTCTTGCTCTTCTTCAAGTGTCATGTCTAGTGGCATAGGTGATCATGTCTCTTCACAACTTCCTGTCAACAGTACTGTTTATTAATTCTGTTGTTAACAGTTTTTCATGCCATAATATCAAACTGTTCAGAATCTTCTTTCTTTGTCGCCCTTTATGTCTTTTTCCTGCTATCTTTCCTGTTGTCGCTGTATACTCCAGCTTCTATCTTCTCACAGCATGCCCCAAGAATGTGGATCGCTTCTTTATAACCTGAGGAATAAGCTTCCTGTGTGCTTTGGGATCTTTCAGGACACCCTCATTACTTATGTTAGCTGTCCATAGTGTTTTTAACATTCTTCTGTAAAACCACAACTCTGTGGCCACTAGTGCTTTTCCGAATTGTTTACTAATTTCTCTCTTCCATATTCCAGGATTGGTTCTGTATAACAATGAAGAACTCTCTTTCTTATTTCCATTGACAACATTGTTGCCTAAAATACTCTTCATTTAATATACTGCTGCTTATGCTTGGGCTATTGTACTTTTCACTTCTGAGATGCATCTTCCATCCGTTGTTATTAACGTGCCCAGGTATTTGATTTTCTTGACTCGTTTTAAAACTGTTCGATTTACTTTGATAGTGCATCCCGGAGAAAGAATAATATACTGTTACATTTTCACACCGCTTCTACACTGAGCCCCTTAAAGATCGACTTTGATAAAATTATATGTCTTAAGATGTCACGGAATTTAGAAATGTCTGTTTCCACATTCCGTTATGTTTGGAATTTGGAATAAATGCAGCCTATCTGCAATTTTTTTTTCTATGCGGACGATCTAGCAACCTCATCATATGAAATAAAAAGCAACATACAATATTATTGAAAAAAGCTTTGGCACAAGCTTCCTATAAGGTGACTAGCCGCAGTGATGACCCTATGTCCCCCATACGGAGTGACACAGTAAATGATAAACATAGCTAACGTTGAGCTCAGGTAAGGCAGATTTATTTTAAACCCCACACATTCAAGGTCTATAGTTTCAGTGCCATAACCGCGATTCTACTGAAGAGATGTTGCAATGTTTCTGACGAGCCTTCTCTCAATCCTTCCGGAGCGACGTCATTCCATATTTCGTCGCGTAATGGTCTATAATTTTAACGTTAAGTCGGAGAGAAGGTAAAGTGGACTATATTAATGTTTTTTATTTACGATGCGTGCGACTGACAAAGTGGTTAGAGCGCTGATCTCTCGCGGTTAAGGTGCCAGGGTCGATTTACGGTCTAACCAGCTGTAAATGGGTACCTGACTTTGCTCTTGAGTTTGAGACTAATATAAGATTGTGCATGAGGCTGGCAACGTCATCATACACAACCAACTGCTTCAGAAAACCCCCCCCCCCCCCCCACCCGCTTTAAGAACATACGAATATTTGTTGACGGCTTCCTGAAAGGGAACGATCTCCAGTGTTGTCTCCATGTATTATTATTTCTTATACTAGTTTAAAAACCCGTCATTAGACGGGAATTAAATTCAAAAGCACCAATACCTAACGGCAATTTTACTTATTCAAAAGTATTTTTAAAAACCACTATGCATCACCACAGTACACGAACTACGTAGCAGCAGCGAGGATCCCAATGTGTGTATACGGGATCACACATTCTATAAATATATTTTTGTGCACACCGTCATCTGCGCATTCTTCTTTGGTTAGTGTTACTATTTTCGGGAGAGTACATATAAGGGAAATAATACAATTAATGTCTAACTTTCAACCAAAGTTGCATCCTTTAGCGTTAGTGAAAGAAAAAGCTGGGATTTTATATACAGGTATATTGACATTATTTCTTTGTCACTTTAGAGACAGACCCCCGGGAACTTAACGGGGCCTGGTTGCTGCCATGGTTGTGAGATTTAGGAGAGGAATAGATATCGCTTGAAGTCCGAGTGATTTAGGGGAGGAATATATATTGCTTTGGAGTAAAAAGGAAAATTATGATGGTAATGTTATATTTTTGTTATAGGTTTGACACTTGGACATTATTACAAAGTCAGCAATAACGAGAGAGTAGGATGAGAGTAGGTGTGGGAGGAATGATTGAGCAGTGACGTAACTGCTATAAGATTGTAGGAAGTATTTGTAATATGTATGTAAAATTATGAAAATAAACCACTAATTAAATGTGGTGCAAATAAATCAGTTAAAAGTACTGGGGAAAACGTAAAAAAATTTTAAAAACCCCAAAATGGGGTGGGGGGAGGGGTGGGTAATTTCGTCACTGTCACGTGCAGCGCATCAGTATTACAGGTTTGCAAAGCAGAGCTTTTTACATAGACACTTGAGGCTTTTTTATAACTCTAACCGTGCCGGACTTTCAGGTATATTCATATTTATTTTTTATGTTATTTACTTAGTTCTCAGTTTCTCTCCAGTCTGTTTTTTATTCCTTTTGTAGTGGTGTTGATGGTATTGTATGATGGTGTTATTACTACATGTACATTGTATGAGGCCAGCTGTGAAGGCTCCTGAGATAAAATGTAGTTGAGAATTATCAGAAGGCCTTTCTTGCTACCACTACGACCTCACACTTAATTTTTTTTTTTTCTTAGTGAATGTGGCTACGTAAAGTGTCTAGGGTAATGATGTGTAATGTGGTGTGTTAGTTATAAATACACCCACAGACATTTAAGAAGACTAATAAGATTAACAAGTGTTAAAATACACTGAACTAACTCACGTGTATAAAGTTTTTGATATAATTATATTACATTTATTTGTTCTGGATCAAGTTTTATTTTGACCAGAACTTGTTTTAAAAGAAGGATTGAAAATTTATGAAAAAAAAAATGCATGGAATGTTACATAATAAATGCAGGAGTGTACATATTTAAGTACTAGACTAGTTAGTTTTATTAAAAAAAAAGTTCGAGTAGTCATCTCTTTGGGAGGATAGTTACTGTTTGTGCTGTTGGGGTGGCCTCATCACACCTGTCTATATTGACTACACATTGTCCAGAAAATGGTGGGAATTTTTATGGGGATATTAGTCACTACCAATAGTTGGTGAATGTCCAGCAGACCAGAGGCTCACTCATCTTTTTGTAGCTCTGGTGCTGAAAACTTGCGGTCCCACCTCTCCGTGCTGGCGGGCAATAATGGTGGTCTCTGTCACAAGAACTGCACAGATACACTCGAGTAAAGTCACCCACCGAATAGACTCTGCTTTGTTGTCGATAGAAAACTCACAGCTCTGCAATCAAAGTATGGGCTATGTGTCAAAATCTATTCTATACCCACGTCTGGACACCACACTGACACAACAACCACATCATACAGACAGGTCAGATCTCTCTGACCAAACAGCACAGTTACCATGGTGGGTTTACATCCGATAGATCCTCCCAGACTATAGATTCTGAAAAATAATTATTAGTTGTCGGCCCTAAAAGAAGATAGGTAATCTGTTTCAACGCTTGATTTATTTTGCATAATCCTTGCTGTAGTTTATGTACACTGTTAGTCCCTAGACCCTGACTTGGGCGGGGGGGGTCTAGAGCAAAATCCCTACTTGTTTGTAAGGCTATATTATGATATGGCAGTATCAAATCACTCGAACATGAAACAATATTCAAAATATATAAAGAAATAATTTCAATCTTACCAGATTAAGAATACATAACACAGAATTGCTAGCAAAACTCAGCTGAGCTGCTGGCTATAGTATGGCGTCCCTAAATTTATTCACTGTCTTTCATATGGGAACACACCACACTTTAAAATCTGTGTCTAACACTGAACAATTATTGAAGAATGACCCCAAATGCGCTCTGAGCGCTAATGATATGATTGTCTGTGGCCAATCACTGCCAAGGTTTATTTTTAATTTCAAATTTCTACACTAAAGTCATTTCAGTCATGCTTCAGTCAAGTATGGATGGTTATCTGTTAGTCTGTCCGTCTCTACTTGTGTTTCTAAAAAAAAATGTGCTTGATTTTTGAAGCAACCTTTCTCTCCCCTAAAATTTTGTCGTAAAAAGTTATATTTAGACACAGCTACCGCTCAAAAACCCTCTCCTCCATAATAAGTAACTTTGAACACCTGTTCCCAAGGTCGTGTTTTTGTGTGCAAATTGTGACACTTTTAGATTCAATATAGTCTAGCGATGATGTGAACTACACTGTCTTTTGTCATTATCTTCAATATTATCTATCCGTTTGTAAAATTAAGATCATATTATTTCATTGCTCAGAATAGGCCATCCGGCCAGCTAATTTTTATATTCCTAACATTAATATTAAGAAAAATTACTTTTTAAATTTTTGTAATTTTCCTACCATCCGCGTTCTGCCGCTCAATTCAAATCAAGGCTTGGTATCGCAAAACGTCCAATTCCGTACCTCGTGTCAATTTGGGGGACGTGAATTTTTACTTTCCTCCCCCCCACCCCCCCCCCCCATTGCGTCTCCTTAGCCTTTCCAGTCATATTTTTTTTTTTCTTTTGATCCGCCGTTCCCCTCCTGTCTAGCAAGTCAATTTTATGGAGGGTGATGACCCGCGGTCTAGGCGATCATGTACATCAGCAGCCTACGCATTATGTTTTTATCCTTAAATGTTATCTTTTGAGTATTTTACCGTTGTATCTCTGTCAATTTCACTACACATCTCCCCACTTGAAAACATGCCTATGGCAAGTTCCAAAACCAGCGATACACATAGGTAAAATTACTCCTCACGTCTGCCACTACTCTAATTTTGATCACAGGGGTGCCGACTGAGGAAATCTGCACCGACATTCAATTTGCGGCTTGCATAAGCGACTGGTTTCAGTTCCCCATCAGGTGAAGATGATCTTTGCAACAAAGCCCCTCCAAGTCCTTCATTACTGGCATCGGTTCTTAAGACAAAGTCCTGTGTCAAATCAGGCAGTTTGAGAATAGGCTTGCTAGTGAGTTTTTCTTTTAACTCTTGGAACGCTAGTTCACATTGTGCAGTCCAAATAATTTTATCTGGAAGTCCCTTGCGAGTCAGATCAGTCAGAGGAGCACAAATAGCGTTAAAATTCTTGATGTATTTCTGATAAAATCCGCATAACGACACGAATGATCGCACGTCCTTCTTTGTTTGCGGCCTAGGTGCTCTCTGCAGTTTTTCCAAGTTCTTAGGATCAGGGGTCATATTACCCTGATATACAGTGTGCCCCAAGAATTCCAACTCTTTGCATCCAATACAACATTTTGTTGGCCTAGCAGTTAAGTTCGCCTCCCGAAGTCTATCAAACAACATCTCCAGAGCTTCAATGTGTTCTTCAAATGTCTCTGTGGCGACGAGAATATCATCCATGAAATTTGTGATACATGGGTTATTCAGGGGGTCCAACAATTTTCGCATCATCCTTGAAAACACACTCGGAGCATTTTTCAGTCCGAATGGTAGCATATTGAATTCATAATGTCCATCCGAAGTGCTAAAAGCCAAATAAGGTCTCACTTCAGGCTTCACTGGGATCTGGTAATAGCCTTTACTAAGATCCACTTTTGAAAAGTATTTTGCCTTGTTCAGTCTGGCAAATAACTGTTTTGTGTCTGGTAATGGATCCACTTGTCCTTCTGTGACAGCATTCAGTTTCCTGTAATCTATGCACAGTCTGTGTTCCCCAGACGGTTTTCTCAACAAAAAACGACACTAGAACTAAAAGATGATTCACTGTGCGAAATAATCCCCTCCTTCAATAAATAATCTATTTCTTCCTTTAATGCCTTCTCCTTCGCGAACGGAATAGAATAGGCTCTCATACAGATTGGGTTTGAGTCTACCAGTTTCATGTCATACTGTAGCAAATTTGTATGGCCTGGTTTATCTGTTAATACATCTGTATGTTCCTCCAGAACCTGTTGAACTCTCTCCCTCTGATTTTTAGTCAGGTGCTTACTGACTTTTACCTGTGCTGCGGTTTCACAAGGATGTAATGGGTATTCATGTGAGGTGAGTGGTTCCTTTTGCATCTGGGTTGCAATAGCTAAGGTCAATAAGGGGGTGCTTTCCTGGAGTGGTCTGTCCAGATACTTCTTTAACAGGTTTACATGATAAACTTTTTCCTTCCCCTTTTTGTCAATTTTATAGTTTGTTCTAGACACCTTCTCTAGAACCGTATATGGACCTTGCCAACCAATTTGTAATTTATTCTGGCTTCCGGGTAGTAAAAGCAGCACCTTCTCTCCGACTGCCAGTTCCCTGTCCTTTGCCTTCCTATTAAAATATGCTGCATGTTTCTTCCTGGCTTGTTTCAAATTATCATTTGCCAGTTTCCATCCAGCTTTCAAACGAGTGGTCAGTTCGTTCACGTATTGATACGATGAGGTAACAGTCTCTTCCGCCTTCTCATCTGTCCAGGTCCTTAATAGAGTTACATCTGGATCTTTAATTTACCATACTTATTTTTCATGGAACCCATCGGGTCCCGTCCCTTAGAAGCTCTATAATGAGGACTTTTCTTCCTAGAATCATCACTCACAAATCGACCACTACCAATTTTTCTCTGGGGTTTGTCTCCCCACTTAAGATTGTTTATGAGAGATCTTCGCTCTCTTGTCTGTTCTTCCAGTTTATATAAGTCTGACCGAGGGATTGTCATCTTATCCTGGGTAAAATTTCTTCTTTGTACTCTTCGCATAGTAGCCATGTTAATCCATTCAAGTGAAGACTGGGTGTGAAAAGGGGGCTCCCATTCCACTTTGTCTACCCGTGTATAATTAGTTTTCCTTTCAGGCCTAAAGTTGCCCCGTGGCGTTTCTAGGTCCTGCACATATTTTCCCTTTGTGGGTGTTCCCTCATGAAATACGCCACATGCTTCTACAAAGTTTTCAACATCGACATTTACGTCGGGCCAATAGTATTTTAGAGCAATCTTTTGGCAGATGGTACCGACTTTCTCATGGTCACCATCTTTTCCAACATGTAAGCTCCTTATCAAATTTGCCCTATATCTCTTGGGAAGAACTAACTGTCCGTGACCAGTGGATCTAGTTCCTGTCTTCCTGTATAATAATCTATTCTTCATGAAATATTCCCCCTTGCTCGGAGGTGTGTGGCATTTGGGCAATTTTTTAAAACAGGGCTTGAGTGTCCTATCCTCAGCCTGCGCCTTCCTCATCTCCTCTGGATGAGCGTTTATAGGTTCACCTTCTTCCTCCTTCTTCTGTGACCTGGTCTGCACTGTCGCCATGATCACAGGTTTCTCGGGATTCCCCAAAAAGACGTATCTACACCCCAATATCAGAGGGTAGATTGGTTCATCTATCACTGCTGCTCTGATTTCTCCTTCCACATAGCGAGTTTTCACCGTTATCCTTGCGATGGGAAGTGTCATGAGTGGTATGTCCTTAGTCGCCCCTTGTATTTCCACTGTTTCTGTGGTATACTGACTTGGGTCCACTAGGCTAGACTTCACAACTGAATCATAATCCAAACCTGTATCATAAAGGCACCTTATGGTGACCCCATTACAAATAACATCCTCACAAACTGGGGGGTGATAAGGTTCCTGTTGTCCCTTAGGATTAACCTTTAATCTTTGCGTCCCCGACTTCATTGCAGCAATGTTTGAAGGTTTCCTTCTACAAAATTCGGTGTTATGGTTATCCTTCTTGCACCATTTGCACCATCTTTTTCCTTGGTTCAACGGTTTTCTTTCATTGAACTTTTGGTCATTGAACTGTGAGTTTCTGTCGCGATAGTCATTTCTTGGCCGCTCAAAGTTTGTCCTACCCTTATTTCCCTGCTCTCTATTATCAAATTTATTAAATTGCTGTGGAGCTTTAAAATTGTCTATGTGCTTCTTCTTAGCACCACTTACCTCTGCCTGAGCTGCCTGATACCTCTCAGCAACATTTAAAATTTCCCCCAACTTCTCTGCACCCTGTTCCATGAGAAATTTTCTCATGTCTGGAGCCATGGACTCTCTCAATTGCTCAATCATGATCATTTCTTTAAGATCTTGGGTCTTCCCCAGAGCCGTCCATTTCTCCAAATAGGTTTCTAGTCTGGCAGAGAATTGGTGGTATGTCTCCCCAGACAACAGTTTGGCATTTCTAAATCTCTTACGATAAAATTCACCATTCTTCTCGTACCTTAATAACAAAGCCTGCTTTAACATGTCATAATTGTCTTGGTCTTCCCTGTTCATTTTGGCAAATACTTCGTAAGAAATACCCCTCAATCCCTGTGATAGCTTTAAGCTCCACCTCTCTCTCTCTAACCCATATGTAGTAGCTAATAACTCAAAACGTCCTAGGTACCCCTCTATGTCATCGTCTTTTTCAACAAAATGGTCTAAATGAAACCCCATAGCTGAGTTTGAGGCTCCCATACTGGGGCGTAGCATCTGAGGCAAAAGGGCTGGCACCATTTTCAGGGGCCGGGCCTTGTAATTCCAGCTCCCTTAGTCGTAATTCGTGCTCCCTCTGCAACCTTCTATCTTCTGCCTCCCTTTCGGCAGTCAACCTTTTTTCTTCTGCCTCCCTTTGCTGTCGTTTTTCTTCTGCCTCAATCTGCAGCCTCTTAATTTCTCTATCAGCCTCAATTTGTAACCTCTTCTCTTCAGCTACCTTTCTATCTTCCCTTTCAATATATTTATCACATTCAGTCGTTACGTATTGAATTAAAATTTGACCATCCATCCCCATCTCCTTCGCAGTGAGCACAGCAGCTGATCTAAACTTTGCTAGCTCTGCCATACTTTTTGGACAATATAATAATATACAAGATAAATCTCTAACCAGTAAATACACTAAGTACTTCTAATTACTATATGACTATAGTCTAACTAATTCTAACTAACCAGTTAACTAATTAATTATTACTGGCTGTGAAGATTCACCAACTTTTATCTGCAGGGACACTTTTAATTTTAAAGGAAATTTTACAATTTATTTCCCTACTTTTATTTCTCCCACCAGGAGATCCTAATTTTACTGTTGGGCTAATTATCCCTGGACAAGACCCCAATTTATGTAGTGGTGTTGATGGTATTGTATGATGGTGTTATTACTACATGTACATTGTATGAGGCCAGCTGTGAAGGCTCCTGAGATAAAATGTAGTTGAGAATTATCAGAAGGCCTTTCTTGCTACCACTACGACCTCACACTTAATTTTTTTTTTTTTCTTAGTGAATGTGGCTACGTAAAGTGTCTAGGGTAATGATGTGTAATGTGGTGTGTTAGTTATAAATACACCCACAGACATTTAAGAAGACTAATAAGATTAACAAGTGTTAAAATACACTGAACTAACTCACGTGTATAAAGTTTTTGATATAATTATATTACATTTATTTGTTCTGGATCAAGTTTTATTTTGACCAGAACTTGTTTTAAAAGAAGGATTGAAAATTTATGAAAAAAAAAATGCATGGAATGTTACATAATAAATGCAGGAGTGTACATATTTAAGTACTAGACTAGTTAGTTTTATTAAAAAAAAAGTTCGAGTAGTCATCTCTTTGGGAGGATAGTTACTGTTTGTGCTGTTGGGGTGGCCTCATCACACCTGTCTATATTGACTACACATTGTCCAGAAAATGGTGGGAATTTTTATGGGGATATTAGTCACTACCAATAGTTGGTGAATGTCCAGCAGACCAGAGGCTCACTCATCTTTTTGTAGCTCTGGTGCTGAAAACTTGCGGTCCCACCTCTCCGTGCTGGCGGGCAATAATGGTGGTCTCTGTCACAAGAACTGCACAGATACACTCGAGTAAAGTCACCCACCGAATAGACTCTGCTTTGTTGTCGATAGAAAACTCACAGCTCTGCAATCAAAGTATGGGCTATGTGTCAAAATCTATTCTATACCCACGTCTGGACACCACACTGACACAACAACCACATCATACAGACAGGTCAGATCTCTCTGACCAAACAGCACAGTTACCATGGTGGGTTTACATCCGATAGATCCTCCCAGACTATAGATTCTGAAAAATAATTATTAGTTGTCGGCCCTAAAAGAAGATAGGTAATCTGTTTCAACGCTTGATTTATTTTGCATAATCCTTGCTGTAGTTTATGTACACTGTTAGTCCCTAGACCCTGACTTGGGCGGGGGGTCTAGAGCAAAATCCCTACTTGTTTGTAAGGCTATATTATGATATGGCAGTATCAAATCACTCGAACATGAAACAATATTCAAAATATATAAAGAAATAATTTCAATCTTACCAGATTAAGAATACATAACACAGAATTGCTAGCAAAACTCAGCTGAGCTGCTGGCTATAGTATGGCGTCCCTAAATTTATTCACTGTCTTTCATATGGGAAAACACCACACTTTAAAATCTGTGTCTAACACTGAACAATTATTGAAGAATGACCCCACTTTCGCGTCTGAGCGCTAATGATATGATTGTCTGTGGCCAATCACTGCCTAGTTGTACTTTAAATTTCAAATTTCTACACTAAAGTCATTTCAGTCATGCTTCAGTCAAGTATGGATGGTTATCTGTTAGTCTGTCCGTCTCTACTTGTGTTTCTAAAAAAATGTGCTTGATTTTTGAAGCAACCTTTCTCTCCCCTTAAAATTTTGTCGTAAAAAGTTATATTTAGACACAGCTACCGCTCAAAAACCCTCTCCTCCATAATAAGTAACTTTGAACACCTGTTCCCAAGGTCGTGTTTTTGTGTGCAAATTGTGACACTTTTAGATTCAATATAGTCTAGCGATGATGTGAACTACACTGTCTTTTGTCATTATCTTCAATATTATCTATCCGTTTGTAAAATTAAGATCATATTATTTCATTGCTCAGAATAGGCCATCCGGCCAGCTAATTTTTATATTCCTAACATTAATATTAAGAAAAAATTACTTTTTAAATTTTTGTAATTTTCCTACCATCCGCGTTCTGCCGCTCAATTCAAATCAAGGCTTGGTATCGCAAAACGTCCAATTCCGTACCTCGTGTCAATTTGGGGGACGTGAATTTTTACTTTCCTCCATCCCCCCCCATTGCGTCTCCTTAGCCTTTCCAGTCATATTTTTTTTCTTTTGATCCGCCGTTCCCCTCCTGTCTAGCAAGTCAATTTTATGGAGGGTGATGACCCGCGGTCTAGGCGATCATGTACATCAGCAGCCTACGCATTATGTTTTTATCCTTAAATGTTATCTTTTGAGTATTTTACCGTTGTATCTCTGTCAATTTCACTACACCTTTGTCCCTGACAAAGACTTTTGGCTGTAACGTAATGTTTGTCTTTTGTTCCAGTTGCATATTACTTTTTTTCCCCACCCTACCGTTTACCACCGTTTTGCTGTAGTACTCAACATCTCCTAACATAAATATTTTGGAACTGTGATTTTTTTTTAAAAACACATCAAATACAACTACACAGAAATACAACCGCACATGGTTACTGAGTTAAAACTGGTATGTTTTTTTAGTAATTTCGTTTTATTACAAAAGAGCCAATCATAAGTCTACGTTTTAAAATCAATTTTTGCACATTTATTTCCGTAACTATACTCATTTGTAGAATTGACTCTGGTGCCATTTTTCGTGTTTCTGATTTGATTTTTTTTTTTTTAAGGTAAAATTTCGCCTCAGCGATTCCGGATCGATGTCTTCAATCAATACCATATTTAATTTGTATCTGGTCAAACTAACGACAGATGAAAGAACAACAATGGCGGAGGGGAAAAGAACCCGAATGGCTTGCTTCTTAGTAAACTAAACCAGGTTTATCTGACATGTGCTGTTTGTTTGTTTTTAAACGTATTTTAAAACGCCTGCTGATTCAGCATAAACATTAGGTTGTCGGTCTCTACTTGCAGTTACGAATCTGCAAAAATTGTTTGAAAAACCTGCCTCCATGACAACAAAATACAGTAGGATAGACGCGATTGATCCCGATGACTGTTTGAGCAACCTTGATAAATATTAGCCAATCAGAGTGCAGCTTGACATTTGTTCCTGTCCAGAAATTCTTCGCTTCTTTGTTTTATTTTTAGCCACTTAAAAACTATTAACCACTCACGCATTTATAATTTTGAAAATCGGTGGAAAATGTTTGGGACATGGTACTGCACATCGTAACTGCTAAATAAAACCCACTTAAAAAGAAATGCTTTAAAATTGTGTACAGTCTTTGAGTTATTCAATTTCAAAGAGCGTTTGTGGACTATAAGGGCATTAATCGATACGGTTCGATTCCTGGGCGCAGATTTTTCTCTCCATTTATTTGTTTTACTGTAGTCTGCTGTTTGTCTCTGCAGCTGAATATCTTGGACGAAGCTGCACTAACAATTGAATGTACTTACAGCAATGGTTTCTATGGAAATTTGTTTGACATGATCAGGTTTCCAGATGCACTACTTTATATTAGTCGCCTTGTTCGACATGGTGCAGTAGCCTAGTTATATTAATTCTTTGTCACTTTAGAGACGTCGTGGAAGGTTGACGGGGTCTGGTTGCTGCGTTGGTTGTGAGTGATTTAGGGGAGGAATAGATATTGCTTGAAGTTCGAGTGATTTAGGGAAGGTTGTTATTGTTGTTGGTTAACTAGGGCAGCTGAGCTTCTCGCTCTTTAGAAGCCAACACCAAGTTGAAGACTCCTTGGTTTTATCTACACTGTAGATCTAGGCTTTTCCTGTGGCTTTTCTTCTATTCCGAAACGTGTTGAGTTGAAGTCATGAGCTCCAGTTTCTCCAGCTTGGCTTGCATTTCTTCTTCGTTCATGTGACGGTATTGCCTCCCCTGCTTTGCAGTAGTGGTCCAACAGTGGCCAAAACTCAAGAGTATCTAATATGGGCTTCAAAGGTATCTACCTTCGCGCATGATTACTCTTGGCAGAGATGTAGATAAAAGGGTGATGACACTTCTATTACAAAGGGAGTCTTCACAAGATATTCAGAATAAGCGAGAACAATACTGCTTTGGCTGAGTGTGTTAACTCTATAATTCTGCCGACGCTTTTGTGAAGGATTTAAGCACTTATTACTTTCAGATCGTTTAAGCCCCCATCCCTGATTTACTCAGTGGAATTCTATTATTCTAGTATAGCTCTTTTTAGAGTGTGTGTAGTAATTTGAGTTAGACAAACATGCAGTAACTTTAAAATGATTAAATCGAAGTTAAATCTGCAACATTACAAATAACAAAATTTAATAATCACTTTAGGTTTAAACAGTTGGAAAATAATTTGAATAGTTATGGATCAAGAAAAGTTATCATCACAGTCTTTAGGGAATGTGAGATGTAACAAGATGTTCAAGTGGCAGTATAGATTTGAACTTAGCTACCAATGACGGTTCTGCTCCTTCTTATGGGTTGGTTTTTTTCACTCTGCTCTAGCTCGTCTCTGATCAAGGTTGTCGGGGGTAGCTCGTTTCCCAGAAATGTCAAGGAGAGTCTACCCCGTGGGTCCTGTCATAAAATTAACCGTGATGCAACGTTAAAATATCTCCAATGATACAAAGTAGGGATAAAAACTAATGCGTAAGCTACTAGAATACATGATCGCCCACGCCGCGGGTCACCACCCGCCATGGAAATTAAATTGTTAGACGTGAAGGCAAAACGTTTACCCTTAGAGCGGGATGAGAACGGAGATCAGAGGAAAAAAATATGACTGAACACGTGCTTGAAACTAGCAAGGCTAATAGGACGCAAATTGGTGGGGCAAGGAAAAAAAAAAATTCACGTCCCCAAGTTGACACAAGGTAAAGAAATCGACAAAAGGGACCTTAGCTATTATACGCCACAGTCATTTCTTGGACGCTTTTGCGATAACTTAGTCCGTTTATTTGAATGCAGTGACGAACGCATTACAAAACCAACTAACCTTGAAAAGTAACTTTTTCTTAATAATGATGTTAGGAATATAAAACCTAGCTGGCCGGATGGCCCATCTTGAGCAGTGAAATAATATGCTTTCATTTATACAGAAGGATAGATAATAAGAAAGATATTGACAAAAGACAGTGTTGTTCATATCAGCGAGCGTCTGCATTGCAACAAAAATGTCCCTAATTTTCAAAAACTGCAGCCTTGAGACTCAAAGCGCTAAAATCTAGTTGGTATGAAAGAGAGGGGATGGGCTGGAGAATTGTGGCTAAAAATAACTTTAAAGGCAAAATTGTGTAGGGGAAGGCAGAGTTGGTTCAAAAAAAAAACAAGTGTGTTTTTTGTGAAACGCAAGTAGAGACGGATGGACCAACAGACAATAAGGCATACTTGACTGAGGTATGACTGAAATGACTTTTTGGTAGTAGGTTTGAATTTGAAAGGAAAAAAGGCGGTGATTGGCCATAGATGAATATATTATCGGCGCTCAGACGCGCATTTTTGCCATTCGTCATACGTTGTCCTAGTAGACACAGTAAATAATATAGTGGTGTATTCCCAGAAGCAAATTGATATCTTTAGAGGGACGCCATACTAAAGCCAGCAGCTCAGCTGAGTTTTGCTAGCAATTAACTGTGTTCTATATTCATAATTCTGGTAAGACTGAAATTATTTCTTTGTATATTTTAATATGTGTTTAATGTTTCGAGTGATTTGATACTGCCATATCAAAATCTATCCCTTATAACAAGTAAAGATTCGCTCTAGACCCCCCCGCCCCAGTTCAGGGTCTAGAGACAAATAAAATACATAAACTCCAGTAAGGATTATGAAGGACAGATCAAGTGTTGAGATCAGTGAAACATATCACCTATCCTATTCTATGGCAGGAAGCTAATGAACATAATTCAGAATATGTAATCTGGGGGAACTTATCCTATGTGAAACCAACTTGGTAAGATGTGTTGTATGGTCAAAAAGATCTGACCCGTCTATGTGGTGTTGTTGTGTGTCGTGTTGTGTCCAGAAATGGTTTAGAGGATGGAATTCTGACACA
Source organism: Oreohelix idahoensis (assembly GCA_024509875.1). NCBI lineage: Eukaryota > Metazoa > Mollusca > Gastropoda > Stylommatophora > Oreohelicidae > Oreohelix > Oreohelix idahoensis. The sequence goes on from JAMPIV010015216.1 coordinate 102,599, forward strand.
TGACCAATACTTTATTGCAGAGCTGTGAGTTTTTATTTGGCACCAATGTGGTGTCAAATGATGAGTTAACTAATACAAGAGTGGACCCGTGCAGTTTATATTTTGGCAGAGCAGCCTGATATTGCCCCCAAGCACGGAGAGGTGGGGCCACCAGATCTCAGCACCAGAGCTACACCTTCAAGCTACGTGAGCGTCTGGTCTGCTGGGAATTCACCAACTCAACTTATTTTCTAACATACCCATAAAATTTCCTGCAAATAACTGGACAATGTGTAGTCGCCATAGACAGGGAGTGATGAGGCCACCCCAACAGCACATCCATTAAGTGTTCTCCCAAATAGATTACAACTAGAAACAGTAGTAATATTAACTAGTCTAGTAACATACATATGTACACACCTTTCATTTATTATGTCATATTCATGCATTTCTTTCATAATTGCAAAACCTTTCATATGTTCTGACCAAAATAAAACCTTGGTTCAGAACAAATAAATTTAAAGAAAATTACTATCCAATTTTGTACATCTCGAGTTAGTTCAGTGTGTTATAACATTTTCTTAATATTATTAGTATTGTTAAATATCGGTGTGTGTGTATGTAAACTACCACAACACATTACATAGCATTACCCTAGATCTTTAACGTAGCCACATTCATTAGAAAAAAAAGATAGGTGTGAGGTCGTAGTGGTAGCAAGAAGGGCCTTCTGAAAATTCACAGCTACACTTATCTCAGGAGCCTTCACAGCTGGCCTCATGCATCACATTAAGTAATATCTCAATCATACAATACCATCAATCCACTACAGGTCCTTCGTCTTAAAGCTTAGGCCACGGTTCCCTTCTTGTTCCAGAGATAGTACTTTCTGCTGATACCACCAACAACTATGGTAAAAGAATAGAACGAAACGCTCTTCTGAATATGGCGTTTTCCACCCCATAGTTGTGGGTTCCTATCTTCCCATATCACCATCCGGGACCCAAAGATGCAGCAATAGAAACTGCAGTCAGCGACCCATAGCGTGACTGCTTGCATCAGGGTCAGCGAACCAGAGCTGACCAAGACCCTACTCCACCTCCACGTGGTGGTCCTGGAAACAAGCTGCATTACTGCAGTCTGGCTGAGAGAGTAGGGATTGAAGAGGGAAGGCAAATCCGGTCCCAAAAAATGCCGTGCTGAAGTTGGATGTGTCGGCCGAAAGGCGCAGATATCACAGCTCCGGCGTAAACAGACACAACGCAACCAACGTCCTTTTCAGGACGAACGAGGAAGAAGGAAGAAGAAGATAACACCATCCCAATTACTCAGACCTTACCCTCGATGAGAATTAAATTTAATCCCTCGGGATAAAACTTTCTTTACATTTAAATAGAATAGCTTTCATAGTTACTTTATATTTAAATGAAAATGTTAATAATACAGATAGAGTCTGTTTGCATATAAATCTCCACTGATTGAAAAGTGTTCACAATATAAATTGAATATGTTTTCATTTATGTTTTACACTGATTGAAAAGTTTGAAACTTCCATTACTTTAAAATGAATATTTTCACATAGACATTTACACTGGTTTAAAGCTTGAAAACGTACATTAATTTTAAAGTGACTATGTTTATAGGGACATTTACACTGCTTTGAAAATGTAAGTATTATATTTAGAATGTACATCATTTCTTTCATCTTTCCCTCCCTGCTCCGTGTGGAACTTGGAACTACTTTATGCTTTTAGTTCTCTTTACGAAACTATCAATAAAGCAATCACCAGCCCGTGCAGTGGTGGGTCATGAACTAATCATTCTAGATACTGAGGTTGCCAGCCACAAATGACGTGGGCGTCCTGTAGCAATTTTCACACATTAAAATTGACATGGTAATATATATATATATACTGAAGCACATTAACAACGCACCACCTGTATAATCCAGAACAAAGTGTGAAATGTAAATATAAGTGTTTACAAGTTTACATATTTGGAATCTTTATTCATTTTCCTATGAATCCATGCTGGTCATTAATTTGTACATTTAATTGTTATGAAATTCATTGCATTCTGTGAAGGCAAGGGAGAAAACCAAAAATGCAACCAATAAAAAAATTCATTCACACTACCCTCAGTATCATGTATGTCCACCGTGTGCTTGCAAACAAGCTTGGCAGCGGCTCCGCATGGAACGCACAAGTCTCTTAAGGAAATTCCGGGGAATCAAGTCCCATTCACGTGTAAGAGCAGCTTCGAGCTGTTGCAGATTAGCTGGAGAACCTTGCCTGTAGACTCTGCGTCCAAGCTCGTCCCACAGATGTTCTATAGGGGACATGTCTGGTGATAGGGCAGGCCAATCAATCGTCACAATGTTCTGCTGCTGTAGATATTGCTGCGTAATGCATGCGGTGTGCGCAAGTGCGTTATTCTGCTGGAGAAGCTGCAAGTTTGGATAATTTGTGAACGCAGGAGCAACCAATGCATCCAGAACCTCATCTCGATATGTCACAGCATTATCATTTCCACAGAAGACGTGAAGAGGCCCTTAGGTGACTCAGCAGAATATGATGATCTTGCGCCGGGGTAGTAACTCGTGGTTGGCCACTCCGAAGTCTATCTCGGGCACTGCCAGTGGTTCCGTAACGTTAATTGAGACATACAATAGTGATGTGGTGGCAATTCATCCTTCTGGCAATGGCCCGCAAACTCATTCCGGTCTCCAACATACCAATGGCTCGTTGGTGTTCGTTTTCAGATAGTCGTGGCATTTCAAGCACATGTACTGGGTGTTTTGTCTCAACGGCTTTTTTATACCGAGTATACTGCTACAACGCGTACACATTTTTAGGGACATAGCTGTTGGCAATCGTGTTGCACGTGTAACTTTCATTGTTTTCATGAAGTCTTTACACAAACCCGTGGGTTGAATCATGCACTTTCCATTCCAGCAGCCATTTGCTCTCTACCTCATGACAAACACGGGGAAAATCCATTCCCACATCTTTTTTTCCCCCAGCTTCTCGGCCTCAGTATGTATAATAGTGGTGCGTTTTTAATGTGCTTCGGTATATATATATATATATATATATATATATATATATATATATATATATATATATATATATATATATATATATTATATATATATATATATATATATATATATATATTAGTTCACATATTAGTAAATGAAACACATATAGAATTTTAAAAAATGCACACTTACGCCAATCTTGGCCACAGACTTGTTGCTCTGATGAATAAAAGAGACGAGTCCGTCTCTTACACTTGTCTGGGGTGTTTTTAATTTGTCAATAGATTCCCTCTCTGACTCCGTGTGTTTCGGTTTTCCTTAGTCCCTAGTTTTCCGTGTTACAATGCTAGAGATTTCCTGGGCTGTTTCTTGTACGTCATTTTGGAATACTCTAATAAAAGGTCAAGTCCGATAAAAGGAATTCTTGAATTCTAACTTGGCAAGTCTGGGTTCTTCTGGCGAGCGTGTCTCACGGCATTTTTTGCACAGTGAAGTTGGTTTGAACAAACGCCGGGTTATATTTCCCCTCAGTGTTGTTATGAAACAAATCAGAAAGATCCAATCATTTCAAATCATGCCGGGCGGGAGTGATATTTTCAAAATAGTCCCAGGTGAAATACGGTGCGTGTCTGCAAAGGTCACGTATTACCATATATTGACATCTAATGCCTTGCATACACTCTCACATGCAGATCGGTAGACACACGTTACAACACGGGTAAGCTGTAACACTTAGTACTTTATTACAAAGTACTATTGTCTTAACAAGTAGGACAGGAAACGCTTATATCATAAGTTTCCGCCAGTACACGAGATCTTGTGCTAATCTTAGCCAAGCTGTGCCACTCCCTTGCGACTGCGAGTAATTATGTCAGCAAATCTGGGTAGGCGTCAAGCAAATGTGATTATGATCACCTACAGGGTGTGTCAAGCAATTCGACAATACTCACATATATGCTACTTAGCAGAAAAATAACGAAGAAAGAAAGAAAGAAAAGTGCGAATTGACAGCACATAATACAAATCAGTACCACAAATGTACCGATACTGCCGGAGAGAAACAAAGATCGATAGGGGCCGCCCGGTTTTGTCTTCGTTCACCCTCAGACGTCAACTTGAATAAGTTTAAAGAAAGCAGTGGTCAGCCTGAGGTTGTTGATATCTCCGTAGATTTTCTCCAGGAATGGTACTGGTGATGGTCATATGTGTTTTCTCTGTTCCTCATTTTGTGGGCACCTTTGAAGCAGATGTTCGGCAGTCATTTTATCTGTGCCACAGTCACACTCATCAGTAGTTCCTATCTTTAATTTGTTGAATAGATGGTATCTCAATCTGTTATGACCTGTGCGAAGTCTGAAGATTACCACTTGTTAACTTCTGCTGAGCTGGTAATATGTATCATTGTTTGATGGCCTGGATGCTCTGCTTGCCACTTGTGCCTGTATCTGCGCTTGATGAAATTCTTGGCCTCCTCATAAGTTATGTTTGTGTCAAGTTGAGGAAGCTTTCCCTCTTCCTTTGCCAATCTGTCAGCCTCCTCATTTCCTAGGATGTTGCAGTGAGAATGGATCCACTGTATCACGACACTTTTGTATTGCTTACATAGTCTGTGAAGTGTAACTCTTAGGTCATCCAGTTCAGCATTACTTTGACTTTTCAGCGTTGTAATTACTGACATCGCATCTGAGAAGATAGCTACTGGTCTCTCTGAGCTGTCTTCTGTCATTAGGATTTCTACTGCAGTTTTTAAGGCCTCTGCCTCTGCTCTGAAGTTACTTGAAAATTTCCCTGTTGCGACTGCTATCTATTTTGTGCCATTGCTTAAGCTCAGAAAGACTCCTCCACCTCTATCTTATGTTGCATTAGTTGCTGATCCATCTGTGTATGCATGGATCCATGTGTTTCTTGGGTAATGTTTCTCTATATATTTTGTGGTTAGGACTCTCCTTTCTGTTTCATTTTGGCTGTTTCTTCTCTCAATAACCAGGAACATTTTCTATCATTTCAGGGAAGCACTGTTGTTTCCAAATTGGTAGCTCGTGTGCGGTACATATGGGTGTAGCTGTTGATATTGCGTTTATGCGTTGCTTTGACTGTCTCTACAAAGTTGCTTCGCTTCAGTCTTCCCCTTCCAAGTCCATTTATTCTCTGGTACATTGGGTGGTCTATCAGCCTCCTGAATTTCTCGGCTTGTTTCCGGGCTCTGCTATCTTTTCTATCCTCCATAGGCTGGAGGTGAGTAATCACATTCAACTCTTTAATGGGCGTTGACGTGATGCCCCTGTTATGATTCTCAATGCTTGGTTTTGGGTTCTGTTTATTTTGTCAAAGTTCGACTTAGCTGCCATTGACGATGCTGCAATGCCATATTCTAAGACTGGTCTCACTCGCCCAGTATATAGCTTCTTTAGTACTCTCTCGTCTGCTCCCCCACCAGTGCCAGCAAATTTTTTCATGATTACCATTTTCTGCCTTGCTTAAGTCCTGTTTCTTTCATCTGGGTTTTCCAAGTCAAGCGACGATCAAAGGTAATACCTAGATAGTTTGGGTTTTCATCCAGATGTAGATTTTTCCCATTTATTACCAATTTGGAGATCGTTGATTTGTTTGAGAGAGAAAACACTGTGTATGATGTTTTCCCTTCATTTATCTTTAGAAGCAATGACTTGGTTCACTCCTCCAATGATGTTAGGGCTTGATGCATCCGAATGCTTGCCGTAGTGATATATTCCTCTGAGATCCACAGGACTAAGTCGTCTGCAAAGGTAGCAATGTGGGGCACTTCGTACGGTCCTGTCAACAACTCTCCGATAAGCTCACTTATGTTACCTTTCCGTTGTTTAGTTTTCCACTTCTTTATTCCTCACGAGTGCCTACAACATATCCTTATATGTTTATGGTTTATTCTTCACAGTCGTAGGGTTTCCGTCTATGTTTCTTTGTTGACACATGTGCCACCACTGTCATAAATGGGTACTTGAGTAGAATAGAAAGATAGAAATGGCTACGACAATGTCACTAATGTGGAACTGATGACAAGAACAAGACAAGCGCCAGTGGAACCAGAGATGAGAAGTGGACGCTGAAGATGGACTGGACAACACACTGAGGAAATCTGTTAAAAGCATTATTAAGCAATGTTTATTTTTAGAATCCCGAGGGTAAGAGACACAGAGGGACACCAAAGAACACGTGAAGAGAACGGGAGGCTGGTATGAAGAGATGAAGAGGACATGAAGAGAACGGAAGGCTGATATGAAGAGATGAAGAGGACATGACATGAAGAGAACGGGAGGCTGATATGAAGAAATGAAGAGGACATGACATGAAGAGAACGGGAGGCTGATATGAAGAGATGAAAAGGACATGACATGAAGAGAACGGGAGGCTGATATGAAGAGATGAAGAGGATATGACATGAAGAGAACGGGAGGCTGATATGAAGAAATTAAGAGGACATGAAGAGAACGGGAGGCTGATATGAAGAGATGAAGAGGACATGAAGAGAACGGAAGGCTGATATGAAGAGATGAAGAGGACATGACATGAAGAGAACGGGAGGCTGATATGAAGAAATGAAGAGGACATGACATGAAGAGAACGGGAGGCTGATATGAAGAGATGAAAAGGACATGACATGAAGAGAACGGGAGGCTGATATGAAGAGATGAAGAGGATATGACATGAAGAGAACGGGAGGCTGATATGAAGAGATGAAGAACACATGGAAAGACCCTGAGCTGATGGAAGGAGACAGGAAAACGTGGCAAAAAATTGATGAAGGCTTATCCTAATAAAAACTTTAAGCAAAACATAAACGAAATATATATTTATAATAAAGTGTTTAAGTACATACTAATAACATTTCACTTCAAATCATCACCATCTCAACCCGTAACCCGTAATGGGTCGTAGGGGTGCCATGGTGGAAGCAGACAGGGTCCTCCACTGCTCTCCATCCTCAGCAATGCGTACAAGTGTGGAAAAACCGTGCCCTGTCCATTCTTTGATGTTATCAGCCCAGAATTTTCTTTGCCTTCCTCTTCTCCGTTTACCTTCGACTGTTCCCTGGAGGATCGTTTTCGAAAGGGAGTCATGGCGAGTTACAAGCCCAAACCAGGCAAGCTTTTGATGTTTCACTATTGACAAAAGTGGTTCTTGGCGGCCTGCATACGTGTTTATTTTCTCTCTAACATAGACATTTGTTTTGTGCTCTTTATAGCAAATGCGCAAAATTCTTCTATAACATTTATACTCGAAAGCCTGAATCCTTCGTTCCGTATCTGCAGTGAGTGTCCAGCCCTCACACCCATACAAGAGAATAGATAATACAAGTGAGTTGTATAATTTGATCTTCACCGGAAAACTGATGTTACTTTTCCAGATCACATTCAGCTTTGTCATGGCAGCTGAGCCCATCTCAAGTCTTGACTTGATTTCTTTACTTTATCTTCCATTACTACAAATAGTGCACCCCAGATATTTACAGGTGTTCACGTCTTCTAACATTTGCCCATTTAACGTAATGTTGGTCGGAACATGTTTCTTATGGCTATTCACCAATATCTTGCTTTTTTCTATATTAATTTCCATCCCATACGTTCTTGTTACTTTCTCCATTCTAGAGGTAAGGTCCTGAAGTTCTGTTTCTGTTCCAGCTATAAGATCGATATCATCAGCAAAACGTAGATTGCAAATAGGTCGATGTAGTCGCTGTTTTCTGGAGGTAGATACAGTCGACTACTAGGGTGTGCTGAATACGCCAAGCTCCTTCTTTTTCTTTTGATAATATGTTAATCAGTCAACATAAGTGCGAACAGGGCACGTCAACAAGTGCCAAGACGATCATAGGAGAACTCGTCGATGAAAAATGGTACATGATTTATTTTGACAATACGCTTGAACGAGACAAGATATTTAACATCGTTGACAGTTCCAGACAAAATCCTTAAGAACAATTGATAGCTTGAGATTCGAATTCATAAAGTTAATGTGCATAAATGATCAAGCTGTTTGAATCATACATTATGGAATCATCTAACGGTCGACCTTGTGTCAAGGACAGAGACCCTCATTATTATCCATCGCATTATTTCGAGATATATATATGACAAAATCTGTCCTCCTTAAATGGCCTCGAAAAAAAGAATTAAATTGGAACCTTTGAATATTTTATACCCTAGGCATCCTTTGCGCCTATCCAAACGGTTAAGTATAATACGTTGATTAACCTCTCCATGTAGCCGTGACTTGCTTGACGGCAGTCCAATGATTCATCGCAATAACATACATATTAATATAATGATTCCTTTAGGATACATGTAAGCTTTCCGTGAGTAGACTCCCCAAGTTCCTCCATTCTAGTACCGTAGAGCGTAGGTTCTAGCTAGATGTCATTTGGGTGACACGTCACGAAAGAATATATAATAAATTCCAATTTCTTAAAATTGACTGGAATACGACTTACGTTTGTAACAGCTGACAATGACTTTCATCAATAAGTCATGTTGCCTAATAATACTTGCCCAACACTTGGGACTAGAATAACAATAGACCTTAGGTCTGACATAGATGCTGGCTTGTTGCATCCAAGCTGCAACGTCATCTGATTTGTTTGGCAACAAGCGCGCCCGAAGATTCCCATACACAAAATTGTGCGTTTACGTGCGCGATAAATAAAATATACAAAGCCTATTACTAACACCTTAGTTGGTGCGTACTCTCTTAACAAAAGTAGGACCTGATGACTACTTGTGAATGTTAAGGACTCATAAAGGACGCAACAGTCGACCTCCAATCGATATGGTTGTTTTATAATCGTAGAGAGTCTCCTGCATAATATGTTCTAGATATATATTAAAAAGCACTGGGGACAGGATACATCCCTGACGAACTCCTACAGTTGTTTTGAAAAATTCTCCAACGTCATTGCTTGCAAAAACAGCACTGCTTGCGTCCTTGTATAATGCTTCAATGATATCAATGAAGTTGGTATCAAAATTTAATTTTCTCATTATTTGCGATAAGCCTTCATGCCAGACTCGATCGAACGTTTTGTGAAATCGATGAAGTTATGGTATAAATCGCGTTGATGCTGGAGATGTTTTTCGATCAGTAATTTAATATTAAAGATTTGTTCTGAGGTACTTCTTTTTGGTCTAAAGCCAGCCTGTTCATTTGGACAAGATTTCTACAGATTTCTGTTTTATTCTGTTCAAAAGTATCCTTAACATCACCTTACTTGGATGACTAATAAGGCTAAAGGTTCTGTAGTTCTTGCACATTTTTAGATTTCCTTTCTTTGGAAGCGGTATTACTAATGACTGCGCCCACTCTTTTGGCCATTTTTTTGTACTCCATATCTTCTGGCAAATTGTTGTCATGATTTTTACTATATCTGGTCCTTCATATTTCAAGAGTTCTGCTGGGATATTATCCACACTCGGTGACTTCCCTCCTTTCATCGAACATATAGCCTCTTCCACTTCTTCCTGTAATATTGCTGCATTTCCAAGTTCCCTGTTTTCACACTTAATGTTGTTTAATTTGCTATAGTCAGGGTCGAGTTTGCAGTTATGTAATTCTTTACAATATTCTGTCCACCTTCTCATTACAGCGGTTTTTTCATTGAGCAGAGCCTCATTGTTATCTTCTATGACAGTTACCCTGGGCTGTTGAGGTTTTGATAGTCTTCTTAATGTGTCAAAAGCTGCCTTGCTGTTACCTTTTATTAGCCCCGTATTAATGGACTCACATTGATCATCTAGCCATTTTTCTTTGGCCTGTTTCATTTTCTTTCTAATATTTTTATTCACCATGATGTATTGCCATGCTGCTTAAGGAACCTCTTTCTTTACCTTCTTCATTTCCCGCCGTGTATCACATAACTTCAGAATGTCATCTGTAACCCATGTTTTGTTTATTTTCTTTCTTTTCCCAAGTATTTCTGTTGCTGGTTCAATGAGCACTTCATTTCAAATAAGAAATTAAAAAAAAAAAAAAAAATTTATGTCATTAGAGCGTATACTTACTTTAGCACAAAACTGCATTATATCGAATACTTTATTATGTACGGCTTCCGTTATTTAAGATCTGACATATGCTGTATATCTTCTGCTTTAGTGTTTATCCTTTCCTCCATTGCTGAAGTAAGTGACGCCATCACGATAGTTCGCCTCTTTGCATGAGGCCTGGTCCGACACACTTCATGGTCTCTCGCAGCGATGATTTCAACAATTTCTGTTTACATGGTCAAGTAGCTAGTTGGAGGGACGGACAGTGATATCAGGGTGGGAATACAGGGGGCGAGAGGGGCTTTCGTTGCGTTGGGAAATATATGGAGATCGGGAGAGGTCGGATCCAACACGACAATAAGAATCTTCAACTCAAATGTGAAGTCGGTCCTATTGTGTGGCTCTGAGACATGGAGGGCGGCAGAGATGGCGGCCAAAGAGCTACGGACTTTCATGGATGGGTGCTTGCGTAGAGTGGAGGGATTGAAATGGTATGATAAGGTTACCAACGTGGAACTGATGACAAGAGCTGGACAAGTGCCGGTGGAACAGGAGATGAGAAGACGACAATGGTGATGGATAGGACATACGCTGAGGAAACCTGTTGATAGCATTACAAGGCAGTCCTTGTTCTGGAATCCCCAGGGCAAGAAAGGCAGAGGTAGACCAAGAAGCACATGGAGAAGAGAGATGGAAACAGAGGTGAAAATGATGAGGAGAACGTGGAAAGAACTTGAGATGATGGCACGTGACAGGAGGACTTGGCATGTGTTTGTTGATGGCCTATGCTCCTTTGGGAGTGGAGGGTTATGAATGAATGAATGGTCAAGTAGCTAGTCTATGGTAATTCTCGCAGTGAATGCCTCTTACGAAATGTTCGATAAAGCAGAGGTTTTATTCTTTCTTTACCTCCCAGAAAACCCACCCACCTGGAGCTACACTGATGTCACTGTATGTGTAAGTACTATCATTTCTGATCTTACACGAAGCATAGCCACGACCGAGTACAGTGGGGACAGTTTGTTGCTGCCCTATGTCACGGAATTGCCTCCCCTGCTTTGCAGTAGTGGTCCAACAATGGCCAAAACTCAAGAGTATCCAATATGGGCCTTCAAATGTGTCTACCTTCGCACAAGATTACTCTTGGCAGAGTTGTAGAAAGAAGGATAATGATGCTTCTATCTCAAGGAAGTATTCACAAGATGTTTCCGAAGTCAAGAACAATGCTGCATTGGCAGGGCAATTGTTAACTTATATCGGTCCGCCCCTTTTATGAAGAATTAAGCAATTATTAATTTCAGCTCGTTCAAGCCCCCACCCTGATTTACTCAGTGGAATTCTTATTATTATTTAGTAGGTCTGGTTGAGTATATTTAGTAACTTGACTGAGACAAACATGCAGTACATTTAAAATGACTAAATCGACGTTACATTTGTATATTTACAAATAACAGATTTAATAGTAATTTAGGTTTTAACAAGGTTTTAAAGAAATGAATAATTATTTATAAAAAAAGTTTATCATAACTGTTCTGATGGGATAGAAATGTGTAAAGGAGGTCACGTGGCAGCTTTTATGTGTTACTTAGCTGTCAGTGATGGTTATGCTCCTTCTGATGGTTTGGTTCTTGGTAGACTAATCACGCTCGTCGCTGGTCAAGGTTGTAGGGCGCAGCACGGTCCCAGAAATGTCAGGGAGTGTCTACTAAGTTGGTCCCTCGTCTTTAAGCTCAGGCCACTTTTCCCTTCTTGTTCCAGAGACAGTGCGCTCAACTGGTACCACCAATAACTGTGGTAATAAAATAGAAACAAAACGCTCTGCTGAGTATTGCGTTTTCCGACACATAGTTATGGGTCTCTTTCTCCTATTCCACAATCCTATCTATCTCAGACTTTACCCTCGATGAGAATTAAACTTAATCCCTCGAGAGGAAACTTTCTTTACATTTGAATTGAGTAGCTTTATATTTACTTTACATTCAAATGAAAAGGTTAATAGTATAGATAGAATATATTTGAATGCATGAAAAAAGCGCATATGAAAAAAAAAAACCACACGAAAATTGCGCACAGATAGAACCCCCCTTTCATAAATGCGCACAAGAAAAATGCGCACATGGAAAATTGCTCACACCGAAAAATGCCCACACGGACAAATACGCACACGGACAAGAGCCCACGCAGAAAAATACGCACTTATAGTACGAGTAATTTTCACGCAAAGGTTAATACGTATGCGCAATTTCAAGTACCATAGATATGTATAATTGTAGATAACCATTCATCTCCCATTTATGAAAATGAATAGATATTATATTTCATATTGTTATTGGTATCTTATGATTAAAATATTCATATTCATTTGCAACAATTTGCATTGTGATTGTATCGAGTATAATTAAATAATAATGTTGCTATGTTATAAGTATATTAATTCATTGCTATACAAAAGTGGCGATATCTCAAACAATGTCGACTTAAAATATACATATACTAGCAATAACCCGTCAAAATTGACAGGTTTTTAATTGCAGCCATCTTATCATTTTGATCCATAATAATAAGTCTGCAATACTTTAAATTAAAATGTTGTCTTGAAGAAATAATCAAAAACTTACATTTTGAGGTAATTTTTAGAAAATTATGAGTTAAATCCGTTTCCCGAATGAAACTGGACAGAAGAGTATCTTGATTGTCTGTTGATTTAATCTGCATCTCCGCACCTTCCTGTCTCCAGTTCATGTACGGTTTATCAATTGTGTTGCTGGTTTCTTTCCATAATCACACTGTTCATGCTCACCGTCATTTGCGCACTTTTCTATTTTCGGGAGAGTACATATAAGGGAAATAATACAATTATTGTCTAACTTTCAACCACAGTTGCGCCCCTTAGCTGCTGTTGAAAGTTAAGGTACTCTCTCGAAAATAGAAAAGTGCGCAAATGACGGTGTGAATGATGTGACCGACCGACGTACTTGCGGCGGGAATTATGGAGGAAAAAAAAACACAAAAAAACACAAAAATATTAATAAAAACAAAATAAATATTCACACACACAAAAGTCATTATAAAATTATAAATCTAATAAATAATAATTCAGATGTAATTTTTTATTGCAAATTTGCCAATCTCCTCAGGTAATTAAGTTTGTCTTCCACCTGCTCATATTGCTGCACAGAACTGGCAACCATGTCATGTAGTGCCTCGTATTTCCTCTTTTTCACCTTTAGGCGACCTGCCTGTGCATTAGCCAGTGTTAATTTGTGGCAAGCCAGGTCCCTCTGCAGTCCATCAAATAGAAACCACACGCTGGGATGATTGCAGTGGCATATGGAATTAACAGCCTTGTGAAATCCCTCACAACAGTTTGTAGTTTTTGGCGACCTTTCCAGGGCTGGATCATGATGATTCCATCTTCTTATAGGAAACAGGGGATCTCTACCTGCTGCACCCTCAATATATGTAGAAAAGAAGTACGTGAGCACCTCATTATAGCTGTCTTCATCTGGAAATGTGGCGGCAAGCTTATCAAAGACACTTCTCACATCATAGACTGGGACAGAGGCTAACACAGCAAGAGACTTCAGTGTAATTTTTATGTTTATATTAGTTTCATATTCAGTCTTCAAGCCAATATTGTTGAGTTTCCTGATGAGACTCTGACACAGATGAAAATAACACCCTTTGACCACAGCGTGTGGAAAGGCAATCCTCACTGCTTTCATACAAGTTTTCTCAAAATCGACTAAAACCTTTTGAGGTTCCAGATTTGGAAGCAATAGCTTCATTATTGCAATCATTCTGTTATAGGTGTCCATGTTCTTTTTTGTAGCAAAATGTAAATACATGGCGGATATGAATTACCCACGTTGGCATGCCACGTATACAGTTGGGAAAACATATTTGGCACTTTATCAAAGGTGCCATCTCCATAGATGGTATCTTTGTTCAATTCGAGCATAAGATCTCTATCACCTAAAACCAGAATTCTGTCTGGATCATCCACACTTGAATCGTGAAGTACCAGTTGACTATACTTCTCATTAATGTCAAAATTTATGGTTTTTGGGTTAGGCTAATTATTGTCTGTTCTGTGATAGAGAAGACTTCTCGCGAGGGATGATTGTCTGGGCATATGGGACAGTATATCAATAATTTAACCCTGACAACACATGTCCCATCACATTGTGAGGAGTAGAACTCACTGCTCTCATGTCTTGCCTCATTTTGCTTCTGGCAACGTTTGCTTCTTCTTTTTGAGGACAGGAGTCATGACAATGTTCTGTTGATTCTTGAACTATGGTGCCATCTTTTGTTTTTATAATTTAATGGCACTTTATAGAGCGATTCTGTCTGCATCACCAAATCACCACTCCATTGATAATGCGAAAAGCGAGATATTGAAACCCCAAGTAAATCATAACGTGGTCGTTCTTCTGGCTTCTTGAAAAATCCATTGTGTGCACTACGAAAAAAAAATTAATAAAACTATAATATCTTATATCAATCAATACCCTTTAGCTCCCTGGGGAGCATAGGCCTTCAACAAACACATGCCAAGTCTTCCTGTCCCGTGACATCCGCTCAAGTTCTTTCCATGTTTTCCTCATCATTTTCACCTCTTTATCCAACTCTCTTCTCCATGAGTTTTTTGGTCTACCTCTGCCTCTCTTTCCCTGTGGATTCCAGAACAAGGACTGCCTTGTAATGCTATCAACAGGTTTCCTCAATGTGTGTCCTATCCATCGCCAGCGTCTTCTTCTCAGCTCCTGTTCCACTGGCACTTGTCTGGTTCTTGTCATCAATTACACATTTGTGACTTTGTCATACCATTTCAGTCCTTCTATTCTACGCAAGCACCCGTTTATAAAAGTCTGTCGGTTTTTAGTTGTTGTTTTTGTTCTTCTCCATGTCTCAGAACCATACAATAGGACTGACTTGACATTTGAGTTGAAGATTCTTATTTTCGTGTTGAACTTGATTTCTCTTGTTCACCATATGTTTCCCAATGCAATGAAAGATCCTCTTGCTTTTTGTATTCGTATTTTGATATCATTGTCTGTCCCTCCAACTTTGTCTATATTACTACCAAGATATGTGTATGATTCTACATCCTTTGGTGGTGTTTCTCCAAGTTCAATCGTGTTATCATTTCTTGCATTCATTCTCATAATCTTTGCTTTTTACCTGAGTATTTTCAGGCCCACTTGTGACCTCTCATCGAGAATTTCCATTTTCTCTTGCATCTGATTATGGTTATGGGACTGAAGAGCCAAGTCGTCTGCAAAATCCAGATCATCAAGCTGTTTAGTCAGATTCCACTGGATTCCATTTCTGTTGTGTGATGTCGATGTTTTCATAACCCAATATATTGCTAGTAAGAAAAGAAATGGAGACAAGAGACATCCCTGTCTCACTCCCGTTCTTATCCTAAACGGTTCTGTAAGTTGTCCTTCATGAAGAACTCTGCATGTCATGTCTTCATAGGTCTTCCTTATTAAGTTAATGATCTTCAGGGGAACTCCATAATGCCTCATCAGTTTCCAAAGTGATTCTCTGTCTACGCTGTCAAATGCCTTTTCGTAGTCCACAAATCCGATGTAAAGCGGTGAATTCCATTCCAGACTTTGTTCAACTATTATTCTCAATGTGGCTATCTGGTCTGTACAGGATCTGTTTTGCCAAAAACCTGCTTGTTCATCTCTCAGTCGCTTGTCTATGGACTCTTTCTCTCAAGGATAATTCTGTTTAATCCTTTTCCTGGCACTGACAGTAACATTATTCCTCTATAATTTGTGCACTCTTGTAAATTTTCCGTCTTAGGCAACTTGACCAGATAACTTTCCTTCCATTCTGCTGGTATTTTCTCTCTCTCCCAGACTTTACCAAGTAGTTTGTATAATATCTCTGTAGAGGTATCAATATCTGTTTTGATTGCCTATGCTGGAATGCTATCTGGACCAGTTGCTTTTCTATCTTTCAGAAGCTTTATGGCTTTCTTTATTTCTTCTCTATTTGGTCGTTCACAGCTGATTTGTAGCTCCTCTTCTGCTGGCTGGATGTCTGGGGGATTAGTTGGAGCTGGTCTATTGAGAAGTTCCTCAAAATGTTCTGTCCATCTCTTCATATGTTCTTATATATTACTAAGCAATTTTCCATTCTTATCTTTTATGAGGCCATTTGCTTGCTTATATTTCCCTGTTAGCTTCTGTGTTGTTGTACAGGTCCCTCATATTTCCTTTGGCTGCAGCTTCCTCTGCTTCCCTTGCCAACTCTTTAATATACTTCCTCTTGTCTCTTTTGATGTTTCTTCTTACTTCTTTGTTTGCTTCTATGTACACTTCACGAGCCTTGGCTTTAGAGCTTCTGGTTTTGCTTCTGTTTAAATCTGCTTTCTTGTTTTTCCTGTCTTCTATCTTACTAATGGTTTCTGTTGTTATCCGTGCTTTGTGCCGATGTTCTCTTTTTCTCAGTACTTCTTCACATGTCTCGTTCCATATATTTTTTACTTGTTGCCAGTGGTCTTCCGTATCTGCTTCATCTTCTAGCTGTTGGAGTACTTGGTATTTGTTGGATACTGTGACAGAAAATTTTTCCCTTATTTCCTGATTTCTTAGGTATCCCACATTGTACTGTTGTCTATATCTATATAATGTTGTAAATTTCTTGAGTTTTCATTTTGTTTTAGCCAACAGAAGATGGTGGTCTGATACCACATCTGCTCCTCTACATACTTTTACATCATGCAATGATGACCTAAACTTCTTACTTATGCATATGTGATCAATCTGATTCTCAGTACTGTGGTCTGGTGATATCCATGCTGCTTTATGTATTCTTTTATGTGGAAATATGCTTCCTCCTATAGCTAGTTGATTTGAAACACAGAAGTTAGCTAATAGTTCCCCATTCTCATTCATCATACCTAATCCATTCTTTCCCATGATTTCTTCAAAGCCAGTGTTGTCTGTGCCTATTTTCGCGTTTAGGGCCCCCATCATAATTGTGATGTTTTTTGTTTTCTTTTTGTCCAAGACATTTTGTAATCTGGTGTAAAAGTCTTCTTTCTCAGATTCTTCTTTATCATGTGTTGGTGCATAACACTGGATGATGTTTATATTTACTTTCTTTTTGGCTGATTTGAACGTTGCTGTTATAATTCAGGGTCCCATTGCTTCCCATTCTATAAGTGCCTTCTGTGCTTCCTTGGACAGCATTAGAGCTACCCCTTCACTGTGGTGGGCTATTTCCTCCTCATGTCCTGAGGACAACACCATTTCTCCTGTGATCAATCTCCTCCTCTCTATGACCTTCCACCGTGTCTCGCAGAGACCCAGGATATCAATCCTGTAGTTTGCCATTTCTGCTGCTACCTGTGCAGTTTTTCCTTGTTCACATAGAGTGCGAACATTCCAATTGCCAATCCTGGAGATTTTCCTAGACAAAAAATGTTAGTCGTCAACGTAGACTCTTTTCTGTTTTCTCTGGGTTGCTTCGTGCGCCTCCTTTCCAAAGGACCTTCTTCTGTCTTGGGCGGCTGAGTTGATTTATATTCTGTATTTGACTTGTCCATGTTTGTTGAAGTTTTTGTGGCAAAAAGTTTTTTTACGGGATGGGGTAACCAGCCCCATACCCAACCCTCCTTAGTCGCTTTTTACGACATGCATGGTAGGGTACAGTGTTACTATTCTTTGCTCCCCTTTCGGGCCCGGGTAACACACGGGTGAATATCTTATATAATAATGTACATTTAAAAGAAAAAGCAATAAAAAGTAGTTGTAAATAAAAGGAAAGGTTATCACCGAAACGTTGTAGCTAACCGCCTAATACGGATGTGTAATACTGAAGGGATATTATAAAATAGTACCGCATCGAATTTGCACTGTTGCCAACTAATAATAATACTTACCGTTAGCCGCATGCTCAAAATCCCCTATTTTGAAGACTTAACTCATGTGAAATATTATATATATTTTTTAAAATACAAACATCAATATCTTAAAATCTAAATAAGTAAAACATATTCTTTGCAACTTTTCAGCCTGTATCTTGCAGATAATATTGCATTAACCATGCTAACACTCATTCAAGTATGTAAAATTCTAAACATATTTTAAAATGTTACAATTATACTCTTAAACGTTGAATTTACCGAACTTTCAATTTATTTTAGTTTCTTTTAAAAACATATTCTTCGTTCATGTCAGTAAGAATACTTCATCTTTGAACTTCACTTCTAGCATGAACATAACGTTTTATTTGGAGTTTATTACTTTATAATTCTGTGAATATGAAAATTACTATATGTGCGTATTTTTCTGTGTGGGCATTTGTCCGTGTGCGTATTAGTCCGTGTGGGCATTTTTCGGTGTGAGCGATTTTCCATGTGCTCATTTTTCGGTGTGAGGAGGAATTTTCCCTGTGCGCATTTTTGTGTGTGCGCATTTATGACAGTGGGGTTCTTTCTGTGCGCAATTTTCGTGTGGTGAACATTTTTCAACCAGTGTTGATGTAAATGTAAACATATTGGTAACCAGAAAACAGCGCACATGAAAAAATGTGCGCTTTTTTCTGGTTACCAATATGTTTACATTTACATCAACACTGGTTGAAAAATGTTCACAATATAGATTGAATATGTTCTCAGTTACATCTACACTGGTTGAAAAGATTGAAAACTTTCATTAATTTTTCAAGTGAATATGTTTAAATAGACATTTATACTGCTTTGTAAATGTAAATATTATAATTAGAATGTACATAATTTCTTTCATCTTTACCTCCCTGCTCCATATGGAACTTGGGACTACCTATGCTTTTTAGTTTTCTTTACGAAACTAGCAATAAAGCAGTCATTAGCCCTTACAGTGGTGGTTCATGAAATCATCATTCTAAATGCTGAGGCTGCCAGCTTCAAATGACTTGGACATCCACTAGTAATTTTCACATATTAATATTCACATGGCAATATATACATATTATTTCACTTGTTAGGAATGAAAAATATAGAATGTAAAATGTACAGCTTACGCCAATCTTGGCGCACAGACTGTTTGCTCAGAGAAGTAGGTTAAGGCACTACCCGATGCCTGTTACACGTGTTCTTGCACTTTAACAATAATTTCCAACTTTGACTCTGTGTTTTCAATTTCCTAAGATGCCGGTCTTCCTTATTAAAATGGTTTTCCTGGGCTCTTTAAGTCCTTCAAGGTGTTCCACAAAGTCCGGTCTGATAAAGAGAATTCTGAATTCTAACTTCTGGTAGTCTGGTTTCGTCTTGGCGAGCAATCCTCGCAGTGAATTTTCACAATGTCTTAAAACTGCAAAAAGGTCAGGTTATATGGCCCTTCTTCCCCTGCATTTGTTTGTTACGATGTTAAGAAAGCTCCAATCGTTTCAAACATGCGTATTTTGTGGGGTAATTTCAAAATTATTTCCTTCCGAAATAATGTGCGTAACGCAAAAGGTCACCTCTCCCATATATGGAAATAAAACATCCAGTGCCTTGTATGCAAACTCACAAAAACATCTGTAAACTCATTTCCTGCCCAACATAATCTCCCTAGACAGATTATCCGTAATATTGATACCGAGACGGGCCAGCGGAAGCGATTACGCATTTTCACCCGTATTTGCGTAGATCCCCCAGACGGATCTCTCAGATACACAATATGGCTTTCTTTTCATCGATAGTACGCGACCATCTTGTACAAACATAGATCGCCTCTATCAAAGGTGGCTAGACGACTTAGGTGATAAACGTATTACCCGCTGACCTGTCTAATTAGCTTGGTATTATTACGATTCACTTGACGAAACGTAAACAAGGCGGGGAGCGGCGAGGCAAAAATGTAGGGCATAAAATATGCCGAATAATAAGACGATGAATGAAGAACTGAAGTGACACTGCCGGAGAGAACGACAGTTATGAAAAGTGCACCCAAATAATAGGACGATGAAGGAGAGAAAGAAGGGCGCCAAAGTACATGCTCAAACCGTTTTGTCACACCCTACAAGACGCCAGGAGGCATGATGGCCACTGACTGCTTCATCAGTCATGGGCTAAGGATCCAATAAGAAGAAGAAGACACTGATATTTAGGACTTTTTTATAAATTGTCTTTGTTTATTATTTTGTAAAGCGTCCGAATGGCAGAGTGGCCAAAACGTTTACATCTTGAGGCAAAGTGAGCTGTTTGGAAACCACGTCACGTCCTGCTCAAGTTTACCTAGCTCTAAAAATGGATACCTGACTATGATTTTGAGTTTGGTTAGGAAAGGCAAAGGCAGTGAAGAAATAAACTGGCCACTTACCTCATAATAAAGCTGACATTTAGTATAGATGAAGTCTATGACGCATCACACCTCTGTGGCAGCATCTGATAATGCCACTGTCTTTAACATCTTCCATTACTTTTAATATCCCTTTTTTCATATTTAACACGGCGTCTTTCGTCTTTTCCATATTTCTTTGATTCTTTATTTCCACCATCCTTCGTGTTTTTATCTACTGGCAAATGTCTGCCCCTGTTACCGTTGCCTTGTTTAAAATGTTGTAACTGTTAACCTAGAGTCACTATCTTGCTAATTAAATTCCGTTAACATTTAGTTTTTATTGCATGCCCCTTCTCGTTCGTGGGATACAAACAATGGACGCATTACGCTGAGCGCTCCAGGTCGCCATTATAAGGGCCATTTAACATTTATTGGATAATTACCTTTAATCCATTATTTCCAATAAGATCTCCCTCTTTCCCCCTCCATTAAATCTTCCTGACAGTTTCAAATCCTTGTAATACTTTTTGTCTTTCGAGTTGTTGTTTTTTTTTCGTTCTAAATTAGTCTAGCTTTCCATACTTCTCGCATCGGCTAATTAGTTTCTTCCATTATTTCGGCGTCATGATTTTTATGTTAAATAATTTATAACTCATAACTTTGCTTAAATGGGTGTCTTGTTGTTTTTGTTTCGTTGTAATCATGTTTTACTTGTTTTAATGTATTCGCTTTGTCATTCAAAAGATCCAATTAGTCAAAGGTCGGAGGTACGCGAAGATTACTTTCTGTAAACTGAAGTTTTGCCCAGTCCTCTGCTTAACATTGTCTGTCCTAAGGTTCTTACATACTAGAACCATCTTTGCAATGTCAGTTCAGCTTTTGTCGTCAGGGAAAAGGTGGACACACTTTACTTCACTCTTTAATTGCGGTTTCCCTCTAACAGTCTGTTATTTAGATAACACTAGTCAACAAATTTTCAAAAGTTTTTTGTACCAGAAATTAAATGTACCATTTCTTATTGATTTTGACATGCTGATTTCAAATATCATAATGAAATTCACCAATTGGCTCTGGTTTTTTTTTAAATGATGGATTTACATTACAGTAATACAAATAATGTATGCTTGTTTACTTCTCTGGGCTGAACAGCTAGTCTTTCTACTTTAGCATTATAAAAATTGTGGTTACATACTCAATTAATTGATATTTTAACATAAAATGATAGAAAAAATAAAAACATTATTTAAAGTTCACATATCATGCTTTAAAAAGGCACATTTGAACCCATTCCGTCATTATTCAGTCGCTGTTCGAGCTCTCTTTGCTTGCTTCTTGTAGTCAATCGATGAGGTGTCTCTTGTCACAGTCCAACAGTAATCAACAAGCATTGAATTGCTCCAATTGCCTTGATACCTTGTCTCCATAGCAGCAATGTCCTGGTGAAATCGTTCACCATGCTCATCACTGACCGCTCCACAGTTTGACGTAAAGAAATCCAGATGAGAATCCAGAAAATGAATTTTCAAAGACATGTTGCAGCCAAGACTCTTATACTTCAGAAGGAGATTTTCTACAATTTCATTGTAATTATCAGATCTGTTGTTTCCAAGAACATTGTCCACCACTGACTTAAATGCTAGCCATGCTGCTTTTTCCTTGCCATGCAACACGCAAAGAAACTCGTCATCATGAAGAAGTTTTCGAATTTGCGGACCAACAAATACTCCCTCTCTTATTTTAGCTTCACTCAGTCTTGGAAATTTTCTGATGAGATATTTGAAAGCCTCATCTGTTTTCTCCATTGCCTTGACAAAGTTTTTCATGAGACCCAGCTTAATGTGCAAGGGTGGCAACAAAATCTTGCTGGTGTCGACAACTGCTGGGTTCTCAACGTTCTTACTGCCAGGCTGCAATGACTGCCTGATTGGCCAATGTCTTCTGATGTAATGGTCACTTCGTGCACGGCTATCCCACTCACAGAGAAAGCAACAGTACTTGGTGTATCCACCCTGTAGTCCAAGCAAAAGAGCGACCACTTTTAAGTCACCGCAAAGTGACCAATGATGATGATCGTAGTTTATACACTTCAAAAGCTGCTTAATGTTTTCATAAGTTTCTTTCATATGAACTGCGTGACCAACTGGAATTGACGGTAACACATTACCATTATTCAACAAAACAGCTTTTTTATCAGAGATAAGGTATTTATACACAAAGGGGATGTAATCATAGGTAGGATTGCATCATCAACTTCTAGTAACATTTTTATTGGTCATTAGAAAAAATTATGCAATCGCCCACAACAGTTGCGTCATATATATATAAATTTACCGTAATTAAATAAACTAGTAGCATATATCTTGAAAACTAGAGCCAATCAACATTTTTTAATGTCATTTTCGTTTTCAGCACACCAAAATTAGTTAAGATCAGCTATTTTCATTTCTGGTACATTTTGGTTGTTGACTAGTGTAATTAAATAAATAACATAATATAGCATGCTCACTAGAAGTAGACTGCCTCTATTTGATGCGTGTTGTAAGCTTCTTTTGTACATTTACCTGTTTGTTACATTTCAATGAGTTATTTCACATGCAAC
Organism: Oreohelix idahoensis; assembly: GCA_024509875.1. Lineage (NCBI taxonomy): Eukaryota > Metazoa > Mollusca > Gastropoda > Stylommatophora > Oreohelicidae > Oreohelix > Oreohelix idahoensis. Next base: position 125,504 of record JAMPIV010015216.1, read on the forward strand.
CAGACAAGTGTCCGTGAAGCTGAAGGTGAGAAGATAAGACTTTGGCTTATGAGAGAACGCACATTGAGAAACACCTGTTCATAGCATTACAAGCCAGTCCATGTTCTGGAATCCACAGTGTGAAAAAGAAGAGGTAAAGTTAAGAAACCATGGGTATGTGAATTGGAGACACAAACATGAAAGGGGTAACAAAGACATGGGACAATTTTAACCGGATGGCACAGAGTAAGGAGTCTTGGTGTAGAATTGTTGAAGACACTTCATGAGAACAGAATTATAATGCACGAATAAATTATTTTTTTTTTCACAGCTGTCCATTGGATTAATTAAGAACTGCTTACTCGGGGGAACCAAGGGGACACGCACACAATCATAGATGGCAGACGCTGGAGTTGGGTTGGCCACTTCCTCAGAAGAGACCGCCATGCCATCACAAGAACAGCTGTGGTATGGACCCCTGAAAGAAAAGGGAAAGAGAGGCCGACCAAAAACAACCTGGCGGAGAACTGTGGAGGCCGAGGTGCAAAGAATGAACCAGAGCTCGGGCACTGTGCGAAGGATGGCCTCCGACAGAACGAACGAACGAACGAACGAACTTTTATTTTCAAAGGGTTGAGAATTCCCACCGAGCAAAGCGGAAGCAGTTTGTTGCTGCCCCTTTACAAGACGCCACCAGGCGTGATGGCCACTGACTTCTGTGACGGTCGGCGGCTAAGGATCTAAGAAGAAGCAGATTGGATTCATTACACAACTCCTCAAAACATATCTATGCGGACTCAGGTTATAATATTCTTCTTTGTTCGTTGAAGCTCGCGTATTTGTTTCTTTATGTTAATGTCGACTTTACCTTTCACTGAAGACCTGTCTTACTTCCACTGGCATAGGCTGATTGTATTTGATTATTTTTTTCTTCTCTTTTTCGGGAATGCTGTACTGGCTCTAGCTATTTCATTCTTTGTTTCTTTCCAGCATGTGCCATCTGATTTCTGTATTTCATTGATTAATTTAAACTTGTAAACTTGGTTTTAACGTAATGTCACTTATCTTGATGTTGTATTTTGAATATGTTTGTGTCTTAATAATTGTATCTTCCTTGTCATCATGTGACCTATTCTCTCCAGAACGCTGTTTCCATTACAGCTGCTCTGAACGCATCACGATTCTGGGCAAGCCGACCTGCATCATTCAAAGACATGTTCAGACTCACTAGAACGTTCTATTTTGTTACGTAACCACATAAATAATGTCATTATTGTAATTTTACAAAAGAGTGTTAACTTAGTATCTAAATAAGAGGTAGGCATGGGCATTTGCCCTCTCGCGCCATGTAAGTGTTACAGGTGTAGGCGGAAGACGTGTGTTCTTTCGAATTATTAAAAGGCTTCTATGTTGTCTAGAACGTTCTATTTTGTTACGTAACCACATAAATAATGGTTTTACAAAAGAGTGTTAAGAGTATCATAGGATGCAAAACGAGTAATAAAGATGTTTTGACAGACGGCACTGTATAAAGAAGGCTTTTTGCCTCGTATTAGAAGGAATCAATTTACCTACTGTGCGCTTGCTATGGAAAGGGACAATGTTGAATACAATCTGGTAAACACTGAGGAGATACGGGCCGCTTGGCGTAACTGGCAGTCTTTTTCAGGGCAAGCCCAGTTCAGAGCTTCATCATGCTAGCTGATAGATATTATTTGTCCTTTTCAGGGTTTAGCGTCTAGCGTGGTTATTGTTGCTCAGAATCGACATCACTGCAATCCGGGCAAACCCATAGGTGCTCAGTCTCCCTCAGAAAAAGGCGAAGTGTATAAACGCTAATTGTTCCTGTAGTGTGCTGGCTGTACATACGATGGATGCATCCTCTTCATGCGTCCATCCCTTCTGGTCTTACGTTTGATGCCACAATAAATAATCTAACGCTAAATTCCAGTTAACAGATTTCACCTATTTTCGAATGACAAATTGGGCTCTTATATAACCAACGGATATAAATGAAG
>JAMPIV010015216.1:132500-343983 GCA_024509875.1 Oreohelix idahoensis
CTGCATGTTCTCACGCTTTCACGTTTACTAGTAAAGCCTACAGCAGCATACACGCCTTTCTAACAATAAAACGTGTACTGTATTTCTAAGAAAACCTTGAGATAGACACACTGCGTAATGACCTAGATTAATATTCCATTAATTTCATTTTATACACTACGTTAACATAAATGAAAGGACAGATGGACTTAGGATAGAAAGAGAGAGGGCTGAACGGAGGACGTATGCAACACTAACACGCGTCTCGCGATTAAAATTAATGCCACCCCCAACGCGAAAGGCATGAAGCACTAAGTTTTTTTCAGATGGACAGTGATAAAAAACACTACCAATACGAGAGTTAGGTTTAAAAACATGATTAATGCTTATTAGGAAACATGACATTCTACTGTTTTATGTCTGAAATCCTGACATTAGTCTGACAGAACAGTCGAAAAGGCAGGACAGGTGGCGGTTCTAAACATAAAAAAATAAAAAATACACGACTATCCTAGAAAATGCATATTTTGAACGCAGCCACTTAGCTCCATTAAATTTATATATTTGGGTTCCTTAGGACTTGCTGACAAAGAATATGTTAAGTGTTACGCAAATAGTCTAGGAATTAACAAATTATAGCCATAATACTAGAGTGGTGCTGTCAGACAACACCAAATCATAATCGCACAGTGGCATGTTTTGAAACCACCATTTTACGGGAAATAGGCCACCATGTTAAATCCGATTTGATTGACGGGAAGTATATGTAAGACGAAACACGATTAGTTGAACTGCAAATACTATTTTTAGTTGTTAGGGGAAACATAGGAAGGGTAAATTTTTTCAAAACCTTTCGTAAACATGGTCCTATTGGCTAGACCCGTGGATATAATCAATTAGGAGCGTCTGTTCAGTGCCACATTTTAAAATAAACTTACTAAGAAACAGTGCGTTGAGAACCAGCTCATATTTTTCTAAATAAAAGCCTGGGACAGAGGCGGATCGGAATTTGTGCCATTATTCATCGCCAGTCAACGTATTTGTTTATTATTTCCATGAATTGTGGTAAGATTGACATATTTGATATCTTTTTGATGAAAATTGAATGTGAATTGATAATTTATGTCTGTATATGTGTGTGGTTCAGTAGCAAACATGAGGCAAAGCCTAGATACTACTCCAACCTGAACAAAACTTGTCGGAGAGAAGTATAAATGCATGGGATCACCAAATAGTACACTGACACCTATCTTATTGACTAGAAGGAACTAATGCTGGAATTGCAGAGGCGTAGTAACCATTAAGGAGAAGAATACTGGTGTAAATTGTTTCAGATGAAGCTAGCAGTTGGCCTACCGCTCTGAACTCAGTGTTTGTTATGTATTGTGTTCAGTGTGGAAATAGATTATAAATTAGATCTGAAGTAGGAGGTACAACCTTCTTGTTTCAGGGACCGTGGTCCTAACTTATTGAAGCAGCACCTGGTCGGAGTTTTGCTGAATCCAGAGGCTGATAGCATACCCCTTGGTCCAGATAGCGACCAGTGAGGTGTCTCAAGAACACAGTGAAGCAATCGAGCAGAGGAGTCTTTTCCTGCCGCCATCACAGAAGAAAAGATTCTGTGGCCAGAGCAGCTCAATCCTATGTCCCACCCCCCCCCTCTAAAACTGACAATATAGTAAATAAAGAGGGACAATAAATTGTTTCAATTGACAGGAACTGTAAACTTTTCCCAATACTATTTCCACCATAAGCAAACACTTGAAGTCATGATGACAAATAACCACCAAGCTTGAACAAGCCAGTATTACCTCATAGTACTACATCACAACTTACACACATGTGATAATAATAATAAAATATGTCAATACAAAGATCATAACTATAAATTGTGTACATATAACTTGTAATTACATTTGATTGTGATTCCTGGTTCACTGTGTAGTTGAATCAGGATATCTATTATTGAAAGGAATTAATACATATATTTTGAAACTTTAACACTTGACTCATTTAAGATAGTCTTATAGAGTGTTTTATGTGTGTGAGTGTCACAGTGTTGTAAAGTGTTGTGGAATAAATTAAATTGTTTATCTGTCGGTTGTTGTTGTGACTTACACTTCATCATTATCATAACCCTAGACATTCAACGTAGTCATCACAATATTCCAGAATAGGTCTGACTGAGGTATAAATGTGGTAGCAAGTAAGGTCATCTGTAATACACCACACTATTAGATACAGATACCTTCACAGCTGATCTCAGTCAGTACACTAAGTCCCCTATAAATATTTATATCATCCCACTTTACCTCATATATTGGGGGCTCGTCCGGGATATTGAACTTTCTCCTATTTTATATATTGGGAATAATAAAAATTTAAAAGGTATCCTTGGGTGAAAATAAATAAGGTTGAGCTCTCAGTGCCTGTGGTTGTCCTTGGATAATTATTGATAGATAAAATTGTTTGGTTAAATATTTTATACATTTACCTGTTAGAAAATGGCGGACCTGGCCAAATTTCGATCTGCTGCTGTGCAGACTGCAAAAGAGTTAGGAATGGAGGGACAAGTTATGATTGCTTATATCACTACTGAATGTGTAGGAACGACTGGATCCATGGCACCCGTGATCAACCGAAGCGCTTGATTTTGTACTTTATCTAAGGCTTGTAGGTGTGATTTGGCTGCTGTAGACCATGCTGCTGATCCGTACTCTAATATGGATCAAGAAAATCCTCCTAAAACATGGAGTTCCTCAAGGCTCAGTATTGTCTCCCACCCTGTTCCTTGTATTCATCAATGACCTCATCCACGATCTGCCACAAGGTGTGAGAGCTGCCCTATACGCTGACGACTTGGTGGTGTGGTGTGTAGAAGAACATCTAACTATCGCTAATAAGCGAATACAAAGGGCAGCAGACAACATAGCAGCATGGGCAGAGAAATGGATGGTGCAGATCAACGCTGAAAAATCATCAACAACACTTTTCACGCTCTCCAACAAAGACAAAGCAGGAGAGATACGACTTGGAAATATACATGTCCAAACAGATGAGGAACCGGTGTACTTGGGCATTACATTAGATAAGAGAATGACATGGAGGCACCACATCGAGAGAACAGAGGCTAAAGCGAGAAGAAAACTTTCCATACTGAGGAAAATAGCTGGATCAAGTTGGGGAGCTAACGAAACAACACTAAAGAAAGTGTATACAGGTGCAATAAGACCTATATTAGAGTACGGATCAGCAGCATGGTCTACAGCAGCCAAATCACACCTACAAGCCTTAGATAAAGTACAAAATCAAGCGCTTCGGTTGATCACGGGTGCCATGAAGACCACACCAATAAATGAAATGGAAAAAAATCACAGGCATTCCACCTTTATTATACAGACGAGACACTAAGACCCTGATCCAAGCAGAAAAGTACAAGAACATGCCCGCACATCCAATGAAAACTAGATTTGGAGATTTAGCCAGTGGGAGGTTGAAGAGAAGCAGTTTTGTGCATCGGTCCAAAAAACTAATTAGAACATACAAGGATGAACTACCAGACATCACTAAGGAAATAACTCCCACACTCCTCCCAACCCCATGGGAACAACATCAAAATTTCAGTATTAAGACCTCCATAACTACCACCTGCCCCATGGGAGAGCTAAATACTCTCCAAAGGAAAATAGCAGCATGTGACATGATTGAAGAACTATACCCCAGAGAAGCATGGATCCAAGTATATACTGATGGATCTGCAACCAGAGCAGTGAAGAACGGAGGCGCAGGAGTTTATGTGGTCTATCCAGACAAAGAAAATGAATCCACCTGTTCACCTACTGGAATATTCTGTTCAAACTATGCTGCTGAAGTACAGGCCATAAGCATTGCTGCAGGAATAATAAATAACACAATAAGCCAATGTCAGCAGGTTGTATTCCTTACCGATGCAATGTCAGTTCTGCAAGCCCTCAACAGTGATAAACTGCCAGAATTAAACAAAGTCCTATGCGAAGTAAATATCAAAAGAAGGGTAGTGCTACAGTGGATACCATCACACTGTGGCATACCAGGAAATGAGAGAGCAGATATGTTAGCAAAAGAGGGAGCAACACAGGAACAAAAAGAACAAACAATCACATTCCAGGAAAAGAAGAACCTTATCAAGGCCATCAGGAAAATTGATCAACAAAGAGACAACTATCAATATCTTGATCGAGCAAAACAGGTGATCCTGTTCCGTATGAGAACAGGACATAACAGACTGAACAGTCACTTATACAGACTGAGATTGGTCCCATCACCCCTATGTACGTGTGGACAGGCAGCACAGACAGCCGAACACATCCTGCAAGACTGCCACATGCTTAGTCAATTGCGAACTGAACATTGGCCCACAGAGACGCACATCCACACAAAGCTGTTTGGGAGTCTTGAAGAACTTTCAACCACAGCAACATACATCCAGAAAACCGGACTTCTTGTGTAGACATTTCTAAACAACAGCGAACGAGAAGAAGAAGAAGAAGAAGAAGACTACTGAATGTGACAAATTCATTGAACGCGAAGAAAGAAGATTAGAAAAAGAGGCTGAAAGAAGGTTAGAGGCTGAAAAAGAAATTAAGAGGTTGCAGATTGAGACTGAGGCTAAGAAATTGGAGGCAGAAAGAGAAGAAAAAAAAGCAGAAAGGGAAGCCGAGGAAAGAAGACAGGCTGCAGAAAGGGAAGACAAGCGATTAGCTGCAGAAAGGGAAGCAGAAGATAAAAGATTACAAAGGGAACATGAGTTACGACTAAGGGAGTTTGAGTTTCAAGGCCATGCTCCTGAAAATGGTGCCAGTCCCTTTACCTCCATGCTAATGCTAGTCAGGGAGCCTCAACCTCAGCTATGAATTTTCATTTAGATCATTTTGTTGAGAAAGACGATGATATTGAGAGCTATCTAAATATATATGAACTATTAGCTACCACGTATGGGTTAGAGAGAGAAAGGTGGAGCTTAAAGTTATCTCAAGGGCTTCGTGGGGCAGCTTATGAAGTTTTTGCCAAAATGAGCAGAAGTGATCAAGAAAATTATGACATGCTAAAGCAGGCTCTTTTGTTAAGATATGAAAAGAATGGTGAATTTTATAGAAAAAAATGTAGGAATGCTAAACTACTGTCAGGTGAAACCCATCACCAGTTCTCTGCACGGTTAGAGACATACTTGGAGAAATGGACTTCTCTTGGGAAAACCCAAGATCTTAAGGAAATGATCCTTATAGAACAACTAAGAGAGTCCATGGCTCCAGACCTGAGAAAGTTTCTCATGGAACAAGGTGCAGAGAGACTGGGTGAGTTACTAAATGTTGCAGAAAGGTATCAAGCAGCTCAGGCAGAGGTATCAGGTAATAAAAAGAAACAGGTAGAAAATTTTAGGGCACCACAGAACTTTAATAAATTTGATTTTAGAGATCAAAACAAAGGTAAGCACCAGTTTGATAGGCCACGGTATGACAATAAAAATAAAACCCCACAATTCGATGAAAGGAAATCTGATGAAAGAAAATCTTTCAACCAAGGAAGGAGGTGGTGTAAAAATTGTAAGATGAACAATCATGACACTGACCATTGTAGAAGGAAACCTCCTCATTGTGCTGCTATGACATCTGGAAAAAAGGAAAAAAAGGTCAAACCTGCGGAACTACAGGAACCATACCACCCCCCAGTGTGTGAAGATGTAATCTGTAATGGTGTCACCATAAGGTGTTTATATGATACAGGTTTAGATTATGATTCCGTTGTGAGTTCTCACCTGGTGCAGGCAGATCAATACACCACAGAAACAGTGGAGATTCAAACTGCAATCAAGGATGTAGCTACCATGACACTTTCGTCGCCCGGATAAAGGTGAAAACGCGATATGTGGAAGGAATCATAAAAGCAGCAGTGATAAATGAGCCAATCTACCCTCTGATATTGGGGTGTAGATATGTCTTCTTGGGGAATCCCAAGAGACCTGTGATATTGGCAACAGTGCAGACCAGATCACAGTCTAAAGAGGAGAAGGATAATCCAATAAATACTCATCCAGATGAGATGAGGAAGGCACAGGCGGAGGACAAGACACTCAAGCCGTGTTTCAAGAAGTTGCCCAAATCTCATACACCTCTAGGCAAGGGAGAATTTTATATGAAGAACAAACTAATTTATAGGAAGGCTGGATCTGAATCCAATGGTCACGGACAGCTGGTCCTTCCCACTTCATATAGGACTAAAGTGTTGGAACTAGGGCATGCGATTCCCTTCAGTGGTCATATGGGGATCAGCGACAGGACAGCGTATAGCTTGTCACTATTTCTGGCCAGGGATAACTGAAGATATCAAACGATATGTAAAATCCTGTCCAGAGAGCCAACGAGTAGCACCTAAGCATTGGACTGCACCAGCAACTCTGGGGGAAATGCCCATAGTGGGAACACCCTTTGAGAGAGTTGCCGTGGATCTTGTGGGACCTCTCACTCAAACTAAGAGGAGGAACAGCTACATTCTGACTCTGGTGGACACTTGTTCTATGTGGGGAGAGGCGGTAGCCCTGTCATCGATTGACTCTAAACATGTGGCAGAGGCATTACTCACAATTTTCACAAGGTTAGGCTTTCCCAATCAAATCTTGACTGATAATGGCTCTCAGTTCAAGGGGAAACTAACAGAAGAAGTTTTCAGGATCTTCCAGGCCAAACACTTCCATTGTAGTGTGTACCATCCCCAAGGGAACGGCCAAGTGGAAAGATTTAATGGCACGTTGATGTCGATCCTGAGAAAGTTGGCACACGAAAAACCAGATACATTGGACCAGTACCTTCACGCCGCCTTCTTTTCTTATCGGGAGGTACCCCATAGTTCAACCGGTATGGCCCCGGCAACATTATTATTTGGAAGGCCAATAAAAGGTCCACCGGAAGCGCTGTTAAGAACGTGGACTGATGAAAAGGCAGAGGAAAATATTACATCCTCATACCAATATGTGAATGAGCTGACCACTCGTTTAAAAACTGGCTGGAAACTTGCCAATGAAAATTTGAAACAAGCCAGGAAAAAACATGCTGCCTATTACAAAAGGAAAGCTAAAGACAGAGATTTGGCTGTGGGAGAGAAGGTACTGCTTCTTCTACCCGGTAGTCAGAATAAGTTACAAGTTGGATGGCAAGGTCCATATACAGTTCTAGAGAAGGTGTCTAGAACCAATTATAAGATAGATAAGAAGGGGAAAGAAAAAATCTATCATGTGAATCTCCTGAAGAAATATTTGGAAAGAGAAAATCAGGAAGAGACACACTTGTTGACCTTGTCCATTGCCATGGAGATGAAAAAGGAACCACTTTCATCATTTGAATATCCATTACACCCCTGTGAGACAGCCGCACAGGTGAAAATCAGTACACATTTAACGAAAAATCAGAAAGAGAGAGTGCAACAGGTTCTAGATAATCATACAGAGGTGTTAACAGACCGACCGGGGCATACAAACTTATTGGAATATGATATGAAACTGATAGACCCCACACCTGTCTGTATGAAACCATATTCGATTCCTTTTGCTAAGGAGAAAGCTTTGAAGGAAGAGATAGACTATTTGTTGAAGGAAGGAATTATTTCACACAGTGAATCTTCGTATAGTTCCAGTGTGGTGCTCTTAAGGAAACCCTCTGGAGAACATAGACTCTGTATAGATTACAGGAGACTGAATGCTATCACAGAAGGACAGGTGGATCCATTGCCGGATACAAATCAGTTGTTTGCCTGGCTAAATAAAGCTAAATATTTCTCAAAAGTGGATCTGAGTAAAGGATACTATCAGATTCCAGTAAAGCCTGAGGTTAGACCATACCTAGCGTTTAGTACCTCAGAGGGACACTATGAGTTTAACAGATTGCCATTTGGATTGAAGAATGCGCCTAGTGTCTTCTCTAGAATGATGAGGAAATTGTTGGATCCTCTGAATAACCCAGGCATCACAAATTTCATGGATGATATCCTGATAGCAACAGAAACATTTGAGGAACACATTGACTCTCTGAACATGCTGTTTAATCGACTTAGAGAAGCGAATTTAACAGCCCGACCAACCAAATGTTGCGTTGGATGTAAAGAATTAGAATTCTTGGGACACACAGTCCATCAGGGAAACATGACCCCTGACCCCAAGAATTTAGAGAAAATAAATAAAGCCCCGAGACCACAAACCAAGAAAGACGTGAGATCCTTTGTCTCATTATGTGGTTTCTACCAAAAGTATATCAAAAACTTTAATTCCATATGTGCACCGTTAACTGATTTGACACGTAAAGGAAATCCCGATCGAATTACATGGACACCACAATGTGAATTAGCTTACCAGGAATTGAAGGAAAAGCTCACAGGCAAACCTATTTTGAAATTACCTGACTTAAGTCAAGAATTCATTGTAAGAACGGATGCCAGTAATATCGGGTTAGGTGCGACCCTGTTACAGAAATCAGATGCACTGGATGGGGAATTAAGCCCAGTGGCATATGCTAGCAGAAAGTTGAATAAAGCTGAAATCAATTACTCAACTAGCGAAAAAGAATGTCTTGCAGTAATATGGGCGATAAAGAAATTCAATATTTATCTGTATGGGAAGGCATTCAAGTTGCAAACGGATCACAAACCCTTGTCGTTTCTAGCGCAGGCTAGACATGAAAATTCTAGGTTACTCAGATGGTCCTTACTTATGCAGCCATTTGAGTTTAGCATAGAGTATATTTCTGGAAAAACAAATCTGGGAGCGGATTTTTTAAGCCGCCATCCGTGTGATGAGAATCACCGTAAGTCCCAGAAATAATAATAAATTTCTCTATGTGTATATAGAATTATAGACTGACATATAACGTCTGTTTTAAGAGGGGAGAATTTGTCGTGAAACATTCTAAATCCACATATATAAATTAAAAGGTAAATGTAAAGCCTAACACATAAATTCAATAAAAGGGAAAGAAGAATGGTAAAGAACAGCGCTGTCACAATGACTGTACTCGAGATCCCCCTTTTTCTGCTTCGTCTGCATGTTCTCACGCTTTCACGTTTACTAGTAAAGCCTACAGCAGCATACACCCTTTCTAACAATAAAACGTGTACTGTATTTCTAAGAAAACCTTGAGATAGACACACTGCGTAATGACCTAGATTAATATTCCATTAATTTCATTTTATACACTACGTTAACATAAACGAAAGGACAGATGGACTTAGGATAGAAAGAGAGAGGGCTAAACGGAGGACGTATGCAACACTAACACGCGTCTCGCGATTAAAATTAATGCCACCCCCAACGCGAAAGGCATGAAGCACTAAGTTTTTTTCAGATGGACAGTGATAAAAAACACTACCAATACGAGAGTTAGGTTTAAAAACATGATTAATGCTTATTAGGAAACATGACATTCTACTGTTTTATGTCTGAAATCCTGACATTAGTCTGACAGAACAGTCGAAAAGGCAGGACAGGTGGCGGTTCTAAACATAAAAAAATAAAAAATACACGACTATCCTAGAAAATGCATATTTTGAACGCAGCCACTTAGCTCCATTAAATTTATATATTTGGGTTCCTTAGGACTTGCTGACAAAGAATATGTTAAGTGTTACGCAAATAGTCTAGGAATTAACAAATTATAGCCATAATACTAGAGTGGTGCTGTCAGACAACACCAAATCATAATCGCACAGTGGCATGTTTTGAAACCTCCATTTTACGGGAAATAGGCCACCATGTTAAATCCGATTTGATTGGCGGGAAGTATATGTAAGACGAAACACGATTAGTTGGACTGCAAATACTATTTTTGGTTGTTAGGGGAAACATAGGAAGGGTAAATTTTTTCAAAAGCTTTCGTAAACATGGTCCTATTGGCTAGACCCGTGGATATAGTCAATTAGGAGCGTCTGTTCAGTGCCACATTTTAAAATAAACTTACTAAGAAACAGTGCGTTGAGAACCAGCTCATATTTTTCTAAATAAAAGCCTGCGACAGAGGCGGATCGGAATTTGTGCCATTATTCATCGCCAGTCAACGTATTTGTTTATTATTTCCATGAATTGTGGTAAGATTGACATATTTGATATCTTTTTGATGAAAATTGAATGTGAATTGATAATTTATGTCTGTATATGTGTGTGGTTCAGTAGCAAACATGAGGCAAAGCCTAGATACTGCTCCAACCTGAACAAAACTTGTCGGAGAGAAGTATAAATGCATGGGATCACCAAATAGTACACTGACACCTATCTTATTGACTAGAAGGAACTAATGCTGGAATTGCAGAGGCGTAGTAACCATTAAGGAGAAGAATACTGGTGTAAATTGTTTCAGATGAAGCTAGCAGTTGGCCTACCGCTCTGAACTCAGTGTTTGTTATGTATTGTGTTCAGTGTGGAAATAGATTATAAATTAGATCTGAAGTAGGAGGTACAACCTTCTTGTTTCAGGGACCGTGGTCCTAACTTATTGAAGCAGCACCTGGTCGGAGTTTTGCTGAATCCAGAGGCTGATAGCATACCCCTTGGTCCAGATAGCGACCAGTGAGGTGTCTCAAGAACACAGTGAAGCAAGCGAGCAGAGGAGACTGTTTCCTGCCATCATCACAGAAGATAAGTTTCTGTGGCCAGAGCAGCTCAATCCTATGTGCCCCCCCCCCCCCCCTCTAAAACTGACAATATAGTAAATAAAGAGGGACAATAAATTGTTTCAATTGACAGGAACTGTGAACTTTTCCCAATACTATTTCCACCATAAGCAAACACTTGAAGTCATGATGGCAAATAACCACCAAGCTTGAACAAGCCAGTATTACCTCATAGTACTACATCACAACTTACACACATATGATAATAATAATAAAATATGTCAATACAAAGATCATAACTATAAATTGTGTACATATAACTTGTAATTACATTTGATTGTGATTCCTGGTTCACTGTGTAGTTGAATCAGGATATCTATTATTGAAAGGAATTAATACATATATTTTGAAACTTTAACACTTGACTCATTTAAGATAGTCTTATAGAGTGTTTTATGTGTGTGAGTGTCACAGTGTTGTAAAGTGTTGTGGAATAAATTAAATTGTTTGTCTGTCGGTTGTTGTTGTGACTTACACTTCATCATTATCATAACCCTAGACATTCAACGTAGTCATCACAATATTCCAGAATAGGTCTGACTGAGGTATAAATGTGGTAGCAAGTAAGGTCATCTGTAATACACCACACTATTAGATACAGATACCTTCACAGCTGATCTCAGTCAGTACACTAAGTCCCCTATAAATATTTATATCATCCCACTTTACCACAGCAGGTAATTCAAAATCAAAGCTAATATCAATATTAAATATTACAGCAATTTACATAACACCAAACTACGTGTAACCCAACGATTAATATAAGTTTAACATAACCTTAAGACACTGCATTACGGATCTGAGCTTATCGTTTATGCAAGTCTGCTCACATGCAGGGCAGCTTTGCTTTCTTTAGCTATGGGCTGTGGCTATGTTGCTTCGACAAGCGTGTGTCAGTACGCTTGTGGCGGAATATGGTTGTGTCCTTTTACTCCCCTTCTTTCCTTCCTACTTTATCCATTTACTTCTTCATTTTACGCACATAAACCCGCCCCATCGCGCGCCTTAGATTTATTGACGTCTGTTCATGTGTCATTTCACGGCTAATTTACCATCCTTAAGGATTAATTGTAATCGCTTCAGTTGTTGAACCAGATTGATGTCTTACGGTAAACGGGAAAATGATTGTTGACTTTTATGTAATCCTTTTCCACCACGACCAGCATGTTCGTCTAGGCGCATTGTTCACTATAAACACGTTCAGACATTTTGGCGGATAATACAAAAGGAAGACCACGTGTTGTCTGGAAAAATGTCTTGGTGCAGCGATATGTTTTACAGAGAGACCCGTCTGGGTAGACAAATTAGCGAGGACACTATCTGCAGGTGAGGTTATAAATCGTAAGTGAAAGGTTGCCTAAGAGTGACGGAAGAAGTCGAGCCATATATGGGCCATACATGTTTAAACTGGCTGATGTGTATACATTTTTTAATGATATTTTAAAACACACGGGGGAAAGTAAATAACTGACATCCCCGACCCACTACTTTCTTGCTCATGGATTGGATCACATGAAAGTCAGAAATAAACATTTATACTGATTGGAAGTTTTGTCAAAAACCTAGGTGGAAGTTTGGGCAGGAAAATTGCAATATAACCTAGCAAATTCGGAAGCTAAAACACACTGCATTCCAGAATCATCAAAGTAGACAGCTCGGACTGAAGCCAGGAAAGAATAGAGTTAGGATTCTGACCTTACAGGACAAGACAAAACAAGTATTAAAACTCCTTCTGAACACTGCAGCAAGGAAGATCTACCTTTTAATACCGAAACCGGACTCCTACAGAACCTACTCATAAAGTCACCGAGGAATTCTAACTAGAAATAATACCCCTTTCGCGTGTTCGAGGCATCTTTATCAACTTGCCAAGATTATTCAACTGATCAAGAAGCCTATCTTCCCTATTGGGGTGAGTTGTAACATATTGAATATACTTTGGATTTGACATGTTTGAACTTGCTGATGGTTATACAGGTCCATTCGAGGCTGGCAACCTCAGCATGTTAAAATGATATATTCATGAACCACCACAACAAAGAGTTGGTGATTGCTTCATGCGGATTCTCACAGGGAACCAAAGTCAGAGGTTGCTCCAGACTCCAAATGGAGCAGGAAGTAGAAGATGATGACATCATATGTATATATTTAATATTATTTGTAAAAACTTACATGTATACTTAAACATATTCACCCAGGCACAAGTCATTGCACTTGCCGCAGTCCAGTCGCAATTTTTCAAATAATTAACTAAAATAATCGTGATTTTTCATCATATCCCCTGAGTTATATGACGTACGCTCAGGGAGATTAAATAATTCCGAGAAAGGAATCGGTTGAAGAACAGCGGGAAAGGCGCCTGATTAATATCAGGAAAGCAAAGACTTAGCAGAGGTTTTGTTCTTTTATTTCCTCTAAAGTTTGTGATACAAATCGAAGAGACCATTTGAGGTACTACTCTACGACACCAGTTTTACTACAGATTATGTGTAAAAAAAAAGCTTGTGATCGACACCGGAAACCTACGTTCCAAGAGTTGTGAAGATACCAGCCTTGACCACGAGAGGTTACCTCTTGAACTAATCTGGAGACGTGCTTTTGCCACAGAGAAGAACTGACAGAAACAGCAGCATCAACACTTCAGCGTTTTCGCAGCTACGTTGCATTTCTTGCTGGCCAAATATAGAAGAACTTTGTTTTTTTCGTTTCTAAAGCCGCCATCTTTTCTTTGAAGACACCTACATTTTAGTAATCACCAGCTCGTATTTAGTTACATTTGTTCAAAAGAAATTGATCATTAAATTTGTTATATGTTGTTTACAAATTCATAGTTGATTTAGTTATTACAGAGAGAAGTGCACATGTACAAATCAGTATCTTTATTATATATCTATATAGAGCCAATAAAAAATTTGTTACTCTTAATTCAGTTGTGGGCTTGAACGAGCTAAATTAAATTATGTAATACCTCTTCACAATAAGCGGCGGGCAGATAAAAGTTAACATTGCTAAGACACATTCAGCATTGTTCTTGACTTCTGAAATATCTTGTGAATTCTCCCTCATGGTAGAAGCACCATCAACCTCCTATCTGCATCTCTACCAAGAGTAATCTTTTACGAAGGTAGATACCTTTGATGACCGACATTAGATACTCTAGGTTTTGACCATTGTTGGACCATCTCTGCAGAGCAAGGGGAGGCACCCATGACACAGCTGGGTGTCTTTTCAGCTATGAAATTTTGTGAGTACTGAATTGAATATGAGCGGGCTTATACACCCAATCTAGATCTAACGATTTCCTTCTCGGAGGTCCGCGTCTGAGTTCGCTTTTCTACTTGTAACTTTCCTGCGATTTCAATGCTGTTGTGCGATTATTCCGACACAATCATGATTTCTTCGTTAATTACCAAAGATAATGATTTCCCACTGCCATAATTACGTGTATCTGTAGATGTTCTTTTTTAAATCTCAAAAAGAATTTTTCCGTTCGGGACATTAATCATAAAGTTATAGCAGAATTACTGGTGTGGAATTCATAATTTATCATAAAGACACTAGGTTACGTGACAGTTCCAGAGTGTCTTGTCCGTTTCGCTATATGCTCATTGAGAGCGTATCTATAATTCTACATGAATGAAGGAAAAAATCCCTAAAACACGATTTTAAAAACATAAATGGTTCTTTTTTTTTTTGCACACTGCTACAGTGAACATCGCTTGCTGAAATTACAGTGTGATCCAACTCATTAGTATAAAAATGAGCCTCGTAAGAGTACATGCAGTATGGCACGATATGGAGTAGAGGAGGCGCATCACAATACATCATACCACCTTTAACAATCCGTGATGCCATTTCTGTCTGCTGGTCCCTCCTCGTATAAGACCTGACTCTGATATACGGTAGATGAACGAAAAAGATGCATGGAGGCGTATCTGCTTTCTTCCTTTTATGACCACCAGAAAACCCCTATGATATAGTTTACATATATGAGGCTAATTACACCCTCATTGACTTTTGAAATCATCCACACACTTCCAGGGATTCACTCCGTGGTGAAACATGTTGAGAACCCAGCACTGCGTACACAACTTGAAGAAGTCACTTGAGCCTCAGACAGAACTCTGGCCTTTACCTGGTTGGCTACGTGCAGAAGGATCTCACTATGGAACCATGACAGGTAGGGAGAGCTGAGAATTGGTTCTGTATAGAACGTGAAAATTCTTTGGGAGAGCCCAGAACTAGACCACAGTATTTTAGCCATGCATATTTGGAGAGCCCCTTTGGGGGGTGGGGAATACACAACATGCCACTCGCTTCTTCTTCCTAGCTTGGGACCAGATGTAATGATCCTTTAAATGCAAGCCAAGCTGGAGAAGCTGGAGCTCATGACGTCAACTCAACACGTTTCGGAGTGACAGAAAAGCCACAGGAAAATCCTAGATCTACAGTGTAGATAATATCAAGTAGTTGTAAACTTGGTATTGGCTGTAACAGAGTGAGAAGCCTAGCACCCCTAGTTAAACAATAACAACAACAATGAACGACGACAAGAAGAGTAAGCGTTTCAGAGACAAAGAACAAAAATATAGCCTGCGTCACGAATATAAATTCTTCGTCATCAACAACAACAACAACAACAACAACAAACAACACAAAAAACAGAACAAAAGTAAAAGAAAGTCTGAATTAATCTAAACGCGTACAATGCTATTATTTCTTTTAGTTAAACAAACAGAATACAAATCGGTAAGAAAGTTCGCTTGTGTCATCAAGGTAAATCCAAATCAAGAATACCACCAGAATATAAAGAAAGCCGAGATTATTTGAAAAGTTCAACATGCTGTGACTGCATTTATGATGACGTTTTCAAGTGCAAGCCGTGATTATTTTATCCGACAAAGGCAAAGCCTGGTCTGCTAGTTATTTTTTGTTTGTTGATCTGTTCTTTTTTCTTTAATATTTTAAATTTTCCCCTGAGGTTTGTCAATAGATTCCGTGACGCTTGATTGTGTGCACAACGGGAGGCTTTTGTTGGCTTGTGTTTCTCCACGTCTGAGTTAATCCACCAGGCGGTCTATTTTCTTGGGCGCCAGTACGAAAAGGCAATGGTGATGGGAAAAAAGCTGGTGAATGAATGTATCATAATTTTCCTAGCTCATCGCACGTGCTAAGAAATAAAGAATGGTGCTGCAGAGTGAAAGTGTGGTTCTAGAGAGCACAGGTCACGTCGACTTCTGCCGTGAAGATACGCAGCTTCTCTGCGAGGTCCGGTTTTTCTAGCGGCAGTCCATGTTTAGTTAGTCTGTCGATAGTGTCACGCCCTCTATACTATCTAAGTCGTTCCATAGCAGATAACACCTTACTGAAGACCATAATAGAACGCAGAGTTGAAAAGTTGTAAACGTGAAAGAGGAAGACCACGCTATAAGTGGGAAGATAACATCAAGAGATGGACAGGAAAGAGTCTTATCAGAGAGCACCATCACGGCAAGAGACTGAAGACGTTTGAGGTGCAATGCAGCCGACCTTCGATAGAGAAGATGGCAGCTGATGACTAGGTTAGTAGATACTACCGTAGTGGAGTTAAATGTTAAAGACGTAACTATACTAGATAAGCTTCGAGAAGTGGAGTGACCAGTTCCCTTTCTTGCTGCCTTTGCCTTCCCCAACTCAAGAGCAAAGTCAGGTATCCATTTACAGCTGGGTAGAGTGGAAGATGACCCCCACCGTTTTCAAACCCAGTACTTTTTCGGCGAGAAGCCAGAGGGCTAACTACTCTGCTATAGTCCGTTCGGAAATTCGTGCCCACAGAAAGTGTCAATTTTCTCCAAAACTGTTTGTTGTATGGACACGAATTTTTGCATGCAGTCTTAGATTTTCCATGCAGTTATTAATATATTTTTTGCCCTTACAAAACTCATGTCATGTTCGAATTTTCTTCTTTACGTTATATAAAAAACTCTTACCGTTGTTTGGGTTAATTTTTAGTAGTTTTACAGGAAAGTTACAAGATCCGTTCAAAAATATATTTTTTTTTTAGGCACTTCTTACTATAAAGAAGTAGAAAATACGAACCCTAAGCGTGCATATACCCTCTAATTCGTTATTCATCCTTAATTTACCCTTCCTTTCTTCCTGCACCAACAGTGGCTGGTTCCTGTCTGTCATTCGCCTTTATTGAATCCTGGAATTATCTTCGTGTGACTTCAGTGAACCGCGTTTATCAGTGTGTGTTATTCCTTGGTGGAGACTGTAAGATAGGCGTCATCATCGGCAATTATCGGCAGTTTTCGTAAGAATGCAATAGACGTCATTATCTGTAATTATCGGCAGTTGCCGTAAGATTGCGCATATGTGGATGACGTGTAACCACACCTACATTTCTAATGTTTATTAATTTGTCCCCGTATTTTGCTGTTGTTACAAAGGCGTGTTTTCAATGTTCCCAGGTTGTGCGTACTTGCTATTGTTTTTATTAAATAGTCCGTCCATCTGTCCGTCCGTCCGTCAGTCCGTCCATCTGTCCATCCATCCGTCCGTCTGTATGTCTGTCTGTCTGTCCGTCCGTCCGTCCATCCGTACGTCCGTCTGTCTGTCTATCTATCTTGCTGCTACCAAATCAAGCGTAATTAACTGCCGCACCTGAACAACTCCTAACAATTTTGCCTTTCTTGTTACCTTATTGTAATTAACCGTTTCTTAAAATGTAAAATGCTTTATTTTGACTACGTGTGTTACTCGATATGTTTTAGTCGTTATCTGCGTTGTTTAATGCTCACAGTTTTTGTTTAAAATTCGGAGAGCTTTAATATTTAGACAAAATGTGTCTCTTTTCTTTGTGATTAATGTTTACATTTCTTGATTAGTTATGTATATTGCCATAGTCTTTGTCTTTACACTCCTGTTTTTTGCAAATGTGCTGCACTCTTCTTTTTCATCTATGTTTTTTTTTTCATGTGATGTCTATTTAGTTTGTTTTACTTTACTCTCTTATTTAACAGTCTCTTTTGCTTATTAACTGCCTACACTCTGCACAGCGCGAGCTGTTTTCTCTGACTTGAATAAACTGTATATACCTCATTGGTCTTGCCTATTCAAAATAGCTAACGCTGAAGAAAGGGGGGGGGGGAAGGAAAAAGGGGGGGGGGGGGCATTCTGAAAGAATGAGAAAGCCTGCCCTCAAATCTTTGGGATAAGATTCTTACATTCTTAGGACCAAGAATTCTTTAATGAAGCCAATCTACTGCCAATCACAAGCTAGTCTTAAGCCCTGTTTCTTTCTCTAGTCTATCACGTGCGTCGCTTACCAGTCAGTTCTTGAATCCAGATTAGAATAGATTCTGTCAGCTTGATAGATCCTCACTGCTGCTCAATTTCACATTTCTATGAACGTTTGTACAGCTCGGTCTTTTAGATATTATGGTGAACGAGGGATGGAAAAAACTGAATGCCGTATTCGATTGAAGGAATCGGCTTACTAAAAGGGAAGATGAGAGAATCGCAGACAACATAAAGCGTTTTCAACGAGAATTATCGTCAGACGAAGATGTGAAATGATGATTTTGTTAACATTCCTTGCTGATTATTCAAATATATATGCAAAGAGACGGGCGTATAAAAAGTATGAGAAGTATGTATTGCTATTTTAAATGTTGTTCTGACACGAAAAAAATACGTATTTATTCGCTTGTAGCATTGCTAAAGAATAGGGCACGTTATGTGGAAAGAGAAGAAAACAAAGAGGTCATACAAAAGCTTGGAATGACAAAAAGAATTACTGAAGGAGATCAAAATTAGATCGATTAAAATATTGTGACCATTGAAGGCAAACGTTCAAGAGGAAGGCAGCGCTATAAGTATGAATATAACATCGAGAGATGAACCGTAAATAGTCTATCAGAGTGTACTGTACCATCAAGACAAGAGACAGTAAATAGTCTATCAGAGTGTACCATCAAGACAAGAGACAGTAAATAGTCTATCAGAGTGTACTGTACCATCAAGACAAGAGACAGTAAATAGCCTATCAGAGTGTACCATCAAGACAAGAGACAGTAAATAGTCTATCAGAGTGTACTGTACCATCAAGACAAGAGACAGTAAATAGTCTATCAGAGTGTACCATCAAGACAAGAGACAGTAAATAGTCTATCAGAGTGTACCATCAAGACAAGAGACAGTAAATAGTCTATCAGAGTGTACCATCAAGACAAGAAACAGTAAATAGTCTATCAGAGTGTACCATCAAGACAAGAGACAGTAAATAGTCTATCAGAGTGTACCATCAAGACAAGAGACAGTAAATATGTCGGGGATCCATTGTAGGCGACCTTCGTTGTGAAGATGACACATGATGAGCATGACCATTGCTATTTTTGAGGTTGTTTGCGAGACTCTAAATCTACAATTAAATAAGTCAAAGAATAAATTATGATTCTAGAAGCAAGCGTTTTCAACCAAAACAAATCTAGGATTCAGAACCTAATGACGGTCCAGGTGCATGCAGGTATGCCTGTTCTCTGGTGTCAAATCAGAGGCAGACATACAATCACTAGAAATACTGTGAAACTATAGGTGCGGGGTGGGGAGCTGTGGTAGCGCAGTGGTCAGTGCCCTGGCTTCCTAGCTCGGTGGTCCATGGTTCGATCCCCAGTTGAGGTGGGATTTTTTAGACCGCAAACAGCTCCGGGGTCGACTCAGCCTCATGAATTAGGTACCAGAGTAACTCTGGGAAGATTAAGGCGGTGGGCGTGATGCTGACCACATCACCCCTAGTGTTCCGATGGTCAAGAAAATATGGTCCTAACACCGTATTCCCAGTATGCCTCAATGGGCATGTAACGGAATCCTTTACCCCCTTACCTATAGGTGCGGGGCGAATACAAACACATATGTTTACACAGAAAGAAAGTTGTGATATACATCACACTTAGATAAGAAAAGAGAGAATCGAAATCTTATAATTACGATCTGACGTGCAGACTTACAATCGTTTGCTCAAAGATTGGCTAACACAATACTGTGATAAAATCGTGGACACACAATAAGACAGACTTAAAAAAACAGTTACCTCTTGCTCATAATATCGGAACATCCCCATCCATGGCGTTTGTCGTAATTTTTATCTGAGAGGGTGCTGATGAATATTGGTCCCTTTAGAGTGTAAAGTGATATTGAAGGCTCTGTGAGAATAAGGATTTAGGAGAATGAGGTAGTAGATTCACAAGCGCTGGGAAGGAGCAAGGACAGTCTCTTATTACGACAATATCTGTTTTCTCACAGACTACTCCTATCTCTCTTCTGCACAAACAATTGTTTGTCAGTTCCAGTCGCTCAGGCGCTCACCGATTTGGTGATTCTGTCGCTCAACGTACATGAATACAACCTACACAGATGGAAATGTTCGGAGTTTTAGGCCAACCGACAACCAACACAAATAAATATTAATACCTTTATTATCATAAAGGACTCACACATAATTGTACATTTACAGTCAAAAATCAAAGGTTACAGAATACAAATATAACAAGGGAAGAGGGGTTTTTGAGGAGAAATATCCCATCCACCGTTTCCCGTTTATATTTACTAACAGACAAAACCCGGTCCCAAAGACAAGAAAGGGGGGGGGGGGCGATCAGAGATAGGCAATTTAACCCACTGGTAAAGTTATTACTCTGAGGCAAGGGGTTACAGAAAAAGGGGGAAGGGGGGTAGAGGAAAAGCTAGGGTTCTCAATTGTCTCCCTTTAAATCAACAAATTTTACGGGAGGGGGAATGAACACAATTACCCAATCCCGCTAGGAGAGATCCCGTACAAGGAATATAATGCACCTTAGTACAAGGTCGAACTAATTAAAAGGGTAAGGAAAAGATAAATCTCCTTTCATTCAAAAAAAACACACTAGGGCTGGCCATCCCCACAAACACACACGCAGACTTACCGAAAGGTGAATTCTGGCACTTCATAGGAAATACATCAAAAAACAGCACTAAACCTTGGCTTAGGTAAAAGTATTTTCTTCCGTGTACAGCCCCAGATTTGGGGTTTGTTGAAGTTAACAAAGTGTCCCGAAATCGCTGGACGTTGAAGTTTAACGTTACTGTTTGTTTATTAGATAAAGTTCCTAAAGAAAGGCACAGGCACTTGGCTAAGCGTGAGGTATGGTGTGGTTCCTAAAATTGGCACAGCTGGTGGAGATAACTTCCTTTTTCCGTAATGTCACAAGTTAAGAAAAACACTGAGGTAAGTTCTTCTTCGGGGGGGGGAGGGGGAGTAAAATCCACTGAATATACGTGACAGACAGGGTTCAGGTAGATCGGTGTTTTTTTCTTCACAAATAGGGGCAGTGAATAAAATATGTTCTGCTTCCAGTTTTCTTTAAGGACTCTATATGAACTAGTATTTTTAAAGTGTTTCTTGAATGGCTTTATTCTCAGTTACGTTCAGAGGAGCGGGGCCCATTACAGGTCGCCACCAGTTTAGCTTTAAAAAGTTCATATGTTACTGGAGATATCAAATTGAGTTTGGCAGAACTCTGTATATAATTAATAATTGCTGGGATGCAGGTTGAATGATCGTTCTGAATGAAAGATAATCAAAACAAGAAATGCATTACAAATCATATTCTAATCTGACGCGATAAATTACAGTTAGCCTATTTACTTATTAGCGTCGTCAATTAACAAATCAGGAAAACTTCCCGTGAGTTAAAAATAATTAAAAGCACATCTATCTATACAGAACTAAACTGTATTAAAGTTATAATTCTCTTTAACGTCTGCAAAATAAATTTACGCGTCAATTGTATTAGGAAATACTTTTAGCTGTAACATTAGTTTGCACTAGAACTTTGAAAATGGGTTTATTTAATAAGGTTAAATTTACACCACAATCCATTGAAATCAATTGAAATAACTCGACCACTGATCACTCGAAGCTAATGTATAAATTACCGTCTGCACAGAAAGAATACACTCCAATAGTCACGAAAGTAGATGAAATCCAGCAGGAATCCGACTATGCTAGTGCAACTAGGATTCTGTCAGAGCGAACGATAAAATGCAGTTTCTCGGAGTTCTCTATTTATACTTCTCGAATGTAACTTGAATGGTACGTGTTGGATTTTCGCACCTTTCTTGAAGTTGAGCAAATCCGAGGTACAACGCCGTTGTGTTAACTGCTGTGTTTCCTCCGTGTTCCCCGGTCAGGCTGCTCGCATAAGGGTGTGAAAAGTTTCCGAGAAGCTAACTCTGTGAGCACCGAGTTCCCTGATTCTTTAGATCGTGTACCGCCGCGGTTGAATTCTGAGATCTGTCTGTCTTTGATGGTGCCACTGTTCTGAGAGCTTTGGCAACTCCCACCAGGCGGGGTGACAGCCAGGAAAGAAAATGATCTGCTGTTAATTGCTCTAGAAACAGGAGTGAGTCTGTGGCCCGTCCTCTTTGGGCCGGCGTTAAGGAAAAGATTGCTATAAATCGTTCTCCGAAATGGTTGTGGGCGTGATGTTAATCTCCCATCAAAGGCCATGCGATCTCAAACGTTCGCATAAGATAGCAGGCTACATATTAATGATCCAGCGTGTAAGGTTCTCGTGGAAATGCTGCATGTCGGTAAAAGTTACAACAGATGATCAGGGGTTCTAAAGTTATGAGAGGCCAATATTCTGTTATCATCCATCGAGTCAGGGAAATTCATTTGTCATACTTAGACGTACGTCACAGCGTTTTCGTAATGAAACGTTTGTAACTAACAGTAAAACAATCTCACTGTCACATAGGTTTTATGATCATTAAATTGCCTATATCTTCTTCCTTTCTGTCACCCGTATCCTCTATTTTTATTATCGCTCTTTACCTTTTTCCTGTGTTTTTCGCGTTCGTTCTTTTGCGACTATATACATTACTATTTTCCCATTCTAACGTTTACCTATTTCTTTTCTCAAAACTGAGAACGCAGTTATGACGTAACGTGTCAGTCTCTACAGAGACGGGAGAGTGTTAAATGCATTTCTATTTGCATTAGATGGCAGGACACGAAACTGTGAATATTCGCTTTCGCCAGACATATAGGCGACACATTTGTCTGCATTTTCACCTGCCACAACGAGTGGTGTCAGCTGAACGCTCGGAAAAGCGCGATAACTGACACCTCTACGGTGCAGTTTGAGACATTTGTCTGGAAATCCCACCTGACACGACACTCATTGTTGGCCATGGTCAGAGTGAGGTGCTAAAACTGCCCCTGCATTGCAGACAAGTTGTCTACATTTGCATCTGACACTTAGCGCTACGGCCGTTTCTTAAACGGAGGTGTCAGAGACGCGAAGTGGCAGTTTACGACAGCCTCTTCTAGTTACGTAAGTGATATAGACGGAAAGGGGGATTATTTCGGTTTGGCGAAATAAAAGTTTACCTCTTTGTCTGGTAATAGATATAACCAGAGTTTGAAACTAGATTTTCATTCTCGCTCCTAAATTCGCAGTAGACAGGACGTTTCGTGCTAAGAGAATAAGCTGTATAGCGAAGTCTTAGTTTGTTCTTGGCAAAAATTTTGCCGAACTTCTAGACTACCAATAAATATAAGCATATAATTCAAAGTTGTGCGATCGCCTGTAAATTCTGTGTGGAGGTAAAATATTATACATATTATCTAGTATTTCGTGAAGTGTTTAAAGTGTTAAATCGCTTATTTTATTTCACTAGTTAGATTTAGTGCAGAGCGCTTAATACATAAGTCTGTATTATTTTCTAGTGACCTGTTTCAGTGGAAAGCAGAATCAATTATAATTTCTAGCTTAAACAACAATGTAGCTATAATGAATTTAATTTTACTGCTAAATAATCAGACGAGAGTAATTTTTCTAAACTAACTTATAAATGCTAGATGCCTCATGAGTGTTGACGGAATCCGTAGGTATTCCTAATTCATGATGATTGATTGTTATATATAACTTATTTCACGGGAAGTTTTAAATGATAAGTCAAGCTATACGCTTGCAGTTGAAAAAATGTAAGTTATATTGAGTACATAATATGTAAAATATTTCATATGTGTTTTTCTTTATTCAGTGAATACTGTGGTGTCGTGAATTATTCTAATCCCCATATATAAATTAAAACGTAAATGCAAAGCCTAACAAATAAATTTAATAAAAGGAAAGAAGAATGGTAAAGAACAGTGCTGTCACAATGACTGTACTCGAAATCCCCCTTGTTTTTTTACTTCGTCTGCAAATTGTAACGCTTTCACGTTGATAGTAAAAGCCTACTGTATTATTACCCGCTTTCTTCAATGAAACGTGTACGGTATTTCTTGGAAAAACCTTGAGATACGCAAGCTGATCAATGACCTAAATTTAATATTTCATTCATTCCATTTTATACACGGCGTAACTAAAAGACAGATGGACTAAAGGATAGAGAGAAGGGAGAGGCAGAAAGCAGGGACACCTGCAACACTAAACACGCGTCGCGCGATACACAATTGCTGCCATCACGCGTGTAAGGCCACATGCACTAACTTTATTTCAAATCGACAGTGATAAAATTCATTACCCATACCAGAGTTAGGTTTTAAAATCCTGAAAAACGCTTATTGGGAATTATGACATTAGATGGGTTTACGTTTGAAAACATGACAGTACCCAGACACCACATGGAGATTGAAGTGAACAGGAGGTGGTAGAAAATGAACATTTTGAACGCAGCCACCTAGCTCCCTTAGATTGAGATATTTGGATTCCTTAGGGTTTGCTGACAAAGAATATGTAAAACGTTACGCAAATAGTCTAGGAATTACCAAGTTATGGCCAAAATAAAATAGTGGGGGTGCCTGACAGCATGAAATCATTTCTGCTCATAAAATTTTTTTATAACGTGTTTGAAGAAACATTACGTTACGGAAATAGCCTACCATGTTAACTCCTATTTGATTGGAGCGCAACAAATGAAAGACTAAACACGATTGGTCGGACTATAAATACTATCTTGTGTTGTCAGGGGAAACGTGAGAAAGGGGTACTTTTTTGAAAAGATGTGTAGACATGGTTTGATTGGGTAGAGCTGCCAGTCAACGAAACTGTTTATTATTATTTCCATGAATTGTGGTAAGCTTGAAATATTCAATATTTTTAAATGAAAATTGAATGTAAATTGATAAATTATGTCTGTATATATATGTGTGTGGTTCAGTAGCGAACATGATGTAAAGCCTATAGTGCTCCAGCCTGAACAGAAGGTGTCGGAGGAAAGTAAAACTGCATGGAATGGCCAAACAGTACACTGACACCTAGATTATTAACTAGAAAGAAATAATGCTGGAATTGCAGAGGCGTAGTAACCATTAGAGAGGGAAATACTGGTATAAAGTATTTCAGATGAAGCTGACAGTTGGCCTAACGCTCTGAACTCAATGTTTGTGATGTATTGTGCTCAGTGTAGAAATGGAGTATAAATTAGTTCTGACGTAGAAGGTACAACCTTCTTGTTTCAGGGACCGTGGTCTTAAAGTTATTGAGCAGCACCTGGTCAGAGCTTTGCTGAAGCCAGAGGTGGACAGCATACTCCTTGGTCCATATAGCAACCAGTGGGGTGGCTCCAGAACTCATTAAAGTAATCAAGCAGAGGAGTCCTTTACTGCAGTCATCACGCAAGATAAGAGAGTGTGGCCATGGAGCTCAACATTATGTACCCCCCATCTTAAAATGACATTATAAACTAAAATTAAGAGGGGAATTTAATTGTTTTAATACCAGGAACTGAGAACATCTCCAATACTAGTTCCAATAGAAACAAACTATTGAAGTCATGATGACAAATACCAACAGAGCTTGAACAAAACAAAACCAGTATTACCTCATATTAATACTACACAACTGACACACATAGGATACCATTAATAATATATGTCACTACAATAATCATATTAATAAATTCTGTACATATAACTTGTAATTAAAATTGATTGTGATTCCTGGTTCCCTTTGTATTTGAATCAGGACACATATACATTCATGACAGCACTGAATACATATTGTTATTTGAAAAGTTATCAGTGACTCCTTTAAGATATCCTCTTAGAGTGTTATATGTATGTGAGTGTCACAGTGTTGTCAAGTGTGGTGGAATAAATTAAATTGTTTATCTGTCTGTTGTTGTTATGACTTACACTTCATCATACACATACCCTAGACATATAACGTAGTCATCACACTATTCCAGAATAATTCTGACTGAGGTATACATATGTGGCAGTAAGTAAGGTTATCTATAATACACTACTCTTATTAGATATAGATACCTTCACAGCTGATCTCAGTCAGTACACTAAGTCCCCTATAAATATTTATAACATCCCACTTTACCACATGTGGTACCCAAACTTTGCCAGCGTTCTAGTACGTGAACATTATCTGTGGAGAACTTAAGCACTTTCATTACATGAACTGTAACAGTTAAATGAAGTAAAAGGCCTATCGCGCCAGAATTAATTCTTCCAGAATAATACTTAAGTACAGATCAGCCCGCTGTGGCAAGCAAAATATCAGTACATCCCGACAGAGTTCTGACTAGTAGTGTGGTGACCAAATATAGTACTTTCCTGAAAGTAGACACCGATCTGACATTCCTCAATTCTAGAAACCTAAGCTAGTGACACTGTGCTCTGCTAACTTTCGTGCCTGGACAATTTTATGTGACTTAACAGACATCCGAAAAATAAGAACACCCAAGGAATCGTTCCCTGAGACAGAGAATTCAGTACGTCTTGTTGGAACTGGGGATTTCTTGGTCGAGACTGCATTTACGGGTCTGTGTGAAGGTCCTAGAACTTATTATGTTCCCAGAGGCAGCGATCAAAGCTGTAAGTATAAATGTGCGCACGTGGCCACGGCTGAATGAATAGAGTGAACGCAGATCTGAGTGTTATTTTTACCGTTGTATGTTGGCACCTATTTGCTGTCATAACTTTCTTCATGCAAGTTTGTTTTGCTAACAATATTTTCCCTTAACTAGATTATAGTATCAGGTCTGTTCATACCTTAAACGGGGGGAAACTCTTAGACTCAATCATAGGTATCTGGGACTCTTTGTGCTATCATCTTTCTCCTAACGGGACTGTGGGCTATCCATCGAGGGAAGATCATAACTGTGTGTCTACCAGTTCTTGTAGCATTCCTTGATTTGTTTATGGCTTTGCATATATGCTTTTTTTAATGGAATTTTACATGTTGTGTCATAAGTTTAAAATGATAAATAAACTTAACAATAAATTAATCAGCATGTGGGTCAGCTCGTTCTAAATATCTATATAATCATTTGTTATAGTTTCCCACGTCTGTGTGTCTACCTTTCGTCACTTGAATGTGCGTGCAGGTGAGTGGATATATATATATTTAATGTATATGTGTTAGACTGTCTGACTACTTTAGATCTGTCGTAGAAGGTAGGTGAGAGAGAGAGAGAAGATTTCCCTCTCTCAGAGACAGCCTCTATCACTATTCTACCACCTCACTCGTGGAAATCTATTTTGTATTTCTATCTCACACTGTGACTATCACTCATTCCAACCTATTCAGAAGGGACCAACCCAAGTCTTAATTCTCCTATCAAAAATCTACGACACTCACTAGCTTTTTCGGGAAAAAACAACGTCCGTCTGTTACATTATGGCGAATGTCCAAATAACAAAGACCTTGGTACTTCTTCTTCTTCCTACATTCTCAGGCGTCTACTTGCATATTTTCAAAGAATGTAGTGGTCAGCTTGAGGCTATTTATATCTCCACAGAGTTTTTCCGGGAATGGTCCTAGTGACGGCCGTTGTGCTTTCTCTGTTGGGAATCTTTGAATCAGATGTTCAGGCACTTCAGTTCTTATCTCAAAAGGTTCCGTGAGTTGTTCTCCGTGAAGGATTACCGTTACATGTCTTCATACAATTTCTTTAACAGGTCGGCATGTGAAGTTAATATAAGTTTATTTTTGGACTTCTTTCTTGTTTGCGTAGATGCTGATTACCTGGCATAATGTTAGCATGCTCTCGACAGAGGAAGTATGGTTTTCTTTTTTCCATTTAAAGATTTGCAAGATATGAAAAAGCTAAGAAGATCAGAAATGAAAGATGAAATTAGATATTCGGTTCTTTTACTGATATTTTTTTGTTTTTTTTTCTATTTGGTGGTCTATTTATAGCACAATGTCCTCGGAACCTGTGATTATGTTTTCTTATTTCTAGTTGGGATCGGCGTGGCTTAGAGGTATGGCGACCGCCTCTAATTCTAAAGGTACCGGGTTCGCACCCAGCACATGGAATCTAATTAATGGAAATCTTTTTCAGAACCAGTGGATCCTAATCCACCTTGATCTCTTGGACAGTGAGATCGGATGCTTAGGCTTCGGATAAGGTGAAAAAATTGGAGGTCCCGTCTGCAGGTTGCGCACGTTAAAAATCTCTCCGCAGTTAGAAATCGTAAAGAGTAGACCATGCGACCGCTACCCTGGCAAAATTTAAAAATTAGAAAACCAACCCACTACATAAATATTTATAGAATGCATGATTTATATAAAAAACACATTGGGACCCTCGCCGGTGCTACAGAGTTTGTACACTGGGCTGATATCCTCCTTGTGTGATCTAAGGAAGGAGATCGGTGCACCGATGGAGTTGTTAGTGTGCAGTGAAGATGGTCCTTGAAACCAAACCAAACTAAACCAAACCAAACCAAATCAAACCAAACGAAACCAAACCAGACCAAAGCAAACCAGACTAAACCAGACCAAACCAGACCAAACTAATTCTAGCTTTCAACGAAACCCTCAACTGGAAACAAATGTGTTAACTCTTCTCTTTTCATTGCCTGTTACGTTGTCACGATGATGGGATAGTCTTTTGATTATGAGTCCATTTTGTCTATCATTGTCGAGAATTTCATTATCATTCATTCTTTTTTTTTTGGGTCACTTATCATAAAGCAATGAGCTACCATTGCAGCTGATCCTTTAACATGCACCAATCATTCGTATGCTCGTGCAGCGGTGGCTGTAGCAATGTAGTAGCCCAAATCGGTAAACATAAGAAATACCCCGAGTGGTAAGTTACCTGCGGTGTCTGAGAAGAAAATGCCTGATGCATGAGCTCATATTTAGTCGCATTGTACATCATGCCTGCGGGATTAGTGGTACTATTCTTTCTGTTTTCTCATCAGCAAACCCCGATGGACTGCACTATGGAAGGCTTTTCACTTGATAGCTATCACTGAACTGCCACGCTCAGGTTGCTGATATTCGATACTGAATTAACAGACACTAATACGATATTCGTACCAGGACCGCGTATAGTTTAGTCATTACTTATCCATTGGCGGTTTTAGGTTGTGCACGATCCTAGGCACGAGCGTTATTTGCGAAGCCCTTTTTAAAATAATTGCTGTTGTATCGAAAATCATATATTTATGCGCGAGACCTCTTACAACAAGAGGCCCTACGCAAAAGTCTAGGTTGCTTATGCCTAAAACCGCCAGTGTATTATCTATTATCCTGTCATACTCCTCATGGACGATGCCATCATACATGTAAGGACAGGACAAAGAAAGTTTTTAGTGTGGTACCGGAAGATGAAACAGGTCTGTATTTCAGAGCTGGCAATTGCCGACAATGTTGTGCTGATCGCTAAATCAGAGGTACATCTTCAAAGGAGCACTGCAACCTGCAAGTCTGGAAGAAAGAGCTGGAGAAGAGATGGATATCAGAAGCTCCAAAACAAAAACCATAGTCCTATCTTTCTTACTTAGTCGTTCCCCTTCTACCGTGAAGTGTAGAGGTATGGAAGAGTGAGCGCCAGACTATCCTATCGGCTGTCTTCCTCCTGGCCTGGTTCCATTCTAGTCCTCGGTCCTTCAAAGATTGTCTAATGTTGTCCTCCCAGCGGACTCTGGGTCGTCCTGGGGGTCTGGATCCCTGGCTCTTTGTTACGCATGCTTGTCGTGGTAGCCGATCTTCTCCCATTCTGCAGAAATGGCCAAACCGTCTTAGTTGGGACTGTTCTACGTGGGTCCGCAGGGGGTGGGATTTAAGGCCTTGACGTATCGTCTGGTTGCGGACCATGTCTCTTCTTGTTACTTCACGTAGAGTCGGATTAGGCGTTAGCTGAATTAGACGGTTGCCTTAGGCGGCAAAAATTAGTTGGCGGGTAAAGTTGAGGTAATAAAATATTTTTATACCAAATTAAAAAATCGTGAGTCTTGAGAAAAATATGTGTTTATAATCTGTAACACTCCTATACAATTGTAAATAAACATGCATACATATATTTTTATTACCAGAGTTATATACACGTGTCATGCATATCAGTATGTGAGTAAGTATATATATATATATACATTTAAAATTGTATTTCATGTGTAAAGGATAACTTAACACAGCAGGAACATTTCCGCGGCTATGACAACAAGAATAATTACCGGCACTTATTTCTTTTAATCCATTTTTATCAGATTTAAGAAAAGATCTCTCCTCCCCCTCTCTCGCTCTCTCTCGCTCTCTCCCTCCTCCTCCTCTGACCTTTTTCTCTCCTATCTGCCGGGTTCAACAAAAGCTACCCGTTAGACATCCACCTTCTCTTTCAACATAAAAAAAGTATGCGCAGTTCTCAAAATCGTGCGAATTTTAATACTGTTGTTTTGGTTTTGCCTACGTCAATGCTGGCAATACGGCTGAATTGTCCAATCCATTAGAGCACGCTTTTCACAGTTTATTTACGCGCGTTGTCAAGGAAGTGAAGGGGCTCCTGGCCAGTGTAAGCATAACAGGGTCTTGACTTGAGAATGTTTGCATGAAAATCTAAGACAACGGGTTGCCGGGACTGAAACTTCGTGAACTCAGTAATACAGTTCAACATGGTTTATCAATTTTAAGCGAAGTGCTGGAAACCCAGGTAGCTTGTGGGATACTGGATAATGTTTTTTTACATTTTAGCTGTGTACCTCAGATGTGTTTTAATGGTCTATATTTTATGATTACTGTCGAGGCTTCTTCTTTAAGTCTGTCAGAATATTGTTTTTGTTTGTTGTTAATTCTGTCAGAATTTTGTTTGTGTTTGTTGTTAATTCTGTTACTATTTTGTTTCTTGATGTTAATTCTGTCACTCTTTTGTTGTTGTTGTTAATTTTGTCAAAATTTTTGTTTTTGTTTGTTGTTAATTCTGTCAGAAATTTTGTTTTTATTATTTTGTGAATTCTGTCAGAATTTTTGTTTTTGTTTGATGTTAATTTTGTCAGACTTTTGTGAGAACACTGACTGCGCTTGTGTGTCTGGGTATTATATGTCTGAATGAGCGTCTGATGGACAAGAGTGGTTACAGCACTGGTCTCTCGCGGCAAGGGTGCCGGGTTTGAAACACGGTGCTGTCACGCTACAGTCTACCCAGCTGTAAATGGGTACCTGACTGTGCTAATGAGTTACGGAAGGAAAAGACAGCGCGGAAGAGAACTGGTCATCCTACCTGTCGAAGCTGGACCTAGTCTAATAAAGTCTCTAACACGTCACTCCCCTCCGGCAGTATCAGCTTTAGGACTACCTGTACCTTTTATTATGTTTGAATAATGTCAGATTATCCTAAATCGAAATAG
Organism: Oreohelix idahoensis; assembly: GCA_024509875.1. Lineage (NCBI taxonomy): Eukaryota > Metazoa > Mollusca > Gastropoda > Stylommatophora > Oreohelicidae > Oreohelix > Oreohelix idahoensis. The sequence continues at coordinate 163,789 of JAMPIV010015216.1, forward strand.
CGAATGGAAAGAAAACATGGTTTAGAGACGACTTTTATTATTGTTACAAAATGCATGGAAAAGCAGAAAAAAAAAGTTTCCTACAATCTATTGACAAAAATAAAAGCGGATGACTAGTTAGCAGCAGGGTTGTGAAGTCGGCTCAAAACAACTCGCCAACTCCTGAAATTTTAGAATCGCGACTCGGACTCCCGACTCCAACCTACAGTTTTTTACTAGTCATGTGACATACAATTTGGAGTCGGTGTCCTTACATTTTTTTACCGACTCTGACCCCGACTCCGACTTCACTAAAAAAAAAAAAAGACCGACTCCACGATTTCGACTGCACAATCCTGGTTATCATTAATCAGTAATTCATCATAACTTTCACTAAAAATACAAATTTATGAAACATAAGAAGAATTACCGATTCTTCCAGTTTTTCTATTTTCACAGCATGCCCAAAGAAGGTGGGTTGCTTCCTTCTAAATCACTGCTTCCTGACACTAAACCAGAGGGTGAGAGACCTATCTTTTGAGGTCGCGAGACATATCAGATACTTTAGAGGACAAATCATCATAAGTGTCACGGACTGCCTCCCCTGCTTTGCAGTAGTGGTCCAACAATGATCAAAACTTCAAGAGTATTTACTATTAGCTTCCAGGTTATCTACCTGTGCGCAAGATTACTCTTGGCAGAGATGTAGATAGAAGATTAATGACACTTCTACCTTAAGGGAGGCTTCACAAGATATTCCCAGAAGTCAAGAACAAAAGCTGCTTAGGGCTGATCAATTTCTTAACTTATTATCTGGTCCGTCGCCTTTTGTGAAGGATTTAAGCAATGGTTTAGCCCGTTCAAGCCCCCAGTTGGTGTAATCCAACGAAATCCCTCTTAAAAGGTATAGCTCTGTTTAGTGTAAATATATGTCTAAGTATTTATATATAGATATATTAATTATTCTGGCTCATACGTGTCCTTTCATACATATAACTGAATCAACTATTATTGTTTAGTTTTAAAACAACAGGTAACAAATTTAATAGTGAAATAGTCTTTAACAGGTTAAAATAAATATGGAAAGATTAGTGGAATTTTGATAGTTATAAAGTTCTCGTCATTGAGACGTAGGTGGAAATTTAACTTTATACTTAAAGTTTAACTAAAATGTCCTTTTTGCTGGTGCCTTTTAGTTAGCACTTATCTTGTATGAGTGATTCCTGCAGCTGTGGCTCATCAATTCTGTGATGACGAAATCCTTCTTCACACTCTTTTGCACTGTAGGCGGTTATGGTGGATGCTTTTCTCTCACACTAGCGGCGTTAGTTCCACAAATCGTCTGATGGCTTGTAACCACGAACCCAAAATTTTGGGAATACACAATCTCCTTGCGCAGATTTTCAGATGGACGCGAGCAATTTCGGTGCATATGCTCTCGAATCAATTTTGTCTGAGAAATTCCTCTTATGACGGTGTTCTATGAATCAATTGACCTAGGAAACTAGTAATTCCTCTTCCCACGGATGTTCTGTGATACACTTAGTCTGGGATATTATTTCTCTTATGACTGATGATCCAATTCCTAGGTTTCCAGTCCTAATATGTAAAGTCCTGGTCCGAAGTTTTACAGTCTGTGTATTTAAATATGCGGGTTTACTCTTAAGGTTTCAGAGATGCCCAAATAATGTTGATCTGTCACTTTTGATAAAGGAATTATAGGTCCGATCCTTCTCTTCCTGGCTGTTGGGAGTTGCTCGGTTGAAGTTGCGAAGCTGTCTGTTCTGTGTTTCTGAGTTCACTAGATTATATCTCTCATTCTCAGTTCAATTCACAGATGGTGTTTCCTCCGAGTGTTCCAATAGAATGCATTGTATATTCCGGCTGTCACTTCAAACCAATCAAATCGAATCTCGTTCAACACTACATGGGTAGGGGCTTTTCAAATTCGAAAAATAATACTCTCACGTGTTTCAAAATATTAAATTTAATATCCACGCGTGACCTCTTTATAATAAGACGTAATATTGTTCCAGCTGCATCTATCTGCTTCCCACAATATTGTGACCATGTTTTCCTGGCGTAATGTCTTTTGCCCAGATGTCTACCGCGACAGGTTACCCAATTATCGATTTTATCTGCGTGCCTCCGCCAGACAGATGTCTGGTCAGACAATGTTGTCTTCTTTCATCGTACGCACAATACAAGCTTGTGTCAACAAGGGCATTAGCTTTTCACTGTTGTCAAATGTTGGACCGCCGCGTTTCAAAGCGTGGTCAGACTGAGAGAATAGAAAAACGTATGACCGGTATAATTACCCGGTATTATCGCATGTACCTTGCGTAACGTAAACAATGCATGTAAAGCAGACACGTCCGTAGGGGCGTAGAGTGTTAGAGAGTTCCCCCACTAGATTCAGCAAAGAGAGTAAAATTATGCCAAATAAAAGCGATGAGTGAGAAGAAGAGAAAAATGAAGAAAAAAAAGTGATACTGACGGAGTGGACGTGAGATCGCACAACCGTATCGTCACAATAAGCACTTTATAACACACAGAACTCAAGTATATTTGTATACCACAATGACAATGTGAATTAGATACCGAACCTTAGTTACATGATGTCAATTGCACTTTCTCAAAACATCTTATTTTTGACATTTTTTGCTTTTTTCTTTGGCAGCCTAAAAGATAATAGGTGCGAGGTTTCTTTACGTGCTTTAAAGGGGCGCGAGGCTCCTTAAAATGTCCCAAAGGTGTGCTAAAAGGAGAAGAAGCATTTAATAATGTGAACATTACGATTCTTTTGAGCACTGGCTTCTTTCGGGAAATTCCCGTAACTTCTTTTAGCTCTCAATTGTATTCATATAGCTGAAGAGCGGCGGCTTGGTCACTTTTTCAGACCCCAAATCAAGGATTCTTCAATAAAAGAGAAAATAGCATCAAAACAAAGATGGATGTATACCGCTCCACCTATGTACCAGTTTGACATATGAATGTGAGTCATGAGCACTGACTACAATCTACAAAAGCCAGCTTCAAACCTCAGAAATGAGTTCCCTGAAAAATGTGGTTCAAGTAAAAAGAAGAGATATGGCCCGCAACCAGACGACACGTCATGCTTTTTAAACTCAGCCCACGCAGACCCGTGGGAACAGTCCCAATTACGATGATTTAGCCATTATGTAGAATAGAAAAATTTCGTTCACAACGACAAATAATGTGAAACCAAGAGCCAGGGATCCTGACCTTCAGGACGACCCAGAGTTTGATTGGAGGACAACATTAAACAATCTCTGAAGGTCCGAGCACCAGGATGGAACCAGGCCAGGAGAAAGACAGCCGATAGGATAGAATGACGCTGATATACTACTTCACCCCAATGTAGAAGAAAAACGATCAAGTAGTAAGTAAGGTATTCATAAAGTCTGCATCATTAATAAATTGCAATATGTGTAAATGCTCTTAGCGTTAATTGTAAACTGTCATTATAGTTCATGAATTTTGAAATAAATAAGGAATTTTAAACAGCTGATATATCTTTAATTCTTTTGGCAAGCAAATTCGTTAGCCATGAAATAACATTTGAGGGGAAAAAAATGTCTCTCCCCATGTCGCTTAAAGAGATAAGTGGACAGAAAAAGTAGAGTTAACTAATGGGGATATTTATTATATTATCGTGGAATGATCTGTCGAAAAAAAAAACTAGCAAGAATCCATTATCCCTTGACATACACAAATTTAATTTGAAAATCACTCCCGTGCTAAGCAAATGCTTCCAATTAACCGATGTTTCATTTAAATAGGCTAATATGGCAACATAATTATTTTATTTAGACCAGGGCTTCTTAAACTGTTAGAGATTTCTCACCCCATTACGACGTCTTCATAAGCCTCGAACTTGGAATTGCGAAGAAGAGATAAAAGCATGTCTTTTTTAACATGAAAAGAAATATTATTTTATTTATATATTTCGTGCATATTTGGCCCCTAGAATTGAAAGACAAGTCGTTAGAGGGGCATAAGTAAGGAAAGCTTTTATTACTAATGTCCATACATTTTTTTTCAATGTATACACAGTGAAACTAATTCGTGTTGTATATAATGCGCATCCAATATTTCCCTTTAAAAAAAAAAGAAAGTGTATATTGTGCATTGCTTTCATGCCAAATAATACTTACAGGAATAATGTTAAATTTGTTTAGGTTTTATAATGTTTTTCTCGCAGAACGTCATTCGTCCGTTCCTTCTTTCTTTCTATCCTTGTGCTCCATTCCTCTATGGGGGTATTCATCCGTGCATTATCTTCCTTTTATGCCTTAATCTACCGATAATTATCTTATCCTCGGAAGAATACTCACAGCATCCCATAATTTACTTTCTTAGCCAAGCGGTATACAATAAAGTCAACGATTAAACCATCTTGACGGGCTAATTGTATGTGCTGACCTGGGGAGTTTAGTTAGATAGACTCAGATGTTAGTATAGGAGTTGTGTTATCAGCAGTTAAGTTCTCTCAACACCACGTTTGGATTACGTATTTTTTCCCCGTCAGCTTGGGTAAGACAGTGGTTTTACGATAACGAATGTTAATCTGTCAGACATGACTAGCAGACAAAATGCAACTCCAAACTTCGTTATGATTACAACAGTGTGAAGTATTAGGACACCCGGGGGTTATGTCATAATAGTTTCCAGCAAGGTCTATTTTCGTAATAAACGGAGGTGGGAAGAAGAGACTACAAGATTGAATAATAAGGGCAAATGCATATTATATAATTGTTTCCGGTAATGGTAACAGTTATTTAAACTACCGTTTATGGTCATGCCATTATTATCGTGATATTTAGGTGGAAAAGTTACTAAAATAAGACGCCTACCCTGTGACTGGTTAACAAAAACTGGCGTGGTTGAGTTTCACATAGACGACATTTTAACGTAAAAGGCGCTGAAGTTTTAAGATTAAACACTCAGATTCTATCCTCTTCATACGTCTGGATTAGGAGATGGTAGATTTTATAGGGAGTTATTAAAGCCAGAATTCACTTTGTAAAATTATAAACGTATCATAATTCACTAAACGCTTTTATAATCCCGACCCCTATAAATCTACGTTGTGTTAAAAACAAGAAGTTGTATGATAAAAATTATTCGTAGCTCGCCAGGGAAAGACTGCATCTTAAACAGCTGCAGGATATACTACCGGCCACTGGTGCACAAGTCTGGATAATAACCCATTCATATCGAATGGTTAAGTTTTAACTTGTGCTTTTCTTGTTTTATATGTGCATTTTACATGTATTAATGCTTATTTCTGTAAAGTTGTCTATGGCGTTGGCAACCTGTTCCTATAAAACATCTTTCTACATGGAGTCATATCTGTAGTCATCCTTATGTTACCACCAGCAATGCATAATGCTACAATATACGTACCTGGAAGTTAACATATGTCTGTGAGGCTAATTACATCCTTATTGGCTCTTGAAATCATCCACACACTTCCCGGGATTCCCCCTGTAATGAAACTTGTTGAGAAACCAGCATTGCACACGAAGCTTGGAAAAGCCAATTGAGCCCCATGCGTAATTCTTTGACTTTGGCTTTGTTGACTGCACGCTGAAAGATCTCACTGAGGACCCAGTGATAGGCAGGGTAAGCTGAGAAGTGGCTCTGTGCAGGACGTGACAATTAATTAGGAGATCCCAGAACCAGAGTACAGTATTTTAGCTCTGCGTAGTTGGAGATCCCCCTTGGATGGCGGGTAATGCACAGTAAGCCACGCACTTCTTACTCCTATCTTGGGACCAGAAGTGACGATCCTTTAAATGCAAGCCAAGCTAGAGAACTGGGGCTCAAGACTTCAACTCAACACGTTTCGGAATGGCAGAAAAGCCACATGAATAACCAAGACCTACAGTGAAGATAAAAACAAGGAGTCTTCAATTTGGTATTCACTGCTAAAGAGCGAGAAGCCCAGCAACCCTAGTTAAACAATAACAATAAAAAAAAGGAGACATAAAACTTAAGGGAGACACGATTTTCTATTTCTCTCAATTCCTGGTACTAGTTACTAAAACTAATATCTGGACACCATATATAACAAACTGGTCTAGAGGACACTCGAAACTGTGACATTTGCAGACGTTACTCATTCAACGCACGGAACGTTCTCCCAACAAGCTATTCAACTCTTGAAATGAGAAGGAACAGCCAGGACTTCACCGAGGACAAGAGACAAATTGCAGCCATCTGCACAGCGAAGTCAAAATTACAGGCCTCAGTGAACAGACTACTTTTGTAAATCGTCACCTTTTATTTATAACATCCAATAATGACTAATTTCTCTTTCAGATCATATATTAATTATTTAACTGGTTTCTAAAAGTTAACCATGTTTATTCTGTAGCTTTGTTTCAACAATATTTAATAAATAAATATATGTGTGTGTGTGTAAATATATGTGTGTGTGTAAATATAAATCCTTAATTGGAGTTGATAGCTTGGTTGAGTGAATTTGACGTCTGCACCCGTATGACTCTTTTTTTTTAAACACTTGTAAACAGAGATAATAATACAGTTAATACTTTGCTTAATTACCTTCGGTTCGAACATAATTAAATACGCGACGAGTGTTACATCGTGACAGATACCTTTTCTCTCACATAAGTTGGCGGAGGAAACAAGATTTACAACAAACTTAGTAAATGCAGTTGTTGTAGTAGCTGTCCTAATATCCCTGTTTACATCACTGCCAAGAGTAATCTTGATCGAAGGTTGCGACCTTTGAAAACCTCCTCATTTGAGTAATTTGTCGGGCCATAGGTGGACCACTATTGCAGATAAGGAAGACGAGCCGCGACAAAATTGTATGCCTTTATCTTTAAGGTTTGGGAGCCGCGCTGGTGTAATGGCTTCGGCGTTGTACTGGCGACCAGGTGTTCATGGTTCAAACCCGGGCGTCGGCGTTTGAAGAAATGTTTACGGCCGGAAATTTGACTGAATAGCCTGAACGGCTCCTGTGATAAACCCTCTGTGGATGGGAAGGAGCGAAGCTCCTGACCGGGTTGGAAGGAAAGTCCTCAGGTTCCCCAGCCTCGCAATGATATGTCATTGGGCCGAAGGGCTGAAAGCCCGAGTGCCGCTGGTTAAGAAAAAAAAAAAAAAAAAAAAAAAAAAAAAAAAAAAAAAAATCTTTAAGGTTTGTGTAGAGGAACACACCCCTTCAACGGATATTATTAACAACAAACACTGCTTCTTCTTCTTCAAGTAACATGCCTAGTGGAGTAGGAGATCATGCCTCACTACAACTTCTTGCGTCTAGTAAAATTTATCAATTCTGTTGTTGAATTCTGTCCAGTATTTGCTCTCTTGATTTTCCCTTATCCCTTCTTCCGTCAATCTTACCTGTTGTTACGATATATTCCAGCTTCTCATAACATACCCGAAAAAGTGGTTTGCTACTTTTTAACTTGTGAAATGAAATGTTTCCTTTGTACATTGGCCTCTGTCAGAACATCCTCATTACACTTGTTGACTGTCCATGGTATTTTTAACATTCTTCTGTTAAACCCCATCTCTGTGGCCTTTAATGTACTAATTGTCCATGACTCACTCCCATATGTCAGGAGTATAATACTGAAAAACTCTTTCTTACTTCCATTGACAGAGAGTTGTTGCGTAAAAAAAAACCTTATATGCAAGATATAAAATTATCCAAATAACAGAAATAAACGCTGGGGAGGGATAGGGCACGCAGGCATTGAGAACACCTGTTGATATCATTACTAGGCAGTCGTTGTTCTGTAAACCCCATGCTAAACAGAGGTAGACCGGAAAACCGACTAATGGCACGAGAAGGAGGAGCTAGCTTGAAAAACCGACTAATGGCACGAGAAGGAGGAGCTAGTTTGAAAAACCGACTAATGGCTCGAGAAGGAGGAGCTAGCTTGAAAAACCGACTAATGGCACGAGAAGGAGGAGCTAGGTTGAAATACCGACTTATGGCACGAGAAGGAGGAGCTAGCTTGAAAAATCGACTAATGGCACGAGAAGGAGGAGATAGCTTGAAAAACCGACTAATGGCACGAGAAGGAGGAGCTAGCTTAAATAAAAACGACTAATGGCACGAGAAGGAGGAGCTAGCTTGAAAAACCGACCAATGGAACGAGAAGGAGGAGCTAGCTTAGATTTGTAAAACGCCTTTGAACCTTGGGAACCTGAAGGGTATTGGATAAATTAATTTAGAAATAAGTAAAGAAACAAAAAGCATGAAGCTCTTGCAAAGTGGTCTACGTAGCAGTTTTTTAAAATGATGAAGTTGCCAGTCTCATGACACCCTCAAGTTAATAGACTGTTACGACATGTCTGATGTGACAGTAATCTGTTGTTGTTTTTTCTTCTCAGAGACCGCAGGTAACTAACTATTCGGGGTCTTTCTTATGTTTACCTATTTGTGTTCATAATTTACTATTTACTATACAGGAATAAAGAGGATGATTGAAAATTCACTCTATATTTTTAGAAGCTTATATCCACACTCGCATCCATTGGATATACATATAAAACAAATGTCAAAACAATGAGCAATAGTTACCATTCGAGAAACGAGTTTATTTATTTATTTTCTTAAAAATTATTTATTGCCATAAAGAATACACATAAATATGATCTAAAATTGGTCTGAAATTGCCAAAACAACTGACGTTACAAGAGATTACAAAATTGCTCCTCTATGAAGTCATGGGTTGAACAGCCTGGATTTCACACTGAGTCGTAATGTTAATGTAATATAACATGTTATGTAATACAATGTCAATTAACAATTTTTTATTGTGGTTTTTGTATCATATAAATTAGTTGGATATGAGTAAAGAAAGAACAATTTAAAAATAGGAAGCTACTTGTCAATCACACTATAGTTTATACATTAACATCGATCTACACGATCTCAATCAGTTTCCCAATATTCACTGACGAATGTGTTGTTGATACGTCGATTCTTTTTGTTTCGTAATTTTTCTTTCCTAAAAACCAGTTCTTGGCATGCTTTTTAATTGCACACTGACCTCTTCCAGGATAGGTCAAAACACAGATCTGATACAACTGTTTATGTTGGCACAGTGCACATAAATTTGATATGAGTTAGTTATACGCGGCCCTGTGTGCATAAATCTGATATGAGTTCGTTAAACGCCGGCAGAGATAACATGAGGGGGTGGTATCAAATTTATTGATATCGGTCGTTGGATTGGTCGCACATGTGATTTGCAACGATTGGTCTAATTAATTTTGGTTTTGAGAAGGTTCTGTTTTCTTTTATGGTCCCGGTTATTACTGCTGTTAATTTTCTGTGTTTAATTTACTCAGTGTCTGCAGGAAATTAATGAGAAATTGAATCCAGCGACAACATAAACATAATAATAATATCAACAACAACATTGAGTAAAATAATAGACAGCATACAGCGTTTATGAAGATTCATATGATTTCTTGTCCCGTACATATCCCGTGGGTCCCTAATGGGACAAGTAAAAAATATGATTCCTGCTTCGTTAAGCATGTTGTACAAGTCTACTAATAGGAAATAGTTCGTCGGGTTGGAAACTTCAACACGTAAAACACTTTGCAGCAGGAACCACCACTGGAAAAGATCGTGATTGCTTGGTGCAGGTTTCCTAGCAATTGGATCAGCTGCGGAGATTGTTCCATGCTTCAGAGGTAGCGAAAACAAGTAGGAGAAGAAGAAATATGTTATTCATCATTACATAGTTACGGGACTTTTAAACATACTCTGTGTTCATAAAGTCCTTGTACAGTTTGATTATTTCGTGAATAACCCTACTTCTATGAAAGTTGAAAACAAGCTGTAAAATTTTAAAACAGTGGAAATTTATTCAAGATTTAACAAATATAATTTTAACAATGTTAACTTTCAACATACCCACAATTGTGTTTGATTCAGAGTTATTTTCGGAAATCATACCAGACTTTAGGAAAACTTAAAAATCACATTCATCTTTGTTGCCGAAATGACGAATATGTTGAAAGTTAACATTCGCACAATTAAATATGCTAAATCTTAAATAAATTCCCTCTTTTTTCACCTTACATATTGTTAATATCTTATATAGAAGTGAAATTATTAAAGATTAAAACTGAACAAGAACTTTCTGGACACCCTGTGCTACGATAACCAGAATATTTTCTTCCTCGGCAATCTTTTATCATCTTGTTCATTTTAGCAATCTCTGAATGTCCAAGGTTCGATTTACACACAAACATTCACACACACACACAAGCATAAACAAACAACGGATTTCAGCGCTAATTACAAATAGCTTATCTTTACTTCTGATAGCGGTTTATTTATTGTCCGTCATTTTCCATTTAGAGCAGCGGTTCTTATCTTTCCTTGTGCCACGGGCTCCTTTGATTGTCCAGTGAATGCTTCCACTTTTTTGAATGTCCAGTGAATGCTTCCACTTCTTTGAATATCCAGTGAATGCTTCCACTTTTTTGAATATCCAGTGAATGCTTCCACTTCTTTGAATATCCAGTGAATGCTTCCACTTTTTTGAATGTCCAGTGAATGCTTCCACTTTTTTGAATGTCCAGTGAATGCTTCCACTTCTTTGAATATCCAGTGAATGCTTCCACTTCTTTGAATATCCAGTGAATGCTTCCACTTTTTTGAATGTCCAGTGAATGCTTCCACTTTTTTGAATGTCCAGTGAATGCTTCCACTTTTTTGAATGTCCAGTGAATGCTTCCACTTTTTTGAATGTCCAGTGAATGCTTCCACTTCTTTGAATATCCAGTGAATGCTTCCACTTTTTTGAATGTCCAGTGAATGCTTCCGCTTTTTTGAATGTCCAGTGAATGTTTCCACTTCTTTGAATGTCCAGTGAATGCTTCCACTTCTTTGAATATCCAGTGAATGCTTCCACTTTTTTGAATGTCCAGTGAATGCTTCCACTTTTTTGAATGTCCAGTGAATGCTTCCACTTTTTTGAATGTCCAGTGAATGCTACCACTTCTTTGAATGTCCAGTGAATGCTTCCGCTTCTTTGAATATCCAGTGAATGCTTCCACTTTTTTGAATGTCCAGTGAATGCTTCCACGTTTTTGAATGTCCAGTGAATGCTTCCACTTTTTTAAATGTCCAGTGAATGCTACCACTTCTTTGAATGTCCAGTGAATGCTTCCACTTTTTTGAATGTCCAGTGAATGCTTCCACTTTTTTGAATGTCCAGTGAATGCTTCCGCTTCTTTGAATGTTAAGTGAAGGCTATGGACCCCTGCTTGGAAAATAATGTACATAAAAAGCATAATTAAAAAGTTTGCATGTTAAATTTTACGTTATGTACACGGGCCCCCTAGAATCCCTCACGGACCCCCAAAGTATCCGTGTGTCGTGGATGGATTATCAGATAGGTATTAGATGTTTATAGCGCTGTCTGAGCAGAGGTGATAGTGATGACAATGTGAAAGTAAGGGGTAAGATATAGTCTTTAACACGAGGGTGATCGTGTAAGAGAAAGGACAGTCTCTGGATAGAATAATTTATCTAATCCAGCCTATCTGTTCGACGATATTTAATCAGGCGCACTTTCTCTCCTTGTACGAAAATACAAGTTACACTGCACTCACATGACACAATTCTGTGGCAAATACGCACGAACATGAAAACAAACTATGGATAACATGTAATGAATATGGGGTTGACCGACACGATAACTAAAGGTTTAATAAAGTTTATTATCAAATAGAAAAATTACAACATAAATAATACGCATCAAGAGATCATGGTTTACAGACAAAAATGGAAATTAATCAAATAGGTTCTCCCCTCTGGTAAAGGAAAAGAAAGGACGATCCCAACAGAGGTTAATTTACCCAAAAGATCAAAGGGTAACAATAAGTGATGAAATAGTCAGGATGGGAAAAGAATAGGTTCCTAATGTAATCTATCCCGTGACAAATCAGATTATTGAGATAAAAAAAAGAAAAGAAGAAACCATATAAGTATATGATGTTAACAAAAGACATAAGTTTCTTTCTCTGTTCATTCAAATCACATACACGCAGTGGCCACTTTCAGACTATGCTTACCCCAGTAGTTGTCGCAGGCATTCCAAGGAAATACACTAATAAATAATGATACTATTAAGTGTCAAATTTTAGTTTTGCCAAATCTAGCCCCAGACTTTCCGTAGTTGCTGACTGCAAATTTCACAGGAGTCGCTAGAGTCGGTGTTTTAATTTGTCCTGGATACAATAAGTTATATATGCCTTCAGTTGGTTGGAGTAGGGTTCATGCGTGGTGATCGCCGATGTAGGATGAATAGAACATATACAGTTCCTAGGTTGTTTAGCCTCAGGTGGTTGAAACGCTAGGTTAAGTTACACAAATGTTGCTGACACTATAGTTCGCCGCAGCTGGCTGATGAGATTGATATAAATAAATCTGGTAATAGTTCTGGTCCAGTTAATATTATAATTTAATGTTTCTATTCTGCTTTCTCTCATGGAAATGAGGAAAATTGGACCGCACAGGTCACAGCAAGAAGCTCATCAAGATTAAATATTCTTGGATTTTTATAATATTATAAGTTCGTATGATCATAAGTTCATATGGCCATAAGAAAAATAAGCCGCTAGTACTCAGGTTTGATCAGCCGCAATTAGAAAAATGAAACACTCCACGGAATCTATTAATTTTCACTCTGTACGAGAAATCTTAAGATAACGAGCTAGTGAATTCCGATAGATTTCTGGACAACTGATCCTGGCTATCGGAGAGACATGGTATATATTGAAAAATTCCGTTCAATCGTTCTCTAATGCGAAAGTCACACCTACTGCCAGACCCGAGCCAATTTGCCGTTCGATTCTTAAATCAAAGGTAATTTTACCACCTCTTCCGCCTCTGCCGAATATCAGCTACGTAATTACTTCCCTGAAAGTTTTACAATCCAAGGTCCGTCTCAGACTGAATATCTCGTGTTCCCCTGATCAAAGAATCTATTACGCCATGCTCCGCGCTTCGCTGTCTGTTTCACATAGGCTTAATTGCCAAATCGCTCACGTGTTAATTGCACTGGTGAATCCTTCGTTCATGTAGCAAAAAAATAAACTAGATGGGGAGGGGCAAAAGTGGATTATTACTGCGGCACTAATTCCATCTGTGACACCGTGGACCACAGGTTAAGAAACGCTGGTTAAGAGGCTTTTCTGCTTAGGACAGTTATGTTGTGAATTTTGTGTTTAATGGCTGCGGGGAGGATTGTGTCCGTGTGTTTGTTTTTAACTTTTATGATAAATAATCGGCGCACTTTCTTATGTGCATTAAAAGATTAATCTCTAATTCTTTTCATTTCTTCTCTTGAAGTAATTGTTTGCTAAACAGATGTCGTCATCAAATGTGGAAACGATGACAAGAACCAGAGAAGTGGCAGCGGATTAAGAGATAAGAAGAAGCCGCTGGCGGTGGTTAGGACACACATTGAAAAACCCTGATGGCAGCACTTCAAGGCAGGGAGGTAAAATACTATTATGGCGATTTCTTGTTTAGAGTTACTTCCCTTTGGAATGACCGTTCATTATTGTTACGTTCATCGGAGTACACAATTAGCACAGTATAACCCTAACCCCGTAACCCTAACTCTATCTCTCACCCTAACCCTACCCCCTAATACTAACCCTAACAACAATGAACGGTCATTCCAAAGGGAAGTAACTCTAAACAAGAAATCGCTAAAATAGTATTTTACCGGCAGTGATTGTACTTGTATCTCTAGGGTTAGAGAATAAGAGATAAATCGAACAATCAAATGGAGAGGAGACTTTGAGACAAATTAAAATGAGAAAGACAAGGATAGACCTTGAGTTGATGGCACGTGACAGGAGGACGTGTCATGTGTTTGTTGATGGCACGTGACCGGGGAACGTGTCATGTGTTTGTTGATGGTCAGTGCTTCTTGGGGTGCTGTTGGGTGATGATGATGAAAATTTGTCTGTGTTCACATTGCTCTCTTTCTTTCTCTCTCTCTCTCTCTCTCTCTCTCTCTCTCTCTCTCTCTCTCTCTCTCTCTCTCTCTCTCTCTCTCTCTCTCTCTCTCTCTCTCTCTCTTTCTTTCTCTTTCTGGCTTTTTTTCTCTCTCTGTGTCTGTCTGTCTGTCTGTCTGTCTGTCTGTCTGTCTGTCTGTCTGTCTGTCTGTCTGTCTGTCTGTCTGTCTGTCTCTGTTTCCTAACAACTTGGTATATTTCAAAGCCCCGCGTCCAATTCTCTTCCCGCGGTAATATACGCAAGACATACATACACACATGTATATACACATTTACACGCTTTCATACATTCATTTAAACATACATAGGTACATCCATATTTACGTAGTACATAATATAATATTTATTCTCCGTAATATATATATATATATATATATATATATATATATATATATATATATATATATATATATATATATATATATATATATATATATATATATATATATATAGAGAGAGAGAGAGAGAGAGAGAGAGAGAGAGAGAGAGAGAAAGAGAGAGTTAGAGAGAGAGAGATACATTAATGTAGCAGGTACACACTTTGTTATCTTTTTTTTATTTGCGTTTTGGCCAACATGACTCGTTTAACCTAGACGCAATGTCCTAATACGTATATCAGACCTTGTGGTCGGGTGGGTAATTGTTGTTGTTGTTATTGATCCAGCGGTGTTTGGGCTCTCGCCCTTCAGCCAATGACATGTAGTGATATCTGCATGTTGTCGCCAGTTGTTTTGTTTCTTCGTACAAGGTGTTCTACTTATCTGGTCTCGGACTAAGGAGCATTTTCCTAACATCATCGAGTGCTGGGCACTCAAAGCGGTGGTGGTCAACAGTTTCGTAGGGGTAGTTACATAGCTGGCTCTATGGAATGTGTTGTGCTTGGATTCTGTTCAAGTGACTGTTGAGTGGTATATGCTATGTTCTGAGTAAAGAAAATGGTGCTCTGATCCCTCTGTCGCGAGAGGGTAGATTGTTATAGAATTTGATAAGATATCCTGGACATACAGGTGCATCAGATGATACCAGGATAGTGCCAGATAAGAGTCTGGTCTTATCAGTAATACCCCTTCTCTGAAAAAGAGTAAGGGTGTATAGACAACAAAGGTAGGGTCAAGCTGTATACGTTCCCAGAGAAGATGGTAATGTAGTACCCTGAGTCCTTATTTGCTACCTCTCCAGATCCTCCTCTGTTAATATGGTAGTTATTGTTGTTATTAACTCTGCTAGGGGTAATTATTTAATTAAATTTACCAACAAGAACTGTAACTTAATTTAAAGAATTTAAGTAAGTCTGGGACCCAAAGATGCAGCAATAGAGAATGCAGTCAGCGACCCATAGCTTGACTGCTTGCGTCAGGGTCAGCGAACCAGAGCTGACCAAGACCCTACTCCACCTCCACGTGGTGGTCCTGGAAACAGGCTGCATCACTGCAGTCTGGCTGAGAGAGTAGGGATCGAAGAGGGAAGGCAAACCCGGTCCCCAAAAATGCCGTGCTGAAGTCGGATGTGTCGGCCGAAAGGCGCAGATATCGCAGCTACGGCGTAAACAGACACAACGCAACCAACGTCCTTTTCAGGACGAACGAAGAAGAAGTAAGTCTGCTGTTAAATATTTACAATTTATTTGTACATTTACTCTTTTCTGTTTGAAAAGTTTTAAAAGAAATCATATTACAACATTAAATACAAGGGGATTGACATAAGTCTTGGGCCTGACCATGAAGGACATGTCACACAGAGAGCTGAAACTTTGTATAGTGTTTATTCCTTTTCAATATAGCCACCGTCTGAATTGACACACTTCTGCTATCTCTGCTTGACCTTGAAAAGACCTTGGGAGTAGAACACCCTTTTTTTCAAACTAAACCAGTCATCACATGCCAGTATAACCTCTTCATCGCTGTCAAAATGATTTCCTTTTAGCTGTTTTTTAAGATTTGGGAATGGAAAAAAGTCTGATGGAGCCAAATCTGGAGAATATGGTGGGTGTGGAAGAATTTCAATATTCAAATCGTTGGCTGCTAGCTGCACAAGCCGTGCTTTGTGAGAGGGCGTGTTGTCTTGAAGCAAAGGACGATTTTGAGTGCGCGTTATCACTCGTTTTCTGATCACAACCTTTCTTAGTTTTGTGAGAAGATCTGCATAGTACTGTCCATTAACTGTGTTGCCACGAGGCAGAAAATATTTCAAAAGGACACCTTTGCCGTCCAAAAAACAGTCAGCGTCACTTTTCCTGCAGATTTCTGCGCCCTCGGCTTGACAGGTGTTGGGGAGCACGGGGTTTTCCATTGCATGCTGGCAATTTAGGATTATGGGTCATAATGGTGTACACAAGTCTCATCTACTGTCACCATGGTCTCCAAAAAATTTTTTGACTGACACTTTTTGAGCAACTGTTGACAGCGATTTACCCTCGTTTGCTTCAATTCACGTGTCAACAGTCGCGGAACCCAGCGTGCACACACTTTTCTCATGTTCAGTCTGTTGTGTAAAATTCTATAAACTGTTCTTTCATTTAGTTTTACTCTACTAGCTATCTCCACAATTGTCATTTTTCGATCCTGGTCAATGATTTTCTTCACTCTTTTTGCATTTTCATCGTTGCACTCTGAGGCTGGTCTACCAGATCTTGGCAGATCAGCAACATTTGAGCGGCAGCACTTAAACTGTTGACACCAGTTTTTTACCGAAGTATATGAAGGACAAGAATCACGAAACACTGGTTCCATCTCCCTGTGTATTTCTGTAGATGTTTTTCCCTGAAACATAAGAAATGTTATCACAGCTCTCGCCTCCTTCTTTTCCATTATTTTGTCAAATCTTTGGAGCAGCAGATCCGGTCAATAGGGTACATTGCGCCGTGCACCGTAGCGGGAAAACCTATTGAAGAAACAAACGCGTACTTCACACATTCAGTGCAAATATGATGAACTTTAAATGTGCCAAGTTTCATCTTCGTCCTATGACTCCTTCATGGTCAGGCCCAAGACTTATGTCAATCCCCTTGTAAATAATAAAATGTTCAACCAAGTCTTTCACTGAATTGAGATGTCTATCACTATGGAGAAAGTCTTGCTTGGTTGGTCTCTCTCTGATTAAGTAATATTTGTTAATTGCACAGTTCTGACTGAAGATCTACACTGCTTTAGTCATCATAAAATGTTTTATTTTGTGTTTGGTGAACTGGGATATGCTGTACAGTTGCCCTTGAGGGCAACTTATCTGAGTCACTGAAGATGGCTCCCTTTGATATTGGATAGAAATATTTGCTGAAATTCTTCCAAGTGGTATACAAGAGATGTCTGGCCCTCTGGCATAGACCGGCACTGCATCTGTCGTAACCTCAGTAAGAGATGCATCTTGTATATTTGTTAGGTTTACAGGATAAAACCTGAAACGAAGTTAAATGCAATCCCTGTATTTTTCTATCAGTATCCCTCTATGGCACAGGTGGGGATGATAGACAGTTTCAGACAGAGTGCTAACAGATGCACAAGATATAATATAGTAGCAACAATCAATTCAGTTTACTGTGATCATAAATTTCTTCTACATCCTTATTTATAATCCTTTTCCCATGATCCGCCTCCCTACAATAATTTGGTCGTGAATAAAAATACTAAGTAATATTTCAAACTATACAGTAATCCAATTACTTTCATCCTTCCTTATGTTCCTGGTATGTGTCTCATTCCATTAAGAAATACTTCTTTAAATACATTTCCAAACTTACAGACACACTTTGGCCATCATTCTCAATTATTTTGAATATTTCCCAAGGCTGGCTTTGCCTCCAGAATTACACACAAGCCTGTAAGTTCACCAGCAACACACTGTAATTTTCTAACACATCTACACACTTCCTATCGTACTGGTGGATTAATCACTAGAAATACACATAATTATATATATATATATATATATATATATATATATATATATATATATATATATATATATATATATATATATATATATATATATATATATATATATATATATATTCGTTCTTACCCTCAGGCACACACACAGACGAGCTGTTAATGGCTGTTTAAGGTCTGCTTTCAAGTACAGAAGGCAAATCGCTTCCACTAACACTTGCTTTCTTTTGCCGCTCGCTGTCGCTTTCAAATATTGTGACTGACCTGATTCTGTTAGACACGCGCTATATATAGGGTGACCTCGAGCGTCCGAGGTAGTTCCCCAACGAATGTGTTTTGTGTTCAGAAAATATTGGTAAATTTTGCCTATTGTGTAAATCAGGAAAACTAAGATTTTATTTATCTAAGTTATTCCTGGAGCGATTTTATTCATCTACAGTTTAAAATACGCCCTGTATTATTCTACATATTTCTAGTAAACAACCTTATTCATTTCTAAATGCATTTTATTCTATGCGTACGTTACACAGCTAAATAATGGACTAACCTGAGGCTTCGATGCATTCAACTAGAGATCTCTCCCGTCCAATATCAGTTTTTGTAAAAGTATTGGTACTTACGGGTAGAGCAACATCCCTAATATCGCTTTGGTAGCCTCTTCCAGGTGGTACTTCTTACATAATGCTGTAGTTAATTGTCCTTCGATACTTGTTTGCAGATATTTGGACTTGCATTTTATTTATCCAAGGCTGTAGTAAACACGGCATAACGAAGCGTTCTAATTGGTCTGTGTATCTTGCAGTTCTTACAATGTATGGCGCGCGGTATGGTCAGAGTTATGCAGACTTCGTGTAGTGATACAGACGTCACGTCATGACACCCTCCTTATAAAATGGCCGATGTTGTCATTAGGATCAGGACCAGCTATGTTTCCGTAAACCTCTCTCCTGGAGTTTCCCATGCATAGTGTGACCTCTTCACTTGTATCCCCCTTCCTTTACAACAGCACTTACTACTTCCCCGCACGTCATTTCCGGGAGTCTCGTTGGAGAAGGGAGCACAGAGAAATTAGGACTACTCCTCCACTCAAATATGTCGTAATAGGCCATTAATATGAGGTTCTTCATGGGGCTGGCAACTTGATCATCAATATATATAAATTCTCAGCTTTTTCTGTCAATGCGTAACGCTAAGGGATGCAACTTTGGTTAAAAGTTACACATTAATTGTATTGTTTCCCTTATATGTACTCTCTCGAAAAATAGTAACACTCGACAAAGAAAAGTGCGCAAATGACGGTGTGCACAACAATATTTATAGAATATGTGATCCTGTATACACATATTGGGATCCTCGCTGCTGCTACCTAGTTCGTGTACTGTGGTGATGCAAAGTGGTTTTTTTTAAATACTTTAAGTAAAATTGCTTTTAGGTATTGGTGCTTTTGAATTTAATTCCCGTTTTATGATGGGATTTTACACTGGTATTTATAGAATGTGTGATCCCGTCGACACACATTGGGATCCTCGCTGCTGCTACGTAGTTCGTGTACTGTGGTCATGCACAGTGGTTTTTAAAAATACTTTTGAATAAGTAAAATTGCCGTTTGGTATTGGTACTTTTGAATGTAATTCCCGTCTTATGACGGGCTTTTACACTAGTGTATTTATAACTACCTACAGACACTATCCTTGCAAGAACACATGAATACTCAGTTGCATGTTTCCAGAACGGGCCGCCAGCAACCGTGACGACTCCATGCTCCACAGGAACCAAATGTATAAATTAATAGATGGCTGCTCCGCCATTTTGTATATTAAAAGTGAAAAATGGGTAAAGGTATCGAAATAGCAGATACTGCCGTAAGGGAGTGAAATGTTAGAGACTTCATTAAACTTGGTCCAGCGTTGAGAGGTGGGGTGGCCAGTTCCTTCCCTCGCAGCTTTTTTTCTCCCTAAGTCAAGAAGAAAGTCAGGCTTGAGGTGCTAAAGTGTACTGATTGGTTGAAACTTGGATATGGGAAATTGCCCCAGATGTGCTCTTTACATTGCTGCGCACCTAATTTTAATTTCTTCTTCTTCCTCGTTCGTCCTGAAAAGGACGTTGGTTGCGTTGTATCTGTTTACGCCGGAGCTGCGATATCTGCGCCTTTCAGCCGACACATCCAACTTCAGCACGGCATTTTTTTGGGACCTGGTTTGCCTTCCCTCTTCGATCCCTACTCTCTCAGCCAGACTGCAGTGATGCAGCCTGTTTCCAGGACCACCACGAGGAGGTGGAGTAAGGTCTTGGTCAGCTCTGGTTTGCTGACCCTGACACAAGCAGTCAAGCTATGGGTCGCTGACTGCATTCTCTATTGCTGCATCTTTGGGTCCCAAAACTATATCATTCTTGTGTACGAAGTAAATGTGTATAATTAATTGAAAAGTATTTAATTTGAGATTTCGGGTTATCCTTATTTTTATATGTTCACTGCCTCTGATGTTAAAACCTGTGGTGCCACTGGACACACTATAATATTTGAGGAAGTGGGTATGGTAAATATTTAAAACAATCGCTGCAGTCATAAGGCAACACACCGTAATTTATTTATTTTCTTTGTTATGGATTTATGGATAATCATAACTCAACTGCACAACTGGCTGATCACCCGTTTGCCAGTCACTTCGATTACGGAAACAACAGCAGATGGATTGATTTGCCGTTGCCCTAAAGACGCCATTAGGTGTGATGGGAAAAAATGGTAAAGAAAACCTATCTGCTGTTGCCCTAAGACGCCACTAGGCGTAATGTCCACTGACTGCTTTGACGGTCGGTGGCTAAGGACGGAAGAAGAAGAAGAAGACTGGAGCGTGTCGATATCGTTAATCGAACTGACTTTGTCGCCAGAGACCAGCGCTCTAATCACAGTCAATCGGACGCTCCATTAAAAGTGAAGGATGAATACACTTTGAATATCCCAGTGTCATCATATTTCACTAACAGACAAGGACATAAATAGCCATCGGTTTCCCAGTACTTTAGCACTTAACTTCGGCTACAGAGTTAATTGTAAATATATATATATATACACACACACACACTAAAATAGGTGAATGGGTTGTTTTAATGTACACGAAATGATACAATTTCGAACTAACGACCCTTTCCATAAACACAACGTTTGACGTCATTGTACCGAAGATTAGTTGCTAAACGTGACAATTTTTAAAAAAATGTATACTGGTCCAGAACACTGTGTAAATACTGTGTGTCCGATGTGATGTCTGGGGAGATTAAATATTGTGTGCCCCATGTAATGTCTGGGGAGATTAAATATTGTGTGCCCCATGTAATGTCTGGGGAGATTAAATATTGTGTGCCCCATGTAATGTCTGGGGAGATTAAATATTGTGTGCCCCATGTAATGTCTGGGGAGATTAAATATTGTGTGCCCGATGTAATGTCTGGGGAGATTAAATATTGTGTGCCCCATGTAATGTCTGGGGAGATTAAATATTGTGTGACCCATGTAATGTCTGGGGAGATTAAATATTGTGTGCCCGATGTAATGTCTGGGGAGATTAAATATTGTGTGCCCGATGTAATGTCTGGGGAGATTAAATATTGTGTGCCCGATGTAATGTCCGGGGAGATTTCAAGGGAGACAAAGACAAAATAGAATTACTCCTAGCTCTGGCACTTTATACAAGACGAATAAGATCGGGTTATTCAAGATAAGAGTGACAAGTGCACTTCAAGTCACACTGTGACAAAAATAAAAATTATGATTAGTCTTTGTTCTGATCATTTATATTCTTCATGAATTTTTCAGAACCTTGTTTTCTGATACCAATTTTCTTATAATTTGCTTTTTCTTCGTCAATCAGCATAAAATTTGGCATATATACTTACAATAGGTAATGAAACAATTTGTTAGATCATATTTATGATATCTTATAAGAAATCTTGATTTATTGTAAATAATGTTATAACATTTTGAAAAATATGTTTTTAGATACTAACTTAGAAGTTTTATATCTCAGAATCCATTAAAGTTATCAAAAATCTAATCTGACAAAAGTTTCAAAATACAATCATGAGTTTGCATATCAACTTTGTTGCTCATAACTCAAGAAATGAAACAAAACCTTAGTGAATTGATATATGTGATTAAACTCCAATATGGCCGCGTTTTCAATGGCAACCAATAACATTTTACCATCAGGTACGTTGGTAAACATAGCGATTATTGTTCTAAGTTAAACAAAACATAGAGGATCCCGTTACAAGCCCATTAAGGCATATTGGGAATATGGTGTTAGGCCAATATTTTCTTGATCATACGGCACACTAGGGGCGATGTGGACAGCATCACGCCGGTCGCCTTAACCTTCCCAGAGTTGCAGGGTACCCAATTCATGAGACTGGGTCAACCCCGGAGTCGTTTGCGGGGTAAAAAAATCGCACCTCAACTGGGGATCGAACCATGGACCACCGAGCTAGGAAGCCAGTGCACTAACCATTGTTGTAAATTATAAGTTAACCCTATACATTTGTTTAGAAATCCTGCAATCATTTATGGACATAGTTTTTTACTATAGCTCCACCATTTAAATAATACATATCAATTTTTATGTTGCAGGCACTCTTAAGAAACAGAGAAGTAGAAAAATAGACAGCAGAAAAACAACATAAATGACAGGCTTACTGGGGACACGAACCCAGGACCTTTCGAACGCCACTACTGCCTTGCTTCGAGAGTGAATCGTGACTTACCTCACTGCCAACTAAAATAGTACTTCGTGGGCAGTGGACATTAGCTCAACCGCTCCAACTACGAAATTTTGAACCTAGGAATGACTAAGAATAATTACAGACGGCATCACTTTTAGAGTTTTCCTATTCACCAAATAACATAAGACAAAGACCGTAATACTGTGTATATTAAACGGTAAGTCTATCAATTTTATTGTTTTTCTGTTGTCAAGTTTTCTCGTTGACCTAGTTTAGAACCTTGCACTAAACACTGAGTTTTATTTAGTGCATTCAACCCCATATGGGTTATAATTTGGGTATATAGTCTTCCAGTCTCTAGATAGTACATTATATGTTAAATATAAATATATAAATAATACTTAATACAGATATATATATATATATATATATATATATATATATATATATATATATATATATATATATATATAATTCATTATATTTTCTCGTAAGTATTTCTTACTAGTACCTGCAACATACCAATTTATCTGTGTAGTTTATTTCCTGTTCATAAGCCTCGAGTGTCTGTGTTTATTTATTTCAATGTTCATACCATACAAATGTTCCAGCTTTTCTTTACTGTTCTCATTCCTATATCATTGTCAAAGACAAAATAATTAGACACGAAGTCAGAAACAAATGTATAAACATTTTTAAAAAAACAAAGTGGCATGACGGATTGGATACAGAGAGGTTGAGATCATTAGCGGCCACTTAAAAAGAAATTAATGAACCAGTTACAATGCATCAATCGCGGTAATTCTACCTCCAGGAGCTTGTATAAAGGATTCCTACGAAAGGCAAATGTTGCTATTTTTAATATGCTATATATTTTATTATATTCTTTGGGATCCTCGCAGGTGCTATGGAGTTTGTACTCGGTGCTGAGATCCTCCTAATGTGATCTGAGGGAGGAGATCGGAGCACTGATGGAGTTGTCCGTGCGCAAAGAAGATGTGAGGGAGGAGATCGGAGCACTGATGGAGTTGTCCGTGTGCAATGAAGATGTGAGGGAGGAGATCGGAGCACTGATGGAGTTGTCCGTGCGCAAAGAAGATGTGAGGGAGGAGATCGGGAAACTGATGGAGTTGTCCGTGTGCAATGAAGATGTGAGGGAGGAGATCGGGGCACTGATGGAGTTGTCCGTGTGCAATGAAGATGTGAGGGAGGAGATCATGGCACTGATGGAGTTGTCCGTGTGCAATGAAGATGTGAGGGAGGAGATCGGGGCACTGATGGAGTTGTTCGTGTGCAATGAAGATGTGAGGGAGGAGATCGGGACACTGATGGAGTTGTCAGTGTGCAATGAAGATGTGAGGGAGGAGATCGGGGCACTAATGGAGTTGTCCGTGTGCAATGAAGATGTCAGGGAGGAGATCGGGGCACTTATGGAGTTGTCCGTGTGCAATGAAGATGTGAGGGAGGAGATCGGGGCACTAATGGAGTTGTCCGTGTGCAATGAAGATGTGAAGGAGGAGATCGGAGCACTGATGGAGTTGTCCGTGTGCAATGAAGATGTGAGGGAAGAGATCGGAGCACTGATGGAGTTGTCCGTGTGCAATGAAGATGATCCTTAAAACCAAAACCAAATCAAATATGCTCAAAAATAACAATGTGAGGTTTTGATTGGCTGGCAAAGTGTCATTCAAAACAGTTGCTATAGAAACCGCAACTGTAGACGTCAAGCATGTGCTTGGTGAAAGATTTTTAGAGAATTCATCATCATCTCATCTTAACGCGTAACCCGTCATGGGTCGTAGGGGTGCCATGGTGGATGCATCAGCAGACAGGGTCCTCCACTGCTCTCTATCCTCAGCAATGCGTACAAGTGTGGAAAAACCGTGCCCTGTCCGTTCTTTGATGTTATCAGCCCAGGATTTTCTTTGCCTTCCTCTTCTCCGTTTACCTTCGACTGTTCCCTGGAGGATCGTTTTCGAAAGGGAGTCATGACCAGTTGCATGCCCAAACCATGCGAGCTTTCGACGTTTCACTACTGACAAAAGTGGTTCTTGGTGGCCTGCATAGGTGTTTATTTTCTCTCTTTAGATGAATTATGCTTGCACCATTGATTCCCAGTTCCTTACCGAGAGAATGAGTTTACGCGGGCTCTCTAAAACCTACTACAGTGTCGGGTCCATGCTACACCGTTAGCAACTATACGGAGATCAGTGGCGTACTACGGGGGGTGCAAGTGGGGATATCCGCCCCGGATGACAACCAGGTTGGGGGGGGGGGGAGATCATCAGATACTATTATGGTAGAAAAAGGTAGAGCTAGTCCCATAGCAGATACTGCCGAAGGGGAATGAAGTGTTAGAGACTTCTCTATATTAGGTCCAGCCCCAAGAGGTGGGGTAACCCGTTCCCTTCCTCGCTGCCTTTTCCTTCCCTAACTCAAGTGCAAAGTCAGGTGCCCATTTACAGCTGGGTAGACTGAAGCGTGTCGATAACGTGAATCGAACCGGCAACTTTGCCGCGAGAGATCAGCGCTCTAACCACTCTGCCAATCGGACGCTCATTATGGTTACTTACTTCTAAAATATACATGCACGTGCGTTTCTTTATAGGGTCAGGGGCGTCAAAGGTAGGATCCACCCCCGGGTGCAAATTACTTTAAGTACGCCCCTGACGGAAACAGGCGGAGGCAGAGTTACAGTGGGAAAATAGAGACAGTCAGGAAACCCTCATAATCATAGAAGCAATCTTCCAGTTAAGACAGGTTTGCTTTACTGTAAAACAGCGCACGTCTTTTCAGTTTTTATTTGTAATCGTAATATGTCAGTATATTTATGACGTACTGCTTGGTTGTAGCTATAGCAACATCAGAACCGCGGTAGTTATATGGCTTTGGTGATCAGGTTTGTATCAGACATCTCAACATAAGAGAAATAGAATTTCAGACATAGTCTGTGGTTTAGCTATAGATTCTGTTTTTTGTTTGCCTGTTTTTGGGTTGTTTTTATCTGCTTATGTTTTTCTTCTAGTTTTCGCTTTTAATTATTTATCGAATAAAACGTGCAGCAGATTTTTTTATATACTTCCAATACTAACAATTAGGGTTGGGATCTTAAACGATTAATTAATTAATCGATTACTCGGTTTAAATTTTTTCAGCCATTAATTGATGAAAAACACACCCTTATCAATTATTCAATTTTTAACAATATTTACGTTTTTTTGCTAAATGCGAGAGCATCTGCTGTGTTAGAGGATGTGGAGTTTGGTAAGTATGGTCAATAATAGTAAATTGTTTTGTTGTAACTTTTCAGTATTTTGTGTTTTTTATATTTTCAGAACGACAGACAGATAGATAGATAGAGAGCTAACTAGCTAGCTAGCTAGATAGATAGATAGATAGATAGATAGATAGATAGATAGACAGACAGACAGACAGACAGACAGACAGACAGACAGACAGACAGACAGACAGACAGACAGACAGACAGACAGACAGACAGATAGATAGATAGATAGATAGATAGATAGATAGATAGATAGATAGATAGATAGATAGATAGATAGATAGATAGATAGATAGATAGATAGATAGATAGATAGATAGATAGATAGATAGATAGATAGATACATAGATAGATAGATAGACAGATAGATAGATGATATTGTGGGCGAGCGATTATAATGCTGTGGTGATATGTGTTCACTTTCTTGCACACTCCCACCGACCCGAACAACAATAAAACTCTTGATTCTAAGGCAGGGGCTGTATTTATTCATACAACTCTGTCAGTGACCCAAACCCACAAAGCAAACTAATGAACAAACATTAAACAAGTAAGCAAACAAACCAAACACCCAGCAAGTGCTCAATTGCCAATCTGAAACGCAAACAAAGCACTGATTAGATAAAATCATAATAAATAATTAATGAGAAACACCGTGCTCTCACCTGCCAAACAGTCCGTTCTTCCACGCTTCCTGACACATCCCACTATTACACACACATCCACTCTCATATATGTCTTCCAATGAGACTAGTGTGATGTTGTGCATGAGGCTGGTAAAGTCACCATGTAACACAGATTGCTACCAAAACCACTACTGCAAGAGCATATGAATGCTTCATTCGGAGGCCAGCCACATTGGTGACCCTGTAGTGAAATTGACAGAGATACAACGGTAAAATACCTCCAAAGATAACATTTAAGGATAAAAACATAATGCGTAGGCTGCGAATAGTACATGATCGCCTAGACCGCGGGTCATCACCCTCCATAAAAATTGACTTGCTAGACAGGAGGGGAACGGCGGATCAAAAAGGAAAAAAATATGACTGGAAAGATTGCGTGAGACTGGAAAGGCTAAGGAGACGCAATTGGGGGGGAAACGGAGAAAAGTCACGTTTCCCAAGTTGACATAAAAAGTAAGCAACTCGACAGAAGGGACCATAGATATGTTACGCCACAGTCATTTATTGGACGCTTTTGCGCGATACCAAGGCCTTGATTTGAATTCAGCGGCTAAACGCAGATGTTAGGAATATTACAAAAATTAAAAAGTACTTTTTTCTTAATATTAATGTTAGGAATATAAAAATTAGTTGGCCGGATGGCCTATTCTGAGCAGTGAACTAATATGTTCTTAATTTTACAGACGGATAGATAATATTGAAGATAATGACAAAAGACAGTGTAGTTTACATCATCGACAGACTATTGAATCTAAAAGTGTCGCTATTTTGCACAAAAAAACACGACCTCGAGACGCAGGTGTTCAAATCTACTTGGTATGGAGGAGAGGGGATATTGTGGTGGCTGTGTCTAAAAATAACTTTTAACGACAAAATTTTGGAGGGGAGAGAAAGGTTGGTTCAAAAATCAAGTACATTTTGTAGAAACACAAGTAGAGACGGACAGACTAACAGATAAACATCCATACTTGACTGAAGCATGACTGAAATGACTTTATGGTAGGAAATTTGAATTTAAAATAAACCTAGGCAGTGATTGGCCACAGACAATCATATCATTAGCGCTCAGACGCGAAAGTGGGGCCATTCTTCAATAGTTGTTCAGTGATAGACACAGATTTTAAAGTGTGGTGATTTCCATATGAAAGAAAGTGTAAGAAGTTTAGGGACGCCATACTATAGCCAGCAGCTCAGCTGAGTTTTGCTAGCAATTCTGTGTTATTTATTCATAATCTGGTAAGATTGAAATTATTTCCTTATATATATTTTGAATATTGTTTCATGTTCGAGTGATTTGATACTGCCATATCGAAATCTAGCCTTACAAACAAGTAGGGATTTGCTCTAGACCCCCCGCCCAAGTCAGGGTCTAGGGACCAACAATGTACATAAACTCCAGCAAGAGTTAGGCAAGACAGATCAAGTGTTGAGAATAATGAAACATACTACCTATCCTCTTTTAGGGCAGAAAACTAATAAATATTTTTCAGAATCTATAGTCTGGGAGGATCTATCTGATGTAAACCCACCATGGTAAATGTGCTGTTTGGTCAGAGAGATCTGACCTGTCTGTATGATGTGGTTGTTGTGTCAGTGTTGTGTCCAGACGTGGGTAGAGAATAGATTTTGACACATGGCCCATACTTTGATTGCAGAGCTGTGAGTTTCTGTTGTCAACCAAGCAGTGTCTATTCAGCTGGTGACTTTACTCGAGTGTATCTGTGCAGTATTTGTGACAGAGACCACCATTATTGCCCGCCAGCACGGAGAGGTGGGACCACCTGATTTCAGCACCAGAGCTACAACTACAAGATGAGTGAGCCTCTGGTCTGCTGGACATTCACCAACGCAGTTTAGTTACTAATAACCCCATAAAAATTCCCACCATTTTCTGGACACTGTGTAGTCAATATAGACAGGTGTGATGAGGCCACCCCAACAGCACAAATATTAACTATCCTCCCAAAGAGATGACTACTAGAACATTTTATTAAAACTAACTAGTATAGTACATATATATGTACACTATTGCATTTATGATATAATATTCCATGCATTTCTTTCATAATCTCTAAATGCATTTAAGTTCTGGTCAACCTAAAAAATTGATCCAGAACAAAATAAATGTAATTCTATCAAGAAATTTTACACACGTGAGTTAGTTCAGTGTATTTTAACATTTATTAATATTATTAATCTTGTTAAATATCTGTGGGTATATCTATAACCAATTACACCACACTACATATCATAATCCTAGACACTTTACGTAGCCACATTCATTAAAAAAAAATTAAGTGTGAGGTCGTAGTGGTAGCAAGAAAGGCCTTCTGACAATTCTCAACTACATTTTATCTCAGGAGCCTTCACAGCTGGCCTCATACAATTACATTTAGTAATATCACCATCATACAATACCATCAAACACCACTACATATATTGGGGTCTTGTCCAGGGATAATTAGCCCAACAGTAATATTAGGATCTCCTGGTGGGAGAAATAAAAGTAGGGAAATAAATTGTAAAATTTCCTTTAAAATTAAAAGTGTCCCTGCAGATAAAAGTTGGTGAATCTTCACAGCCAGTAATAATTAATTAGTTAACTGGTTAGTTAGAATTAGTTAGACTATAGTCATAAGAAGTACTTAGTGTATTTACTGGTTAGAGATTTATCTTGTATATTATTATATTGTCTAAAAAATATGGCGGAGCTGGCAAAATTTAGATCAGCTGCTGTGCTCACCGCGAAGGAGATGGGAATGGATGGTCAAATTTTAATTCAATACGTAACGGCTGAATGTGATAAATATATTGAAAGGGAAGATAGAAAGGTAGCTGAAGAGAAGAGGTTACAAATTGAGGCTGATAGAGAAATTAAGAGGTTGCAGATTGAGGCAGAAGAAAAACGACAGCAAAGGGAGGCAGAAGAAAAACGACAGCAAAGGGAGGCAGAAGAAAAAAGGTTGACTGCCGAAAGGGAGGCAGAAAATAAAAAGGCCGAAAGGGAGGCAGAAGATAAAAAGGCCGAAAGGGAGGCAGAAGATAGAAGGTTGCAAAGGGAGCACGAATTACGACTAAGGGAGCTGGAATTACAAGGCCCGGCTCCTGAAAATGGTGCCAGCCCTTTTGCCTCAGATGCTACGCCCAGTCTGGGAGCCTCAAACTCAGCTATGGGGTTTCATTTAGACCATTTTGTTGAAAAAGACGATGACATAGAGGGGTACCTAGGACGTTTTGAGTTATTAGCTACTACATATGGGTTAGAGAGAGAGAGGTGGAGCTTAAAGCTATCACAGGGATTGAGAGGTACTTCTTATGAAGTATTTGCCAAAATGAACAGGGAAGACCAAGACAATTATGACATGTTAAAGCAGGCTTTGTTATTAAGGTACGAGAAGAATGGTGAATTTTATCGTAAGAAATTTAGAAATGCCAAACTGTTGTCTGGGGAGACATACCACCAATTCTCTGCTAGACTAGAAACCTATTTGGAGAAATGGACGGCTCTGGGGAAGACCCAAGATCTTAAGGAAATGATCATGATTGAGCAATTGAGAGAGTCCATGGCTCCAGACATGAGAAAATTTCTCATGGAACAAGGTGCAGAGAAGTTGGGGGAAATTTTAAATGTTGCTGAGAGGTATCAGGCAGCTCAGGCAGAGGTAAGTGGTGCTAAAAAGAAGCACATAGACAATTTAAAGCTCCACAGCAATTTAATAAATTTGATAATAGAGAGCAGGGAAATAAAGGTAGGACAAACTTTGAGCGGCCAAGAAATGACTATCGCGACAGAAACTCACAGTTCAATGACCAAAAGTTCAGTGAAAGAAAACCGTTGAACCAAGGAAAAAGATGGTGTAAATGGTGCAAGAAGGATAACCATAACACCGAATTTTGTAGAAGGAAACCTTCAAACATTGCTGCAATGAAGTCGGGGACGCAAAGATTAAAGGTTAATCCTAAGGGACAACAGGAACCTTATCACCCCCCAGTTTGTGAGGATGTTATTTGTAATGGGGTCACCATAAGGTGCCTTTATGATACAGGTTTGGATTATGATTCAGTTGTGAAGTCTAGCCTAGTGGACCCAAGTCAGTATACCACAGAAACAGTGGAAATACGAGGGGCGACTAAGGACATACCACTCATGACACTTCCCATCGCAAGGATAACGGTGAAAACTCGCTATGTGGAAGGAGAAATCAGAGCAGCAGTGATAGATGAACCAATCTACCCTCTGATATTGGGGTGTAGATACGTCTTCTTGGGGAATCCCGAGAAACCTGTGATCATGGCGACAGTGCAGACCAGGTCACAGAAGAAGGAGGAAGAAGGTGAACCTATAAATGCTCATCCAGAGGAGATGAGGAAGGCGCAGGCTGAGGATAGGACACTCAAGCCCTGTTTTAAAAAATTGCCCAAATGCCACACACCTCCGAGCAAGGGGGAATATTTCATGAAGAACAAACTCTTATACAGGAAGGCCGGAACTGGAACAAATGGTCACAACCAGCTGGTTCTTCCCACTTCATATAGAGATAAAGTGATGGAACTCGGGCATGCGATTCCCTTCAGTGGTCACATGGGGATCAGCGCCACAGGACAGCGTATAGCTTGTCATTACTTCTGGCCAGGGATAACGGAGGATATAAAAAGATATGTCAAATCCTGCCCAGAATGTCAAAGGGTAGCTCCAAAGCACTGGACTGCTCCTGCAACTCTAGGGGAAATGCCCATAGTGGGAACACCTTTTGAGAGGGTTGCAGTGGATATTGTAGGACCTCTCACTCGGACCAAGAGGAGGAACAGTTACATCCTTACTCTGGTGGACACTTGTTCTATGTGGGGGAAGAGGCGGTAGCCCTGCCATCAATTGATTCAAAACATGTAGCAGAGGCACTACTTACAATATTTACCCGATTAGGATTCCCGCATCAAATCTTGACGGATAATGGTTCTCAGTTCAAGGGGAAACTAACGGAAGAAGTTTTTAAGCTATTTCAAGCCAGGCACTTTCATTGTAGTTCGTACCATCCACAAGGGAACGGCCAGGTAGAGAGGTTCAACGGGACTCTCATTTCTATCCTGAGAAAGCTGGCACACGAAAAACCGGATCTGTGGGATCAATTCCTGCCCGCCGCATTGTTTGCGTACCGGGAGGTACCACATAGTTCAACCGGGATGGCTCCCGCAACTCTGCTATTTGGGAGGCCAATAAAAGGTCCATTAGAAGCGTTATTAAGGACCTGGACAGATGAGAAGGCGGAAGAGCCTGTTACCTCATCGTATCAATATGTGAACGAACTGACCACTCGTTTGAAAGCTGGATGGAAACTGGCAAATGATAATTTGAAACAAGCCAGGAAGAAACATGCAGCATATTTTAATAGGAAGGCAAAGGACAGGGAACTGGCAGTCGGAGAGAAGGTGCTGCTTCTACTACCGGGAAGCCAGAATAAATTACAAATTGGTTGGCAAGGTCCATATACGGTTCTAGAGAAGGTGTCTAGAACAAACTATAAAATTGACAAAAAGGGGAAGGAAAAAGTTTATCATGTAAACCTGTTAAAGAAGTATCTGGACAGACCACTCCAGGAAAGCACCCCCTTATTGACCTTGGCTATTGCAACCCAGATGCAAAAAGAACCACTCACCTCACATGAATACCCATTACATCCTTGTGAAACAGCAGCACAGGTAAAAGTCAGTAAGCACCTGACTAAAAACCAGAGGGAGAGAGTTCAAAAGGTTCTGGAGGAACATACAGATGTATTAACAGATAAACCAGGCCATACAAATTTGCTACAGTATGACATGAAACTGGTAGACTCAAACCCAATCTGTATGAGAGCCTATTCTATTCCGTTCGCGAAGGAGAAGGCATTGAAGGAAGAAATAGAGTATTTGTTGAAGGAGGGGATTATTTCGCACAGTGAATCATCTTTTAGTTCTAGTGTCGTTTTGTTGAGAAAACCGTCTGGGGAACACAGACTGTGCATAGATTACAGGAAACTGAATGCTGTCACAGAAGGACAAGTGGATCCATTACCAGACACAAAACAGTTATTTGCCAGACTGAACAAGGCAAAATACTTTTCAAAGGTGGATCTTAGTAAAGGCTATTACCAGACCCCAGTGAAGCCTGAAGTGAGACCTTATTTGGCTTTTAGCACCTCGGATGGACATTATGAATTCAATATGCTACCATTCGGACTGAAAAATGCTCCGAGTGTGTTTTCAAGGATGATGCGAAAATTGTTGGATCCCCTGAATAACCCATGTATCACGAATTTCATGGATGATATTCTCGTCGCCACCGGACATTTGAAGAACACATTGAAGCTCTGGAGATGTTGTTTGATAGACTTCGGGAGGCGAACTTAACTGCTAGGCCAACAAAATGTTGTATTGGATGCAAAGAGTTGGAATTCTTGGGACACACTGTATATCAGGGTAATATGACCCCTGATCCTAAGAATTTGGAAAAACTGCAGAGAGCACCTAGGCCACAAACAAAAAAGGACGTGCGATCATTCGTGTCGTTATGCGGATTTTATCAGAAATACATCAAAAATTTTAACGCTATTTGTGCTCCTCTGACTGATCTGACTCGCAAGGGACTTCCAGATAAAATTATTTGGACTGCACAATGTGAACTAGCGTTCCAAGAGTTAAAGGAAAAACTCACTAGCAAGCCTATTCTCAAACTGCCTGACTTGACACAGGACTTTGTCTTAAGAACAGATGCAAGTAATGTGGGACTCGGAGGGGCTTTGTTGCAAAGATCATCTTCACCTGATGGGGAACTGAAACCAGTCGCTTATGCAAGCCGCAAATTGAATAGGGCGGAACAAGGATACTCCACAAGCGAAAAAGAATGTTTAGCATTAATCTGGGCAATAAAGAAGTTTCAAATCTATCTGTATGGTAGGACTTTTGTGGTGGAGACGGACCATCAGCCTCTCGTGTTCTTGTCTCAGGCTAAGCATGAAAACGCAAGATTGCTGAGGTGGTCTTTGTTGCTTCAACCTTATCAGTTTAGTATCCAATATATCCCAGGCAAATTGAATGTCGGTGCAGATTTCCTCAGTCGGCACCCCTGTGATCAAAATTAGAGTAGTGGCAGACGTGAGGAGTAATTTTACCTATGTGTATCGCTGGTTTTGGAACTTGCCATAGGCATGTTTTCAAGTGGGGAGATGTGTAGTGAAATTGACAGAGATACAACGGTAAAATACCTCCAAAGATAACATTTAAGGATAAAAACATAATGCGTAGGCTGCGAATAGTACATGATCGCCTAGACCGCGGGTCATCACCCTCCATAAAAATTGACTTGCTAGACAGGAGGGGAACGGCGGATCAAAAAGGAAAAAAAAAATATGACTGGAAAGATTGCGTGAGACTAGAAAGGCTAAGGAGACGCAGTTGGGAGGGGGGGGGGGGGGAAACGGAGAAAAGTCACGTTTCCCAAGTTGACATAAAAAGTAAGCAACTCGACAGAAGGGACCATAGATATGTTACGCCACAGTCATTTATTGGACGCTTTTGCGCGATACCAAGGCCTTGATTTGAATTCAGCGGCTAAACGCAGATGTTAGGAATATTACAAAAATTAAAAAGTACTTTTTTCTTAATATTAATGTTAGGAATATAAAAATTAGTTGGCCGGATGGCCTATTCTGAGCAGTGAACTAATATGTTCTTAATTTTACAGACGGATAGATAATATTGAAGATAATGACAAAAGACAGTGTAGTTTACATCATCGACAGACTGTATTGAATCTAAAAGTGTCGCTATTTTGCACAAAAAAAACACGACCTCGAGACGCAGGTGTTCAAATCTACTTGGTATGGAGGAGAGGGGATATTGTGGTGGCTGTGTCTAAAAATAACTTTTAACGACAAAATTTTGGAGGGGAGAGAAAGGTTGGTTCAAAAATCAAGTACATTTTGTAGAAACACAAGTAGAGACGGACAGACTAACAGATAAACATCCATACTTGACTGAAGCATGACTGAAATGACTTTATGGTAGGAAATTTGAATTTAAAACAAACCTAGGCAGTGATTGGCCACAGACAATCATATCATTAGCGCTCAGACGCGAAAGTGGGGCCATTCTTCAATAGTTGTTCAGTGATAGACACAGATTTTAAAGTGTGGTGATTTCCATATGAAAGAAAGTGTAAGAAGTTTAGGGACGCCATACTATAGCCAGCAGCTCAGCTGAGTTTTGCTAGCAATTCTGTGTTATTTATTCATAATCTGGTAAGATTGAAATTATTTCCTTATATATATTTTGAATATTGTTTCATGTTCGAGTGATTTGATACTGCCATATCGAAATCTAGCCTTACAAACAAGTAGGGATTTGCTCTAGACCCCCCGCCCAAGTCAGGGTCTAGGGACCAACAATGTACATAAACTCCAGCAAGAGTTAGGCAAGACAGATCAAGTGTTGAGAATAATGAAACATATTACCTATCCTCTTTTAGGGCAGAAAACTAATAAATATTTTTCAGAATCTATAGTCTGGGTGGATCTATCTGATGTAAAACCACCATGGTAAATGTGCTGTTTGGTCAGAGAGATCTGACCTGTCTGTATGATGTGGTTGTTGTGTCAGTGTTGTGTCCAGACGTGGGTAGAGAATAGATTTTGACACATGGCCCATACTTTGATTGCAGAGCTGTGCGTTTCTGTTGTCAACAAAGCAGTGTCTATTCAGTTGGTGACTTTACTCGAGTGTATCTGTGCAGTACTTGTGACAGAGACCACCATTATTGCCCGCCAGCACGGAGAGGTGGGACCACCTGATTTCAGCACCAGAGCTACAACTACAAGATGAGTGAGCCTCTGGTCTGCTGGACATTCACCAACGCAGTTTAGTTACTAATACCCCATAAAAATTCCCACCATTTTCTGGACACTGTGTAGTCAATATAGACAGGTGTGATGAGGCCACCCCAACAGCACAAACATTAACTATCCTCCCAAGTAGATGACTACTAGAACATTTTATTAAAACTAACTAGTATAGTACATATATATGTACACTATTGCATTTATGATATAATATTCCATGCATTTCTTTCATAATCTCTAAATCCTTTTAAGTTCTGGTCAACCTAAAAAATTGATCCAGAACAAAATAAATGTAATTCTATCAAGAAATTTTACACACGTGAGTTAGTTAAATAAATACACTGACAAACAACATTTTTCTTTCTTATATAAGAATAAGTGTTCTTAGGTCAGTTTCTTGCGCTGATTTCAAATTTGAAATCCGTTTATCTCTATCACGTCGGGTTCTTAAGATATTTGTGAATAAATATATTTTTGGGAAACCGTTATTTGCTCCGTTTCATTTTTACTATATAACTTTTTAAAAATTAATAAAATGCAAAATAATTCTACTTTTTATACTGCTAAAAGATGCATGACATATGTTACGTTATATTTCAAATAGTTACTGTATTTTGAAATAATTCTGAGTGAAATATGGCTTCTAGAAGTTGTAGAAATTCGGCTGATCTGTTCTGTTACGTGTGCGGATATTTTACCGATCGTGTTCACCAGAAAAACTTTACACCATTACTAAAGAAAGCATATTAACTTTATTTCGATTCGAAAGTTGATGATGCAAATAAATCTTGGAAGCCAAATGCAGTTTGTTCGACTTGTGCAAATACATTGGCAGGTTGGTTACGAAAATCGCCGAAGCATAAGTCGATGCCTTTTGGAGTGCCAGTAATATGGCGTGAACCGACAAATCACGCTACTGATTGTTACTTCTGCTTGACAAATATCTATGGTTTCACTTTTAAAACTAGAAAGTCTGTGGTTTATCCAAATATTGAATCGGTTTCGAAACCAGTGCCTCATGATCCAATCACGTGTCCGATCCCAGTTCCACCAGAACAATATCCATTGGACGTGAATGAACCATCAGAAAGTGATAGTTTACCTGCTTTAGAAACTAATTCTGACTCGGATTATATACCGGTGAATGATGGTGTTCACTTAATTAACCATTCAGAACTTTCAGATCTAATACGTGATCTCGCTCTCACCAAAGGACAAGCGGAATTACTCAGTTCGCGACTCAAAGAATGGAATCTTTTAGCGCCCAATACTCCGATATCTAAATTTCGTCATAGACACAGAGAACTTGTTCAATACTTTGAGATGGATGATGACATTTGCTATTGCAAAGATGTAAACGGTCTACTGGTGCACCTCGGTCATGAGCACATAGTCAATGAATGGCGACTTTTCATCGACTCTTCCAATACTAGTCTAAAAGCCGTGTTATTGCATAATGGAAATTTATTTTCATAAATTCCAGTCGCCTACTCTGTTCATATGAAAGAAAATTATGACAATATGGCTATACTTTTGGCAAAAATAAAGTACAATGACTACCAATGGCGGATTTGTGGAGACCTAAAGGTCATTGCAATTCTCACGGGCATGCAGACTGGGTATACTAAATTTTGTTGCTTCCTAAGTGAATGGGACAGCCGCAACAGACAGGAACATTATGCAAGAAAGGTGTGGCCTATCAGGGATCGTATGCAGCTCGAGCATAAAAATGTAATACACGAGCCATTAGTTAACAAAGACAGCATCATTTTACCACCGTTACATATAAAGTTGGGACTCATGAAGAATTTCGTAAAAGCGTTAGATAAAACGAGCAAAGCTTTCACTTATCTTCGAGAAAAGTTTCCGCAAATTAGCGATGCAAAGATAAAGGAAGGTATCTTTGTAGGACCTCAGATTAGGAAAGTTATTGCAGACAAACAATTCGAGAACTTGTTACATGGTAGTGAACTTCGCGCATGGATGGCATTCAAATCGATCGTCGATTACTTTCTGGGAAATCACAAATCTGTCGACTATGTGCATATTGTTAAGCAGTGCATAGATGCATACAGAATTATGGGCTGTAACATGTCCCTCAAAATCCATTTGCTCGATTCGCATCTTGACTTTTTCCCTCACAACCTTGGCGAAGTCAGCGATGAACATGGAGAACGATTCCATCAAGATATCGCCGTAATGGAGTCACGTTATCAAGGACGGTGGAGTGTGACCATGCTTCATCGCGATGTACCACATGCCATTCACCGACGAAAGTCGACTGCAAAGAAATTCAAGCCTACATAACTGTTATACTTCTTGTACAAATGATGTAATACTGTATGCCTTGTTAAAAAACTTCAATTGCGTATTTCTAGAGATCCCGACCTGATAGAGAAAAACGGTTTGCAGATTTAAAAACAGTGCATTAAAATTGACCAGAAAAACATAGAAATGTTAGAGAAAGAAAAAAAAATTTTTTTTTTGTTAGCCAGTGTTATCAGACACATAACAATAATTAAATAATAATGAAATATGCATAAAACAGAATTAAACAATATGTATAACCAATACACTCATGAATGAGAATAAGCTATTACCTCGCAACCGATCCACATCAATATACGTTCCTGCACTCTGAAGCATGTCGTAAGTGACGACTGGTGCGCCTGGCAACACAAGCGTATCGTATATGACCACTGATGAGACTGGGAATCTCATCATATGAAACGCATCGTTACCGAAACAACCACTGCAATAGCATAAAAATACTTATTGTCGGCTTGTGATGGACACCAGCCGCATTGGTGTTTCCATGCTCTGCAAGTAGCACACAGAGAAACACCTCTGTCTCAAAGTGCCTTACGCACAAAGAAGTGGCATTGCGCTCACCAGAAATCTAAATGACTATCATCACCTCAAAGTAACCCACTAATAAAGATATACAGTAGAATTATAATCAATTGTGTGAAATACACTAAATTAACCTTACACCAAAGAATAAAATGACTCTTGATTTAACAAAACTAGCAAATGTTATAATTAGCCCACTGCGCTCTCAGATAATAAATAGCTTAACATCATTAGGCATATATCACGTGGTAACTAAAAATGTTATTGCCGCTCACATGCGTCATCTTTACGCACATTTAACACGAGGCCGCCGGCTGCCATATTATCTAAATTTCAGTCCCTGATATCATCTCTGTCCAGTTCCATGTATGAAATAGGTTCCTACTATATTTTCCTTTCTGCCCGGTCTCATGAATGGAATAGGTTCCTACTATATCCTTACAGCCGCAATCTGGACTTAACACTAGTAAAATCTATCGGCACATTATTTTCACTCATCTATAACTTTAAAACTAATTATAATTTCCTAAAAGAAATCTCATTAGGAAACACAGATATCTATTTTCTCAAACATTAGAACAGACTCACGCTGAATATAATTCTAAAGCTACAGGGAAATAATGATAATTTCACTAGGAAATAATCTAATCTACCTTAAAATCAAACGTGTTCTCATACTCTGTGCAAACTTCTGCTTACTCTGGGTGTCTCACATCTTGCCTCTACTGCGAATCTCACCAAACTGACCGCTTCTCCTGCGTCAGACGTTTCACACGCCAGCGATGAGGGCTCGTGCAGTCACGTGGGCTGGGGCTTTATTGTGGCCCTCGCGCAGTCATGTGGGCTGGCGTACTCGTTGGAGCGCGCACATCGAAAATATATGGGCGTTAAACACATATATATGACATGAACTTGAGGGGGCCTCTGGGGTGTTTTTATGGCCCCATCACAGATAGATAGATAGATAGATAGATAGATAGATAGATAGATAGATAGATAGATAGATAGATAGATAGATAGATAGATAGATAGATAGATAGATAGATAGATAGGTAGGTAGGTAGGTAGGTAGGTAGGTAGGTAGGTAGGTAGGTAGGTAGGTAGACAGACAGACAGACAGACAGATATAGATAGACAGACAGACAGACAGACAGACAGACAGACAGACAGACAGATAGATAGATAGATAGATAGATAGATAGATAGATAGATAGATAGATAGATAGATAGATA
Organism: Oreohelix idahoensis; assembly: GCA_024509875.1. NCBI lineage: Eukaryota > Metazoa > Mollusca > Gastropoda > Stylommatophora > Oreohelicidae > Oreohelix > Oreohelix idahoensis. The sequence goes on from JAMPIV010015216.1 coordinate 203,354, forward strand.
GATAGATAGATAGATAGATAGATAGATAGATAGATAGATAGATAGATAGATAGATAGATAGATAGATAGATAGATAGATAGAGTCTTAGTAACTAAAATTAAAAGTTATTTACAACTTGTTTATAATGTATCAAATTGCTCGAAATGGATGGATTCATCTTCGATTAAAGAAATTCGATTAATCGATTAAGATTTTTTTATCAATCCCAGCTGTACTAAAAATAGTATGCCTCCTCGCTGCATCCTTTCCTTATATCGTCTTCTTCTTCTTCGTTCATCCTCAGACGTCAACAATGAATATAAGTTCAAAGGTCAGCTTGAGACTATTGAAATCTCCGTAGAGTTTTTCAAGGAATGGTACTGGTGATGGCTGTATGGCTTTTCTCTGTTTCTCATATGCTGGGCACCTTTTAAGCAGACGCACCTAATGTAGTGAAGCAAACATATCCAAACTTCATCATCGTTGTGTCCCTTTCGCTCCATATGTAGCAAGGACCTACCACTGCATGTGGTCATCCAGCGAGAAGTTTGCACCAAAACATTCAAGTAGATTTGCATACGTTTGCACCAAAACATTCAAGTAGATTTGCAGAAGTTTGCACCTAAACATTCAAGTAGGCTTGCATCGGCTGTTTCTGCAGCAATGTGTTATATAAGACGAAGTTAGCTTGACCTGTATAACCCAATGCAAAATAACAAATAAATAACGAGGAGGGGTGACCAGATCCCTTCCTAATTGCTTTTGCCTTCCATAACTGAAGAGCAGAGTCAGGTACCCGTTTACATTGGGTAGATTGACGCGTGACGCTACTAGGTTTCTATCCCGGAACTTGATATCTTTGCAGCCTAAGATAAACTCTCTAACCACTATGCAATTTCATGCTTTGTCACAGAACCATATGGATATTTTTTTATAAATACACTTTCGACAAATGAAACTCTTAACTGGCCCTGCCCTAGTCCCGTACGTTTAACTAACTGCCCTGTATTGACCACATTCCAAAAATACCCAAACTAATATTAATCGACCAGCCAATTTATTTATCATTTGATACAGTGATGTTGCTTCAGGATATTGGGTATTTTATTTGCTGGAGTGATTGAGTTCTGTGGAACATTGATTGGTCATGCTGTGTCGATTTTTTCTTTGCCACTGTGCCAATGTGCTTCTCTGACATATGATAAACAGAAGTCTATCTGTTTTTATTTATATCTATCTATCTATCTATCTATCTATCTATCTATCTATCTATCTATCTTTCTTATCTATCTATCTATCTATCTATCTATCTATCTATCTATCTATCTATCTATCTATCTATCTATCTATCTATCTATCGTCTGTCTGTCTGTTTCTGTATATTTGTCTGTCTGTTCTTCTTTCTGTCTTCTGTGTATATCTGTCTGTCTTCTGTGTATGTCTATCCGCTCTTCTGTCTGTCAATTTGTTCTTTGTCTGTCTGTGTATATCTATCGGTTTTTCATCTGTTTAATCGTGTGTCTGTCTTATCCATCAACTATTGTCTATCTGTCTGTACCCATCCTCTATTGTCTGCCCTTCTGCCTGTCTATCCTTTTGCCTGGGTATCGACTACAACAAAATGGCTACCATGCTCACAGAGAAAAGAATAGTGTGGGTGTGGCAGATAATGGGGTGATGGGTCACCGTAACATTACAGCAAACCGCCTGCTTGTTTTGTTGACGGTAAGTAAAAGCTAAGTAAGCTCAATCTAATGCGGTTACTCTTTGATTGATATCTACGTCTATGTTTGTGCTTAAAGAATGCAAAAACGAGTCCAGTTTTTGAAGTGGTTTCCTGTAACATCTGCAATACCAAAAACATTACGTGCTATGCATGGTTCATTTCAGTGTTTCTCAAACTGTAGTCAGTGGCGTATCATATTGCCATGTTTTGCCACGGTGGCTAATGTTATCATCATCATAATTATCATTCTTTTTGCTCTAATATGGAACACTGAGCCGCCCCAGTTGCTAGCCCCCTTGCAGGAAGCCTCCATCAATCATTTACATGCTCCTGCAAGGATGGTTGCTGTTAGACACCTTGTGTTTCATGAAGCTGTTGAGTGGCAAATAGTATGCTCGCTTATTTTTATTTGCTTGATGGGGGAGCCGCTGTGGAGGCAGTGGTTTCGTGCAATGGCTTCCAAGCGCGGTGGTCCAGGATCGAATTCCCAGGATGACGGTGGGGAATTTTTAGACCGCTAAACGGCTCCGGGGGTTCGACACAGCCTAATGAATTGCGGTACCCAGAACAAATTCTGGGATGGTTAAGGCGGCCGGCGTTGATGCTGACCAACATCACACCTTTGTGTTGGCGAATTGGTCAAGAAAAATATGGGTCTTTTAACACCCGTATTCCACAATATGCCCTCAATAGGCGTGTAAACGGGATCCTTTAACCTTTTTTTATTTGCTAGATAAATGCATCGTTTAGGACAGAGAGTTATGTTTACCACCGACCCACATACATGCACTTCGGTGTAATACTTGTAGTTAGAAATGTACAATTCTTATGCACTACTAAACTTATAAAGTAACATTTATGAGTTTTATGCGTACTAATTGTTGTTACTGTACCCATACATTTTAGTTTGCTCCTGGTTCAGCAGTTTTACCTATCATGCATACAAATGGAGTTAGTTATCCGTTAACATTGATACGTGAATAATAGTGTTACAATATTACTTATGTTTACTTTCTTTTGGTAGGTGTACCAGTTACATTGTGACAATCGTGTATAATACTGAGTATTAATCGTATAATAGCACCGTTTTCTACTAGTGATACCATATACAGTGGCGGGATCTACTATGTAAACTAATGAAGCTTATGCTTCAGGGCCCCTAATCCCGGAGGGGTCCCAAAACGCGATTTTAGTCCACATTGCTTTATTCCCAGACCTAGTTGCTGGTTGCGAAGGGGCCCCATTAAACTGTTCAAGCTTCCGGGCCCCTAAACAACAGACATATAAACAATTTAATTTATTCCACAACACTTTACAACACTGTGACACTCACACACATATAACCCTCTATAAGACTATCTTAAATGAGTCAAGTGAAAAGTTTCAAATATATGTGTAATAACTCCTTTCATTAATAGATATCCTGATTCAACTACACAGTGAACCAGGAATCACAATCAAATGTAATTACAATTTGTATGTACACAATTTATAATTATGATCTTTGTATTGACATATTTTATTATTATTATCCTATGTGTGTAAGTTGTGCAGTAGTACTATGAGGTAATACTGGTTTTGTTTTTCAAGCTAGATTGTTATTTGTCATCATGACTTCAAGTGTTTGATTATCGTGGAAATAGTATTGGGAAAAGTTCACAGTTCCTGTCATTTGAAACAATGTATTGTCCCTCTGTGTTTAATATAATGTCAATTTTATAGGGGGGGGGGGGGGGGGCAAATAATGTTGAGCTGCTCTGGCCACAGAAGCTTATCTTTCGTGATGGCGGCAGGAAAAGACTCCTCTGCTCGATTGCTTCACTGTGTTCTGGAGACACCTCACTGGTCGCTATCTGGACCAAGGAGTATGCTGTCAGCCTCTGGATTCAGCAAAACTCATACCAGGTGCTGCTTCAATAACTTAGGACCACGGTCCCTGAAACAAGAAGGTTGTACCTCCTACTTCATAACTAATTTATAATCTATTTCCACACTGAACACAATACATAACAAACACTGAGTTCAGAGCGGTAGGCCAACTGCTAGCTTCATCTGAAACAATTTACACCAGTATTCTCCTCCTAAATGGTTACTACGCCTCTGCAATTCCAGCATTAGTTCTATCTAGTCAATAAGATAGGTGTCAGTGTACTGTTTGGCAATTCCATGCAGTTTTACTTTTCTCCGACACGTCCTGTTCAGGTTGGAGCACTATCTAGGCTTTGCCTCATGTTTGCTACTGAACCACACACATATACAGACATAAATTATCAATTTACATTCAATTTTCATTAAAAAGATATCAAATATGTCAAGCTTACCACAATTCATGGAAATAATACACAAATACGTTGACTGGCGATGAATATGGCACAAATTCCGATCTGCCTCTGTCCCAGGCTTTTATTTAGAAAAAATATAAGCTGGTTCTCAACGCACTGTTTCTGAGTAAGTTTATTTTAACATGTGGCACTGAACTGACGCTCCTAATTGACTATATTGGCGGGTCTAACCAATCGGGCCATGTTTACACAGCTTTTCAAAAAATTTTACCCTTCTCATATTTCCCCTAACAACCAAAATTAGTATTTGTAGTCCAACTAATCGTGTTTAGCCTTACATATCATTCCCGCCAATCAAATAGGATTTAACATGGTGACCTATTTCCCGTAAAATGGTGGTTTCAAAACATGCCACTGTGCGATTATTATTTGGTGTTGTCTGACACCCTCACTATTTTCTTTTGGCTATAATTTGTTAATTCCTAGACTAATTGCGTAACACTTAACATATTCTTTGTCAGCAAGTCCTAAGGAACCCAAATATATAAGTTTTAAGGGAGCTAAGTGGCTGCGTTCAAAATATGTATTTTCTTCTACCTCCCTTTCACTTCGATACGATGTGGTGTCTGGGTACTGTCAGGCTTTCAAACGTAAACCAGTATAATGTCATATTTCCTAATAAGCATTTTTCAGGTTTTTAAACCTAACTCTCGTATGGGTAGTGTTTTTTATCACTGTCCATTTGAAAAAAAAAAAAGCTAGTGCTTCAGGCCTTTCGCGTTGGGGGTGACATTAATTGTATATCGCGAGACGCGTGTTAGTGTTGCCGGCGTTCCTGCTTTCAGCCCTCCCTCTCTCTATCCTAAGTTCATCTGTCTTTTCATTACGCAGTGGATTAATCTAGGTCATTAATCAGCTTGCGTATCTCAAGGTATTTCTAAGAAATACAGTACACGTTTTATTGTTTTGTGGGAAACGCGTGTATGCTGCTATAGGCTTTACTATCAACGTGGAAACGTTACAATTTGCAGACGAAGTAGAAAAAAAGGGGATTTTTGTACGCCATTGTGACAGCACTGTACTTTTACCATTTCTCTTTCCCTTTTATTGAATTTATGTGTTAGGCTTGACATTTACCTTTTAATTTATATATGTGGATTTAGAATGTTTCACGACAATTGATATTGTTAATATTTAGTGACAGGATGGTTCCTGTGGCCAAGATCACTTCTAGGGTAGTAGACGTATCAGACATCGAAACAAGCCAACATCAATTAGAATTATTTGAGCCACAATGGACGAAGTGGGCGGTATACATTTTTATTAAGACTGTGACACTGTTCCAGATTCAATACAGTTCAGGCCAATATACAATGGCATATAATATGCAGTCGTCGATATAACTTTAGGCAAATCCGTAATTTTCATGTCTGGAACATAAACGCTGTCCGTTTTCATTTTGAACATTTTTTAATATATATTCACACTCGACATTGAGAAGCTATACCCCCTGAAAATGCAGATAACTAGATACACCTCACAAAAGATCTACTTCCTCTTGTCTCTTTTGATACTTCTTTTTCCTTCTTTGTTTGCTTCTGTGTACACTTCTTGAGCCTTGGCTTTGGAACTTCTGGTTTTGCTTGTGTGTAAATGCTTTCTTATTATTTGATGGAATAACACAGGGATATATACTGAAATACCATGGGAGCTGCGCTGGTGTAATGGCTACGGCGTTGTACTGGCGACCAGGTTTTCATGGTTCAAACCCGGGCGTCAGCGTTTGAAGGAATGTTTACGACCGGAAATTTGACTGAATAACCTGAACGGCTCCTGCACATAAATCCCGTGTGGATGGGAAGAAGCGAAGCTCCTGACCGGGTTGGAAGGAAAGTACACTGACCCCCCAGCCTCGCAATGACATGTCATTGGGCCAAAAGAGCTGGAAAGCTCGAGTGCCGCTGGTTAGAGAAAGAAAAAAAAACTGAAATACCGTAGCTCAAACACATGCGTCCACTTGCCATGAAACACAGTGGTAGAATACCTTGCAGACAATCTCCTCTCTTCGGCATTTGTAGTTTCCCTCTGCCAAACAATCATATCGGTATGACGTCACTTCCTGCATTAATAAATGACTCCGTATAAAATAAACAAGTCCAGCTCCAGGCCTTCACGTGTGGCTAAATTTGAGCCCAGCGGAACTGTTTCCACTGACGGGAGAAGGGGCAAAGGCGAGAGACTCGCGCTTTAAAACCAGCAGCTTCGGGCAGATAGGGCTCGTGATCCTTGGTTGGTAGCTTATCTAAGAGAAGGAACTCTGAATTCAAACCACCGCTGCCTTGCGGGAATATCCATTTATGGAATTGGCTTCGGGAGTAAACCCTGAGGATAAATCCGGAGTCGGAGTCCCTAAGGCAGTCTAATGTCGATTCGACATTATTCTGGCAACTCCTGCGACATGGCTGGTACCAAACTGTATCGGCTACTGCCGTTCCTTTGGATCTACTGGCTGTGTGGAGAGGGGGAACATGCTGCATGGGCAACAGCTTGATCTCCATATAACTGTGCCCAAGCTCGCGCCCTGGAGAGGACACTCCAGCTTCACCCTATAGGTGTCGGCAAAACACGGGAAGTAGCAGTTACCGGTTATAAGCATTTTGCCCAATTGGCGTAGGGCATGGCGCCATGGGCTACTTCCGACAGTGGGAGAGGTTCTAGGATCTCACTGGACAGCTACCGCCCGCTTCAAGCTGGGCAGCCCCCAGTCAATAAGGTGTTGTCCCGCCACTGTCTGCTTTCCCCATTGGGTGCATGGGGATTAGGGTCAAACCCGAACTGTGGACAGAAAATTTTGCACCAAGCAATTATCGAAAAAAATAGAAATAAGCAAACTCTCAGATTGGGATGCTGGAACGTCCGGACTATGTTGACTGGACTATCCGAAAACCTACAGGATGTAAATGATGTAAGGAAGACAGCCATAATTAATGATGAGCTTAAACACTTCAGGTGGATATAGCTGCACTTCAGGAAACGCGCCTGGCGGGCTCTGGAACGGTGAGCGAGAAGGACTACACATTTTATTGGCAAGGGAAAGATCTTAATAAAGCTAGAGAACACGGAGTAGGTTTTGCGGTCAAAAAATCGCTAACTAAAATGGTTGAACCAGGCGAGAATGGATCAGAACGCCTGTTAACGCTCCGCCTGCAAACTAGCACAGGTCCCATCACCCTTGTCAGTGTGTATGCTCCTACTCTGTACTCTGCCTCAGAAGCTAAAGATGAGTTCTACGAGAATCTAACAGCAATTATCAAAAGCATACCTAGGCAAGAACAGCTTGTTCTCCTTGGTGACTTTAACGCTAGAGTGGGTGCCGATAATGTTTCATGGCCTTCATGTCTGGGCAGGTTTGGTATTGGCAAGATGAATGAAAATGGACAACGGCTCTTAGAGTTGTGCGTCCACCATGACCTCTGCGTGACCAACACCTACTTTCAGACAAAACCCCAGCATAAGGTGTCATGGAGACACCCACGATCCAAGCACTGGCACCAACTTGACCTGATTCTCGTCAGAAGGCCACTCCTCAGGTCTGTGCTCTCCACGCGCTCGTACCATAGTGCAGACTGTGATACAGATCACTCCTTGGTTTGCTGCAAAATCAGAGCACAACCAAGAAAACTCTATCGTGTCAGACATGAAGGGAAACCACGCATTGATACCAGCAAGATGTCAGACCCTTTCATGATCGCTCAATTCACTGCGACCTTCGAGAAAGTGCTCAGTAGCCCTCAGCATGGTGATACTATTACAGAGAACTGGGAGCATCTACGGAACACCATTCAAAGTACTGCACTTGCCACCTTTGGTAAGAAAACAGCAAAGTCAAATGACTGGTTTGATGCTTCATCAGATGTGATGGCACCTGTCATTGAAGCTAAGCGCAGTGCTATGAATGAATACAAACGTTCACCGAGTGCCAGAACCCTACAGATCCTGAGGGCTACGAGAAGCAATGTTCAACAAACTGCTCGACGCTGTGCAAATCACTACTGGTTCCGGCTCAGTGAGAGCATCTAGATCGCAGCGCAAACAGGCAACATTAGACAAATGTATAACGGTATAAAGAACGCACTTAGCCCCCATAAAAGTAAGACGGCACCGCTAAAAACCGTCAGCGGAGAGAAACTAACCGATAAAGGTAAGCAGATGGAGAGGTGGGTCGAGCACTACTCTGAGCTTTACGCTAGAGACAATACCGTTACGCCTGCAGCCCTTGATGGTGTCAACAGTCTGCCAACTATGGAGGAGCTGGATGCCGAACCAACATTAGAGGAACTCAGCAAGGCCATTGATAGCTTGGCCTCTGGCAAAGCACCAGGCATTGATGGGATTCCTCCTGATTTAATCAAATGCTGTAAGAGCACGCTATTACATCCCCTGAATAGGATGCTGTGCCAGTGCTGGGAAGAGACAACTATTCCTCAAGACATGCGAGATGCCAAGATTGTAACACTGTATAAAAATAAAGGAGACAGAAGTGATTGCAATAACTACAGAGGCATCTCTCTTCTTAGTATTGTTGGTAAGGTTTTTGCCAAAGTCATCTTAATGCGACTATACAAGTTAGCTGAGCGCATATATCCAGAATCACAGTGTGGATTCCGAGCTGGCAGATCAACAACAGACATGATCTTCTCTCTCCGCCAGCTTCAGGAAAAATCAAGAGAGCAGAAAAGACCATTATATATCGCCTTTATAGACCTCACAAAAGCATTCGACCTGGTTAGTAGGGATGGACTCTTTAAAATCCTCCTGAAAATAGGCTGCCCTTCTAAAATGCTGGAAATGATAAAGTCATTCCATGACGGCATGAAGGGAACAGTCCAATATGCTGGAAGCACGTCACAGCCCTTTGATATACGAAGTGGCGTTAAACAAGGCTGTGTTCTGGCTCCGACCCTCTTCGGAATCTTCTTTGCCTTACTCTTGAAACATGCATCCAGAGATGCAACTGAAGGAATATGCCTTCACACTAGGTCAGATGGCCGTCTGTTTAATCTTTCAAGGCTGAAGGCAAAAACAAAAATCAGAAAGGGTCACTATAAGAGACTTGTTGTTCGCTGATGATGCTGCAGTCGTCACTCAAAGCCAACAGGAGCTTCAGAGCTTGATGAATCGCTTCACTAAAGCATGCAAGGACTTTGGCCTCACAATAAGTCTAAAGAAAACGAATGTGCTGAGTCAGGATGTGGGTGCTGCACCAGTTATCACTATCGATAACTATGAATTGGCAGTGGTGCACCACTTCACATACCTAGGGTCTACCATCAATGATAAACTCTCACTGGATACAGAAAATCGACAGCCGCATTGGCAAAGCTGCAGCTACCTTTGCCCGCCTCACATCGCGTGTTTGGGGAAACTCTAAACTCACAATGAAGACCAAAGCTGCGGTATATAATGCCTGCGTCACCAGCACACTCCTATATGGCAGCGAGACCTGGACGACCTATGCTAAGCAAGAAAGAAGGCTCAATACCTTCTATTTGCGGTGTCTACGCCGCATCCTCGGCATCTCGTGGAAAGATAAAGTGACAAATGTCGAGGTGTTGTCACGTGCTGGCCTTCAAAGTATGTATACGCTTCTTAGACAGCGCAAACTTCGCTGGCTTGGCCATGTTCGCCGCATGGAAGATGGTCGCATCCCAAAAGATATCTTCTACGGACAATTAGCAGATGGCAAGAGAACAGTTGGGCGACCACAGCTGAGGTTCAAAGATGTGTGCAAGAGAGATATGAGGGCAATGGACATGGATCCAGCAACATGGGAGGATGAAGCTGCCGATCGCACTAAGTGGCGATGCTATTTACGGCGCCACCTCAGATTGGGCGAAGAGAGGCTCACACAAGAAGCAGAGGTGAGGAGAAAACGTCGAAAGGAGAACCAGGAAAATAAGTAGCTGAGGGGCTGTCACCTCAGGGGCGCATTCCCATTGTCAGTTATGACTGAAGGGGCTATTATTATTATAAAATAAACAAACAAGGAGCCCTGTTGAGCTAACCATTATACCGACACAATCGTTATGAATTTTAATCATAACAACGTATGATACGTGTGCAACTAGTGATATCGCACCACTCATGTGTACTACCTGTGATACTTTATCACTCGCGTGTACTACTAATGATACCGTACCTCTCATGTGTACTACTAGTTAAACTGTGCCACTCATGTGTAGTACTAGTTATACCATACCACTCATATGTACAGACAGTGATAACATACCACTCTTGTGTACTACTATAATGTCCTACCACTCATGTCCCCTGCCACTTATATGTACTACACTAATGATGCTGTACAAATAATTCATTCATAACCCTCCACTCCCAAAGGAGCATTGGCCTTCAACAAACACATGCCAAGTCCTCCTGTCACGTGCCATCATCTCAAGTTCTTTCCACGTTCTCCTCATCATTTTCACCTCTGTTTCCAGCTCTCTTCTCCATGTGCTTCTTGGTCTACCTCTGCCTCTCTTGCCCTGGGGTTCCAGAACAAGGACTGCCTTGTAATGCTATCAACAGGTTTCCTCAGTGTGTGTCCTATCCATCGCCATCGTCTTCTTCTCATCTCTTGTTCCACTGGCACTTGTTTAGTTCTTGTCCTCAGTTCCACGTTGGTAACCTTGTCATACCATTTTAATCCCTCTATTCTACGCAAGCACCCATTTATGAAAGTATGTAGCTTTTTGGTTGTTGTCTTTGTTGTTCTCCATGTCTCAGAGCCATACAATAGGACTGACTTCACATTTGAGTTGAAGATTCTTATTTTCGTGTTGGATCCGATTTCTCTTGATCTCCATATATTTCCCAATGTAATGAAAGCTGCTCTTGCTTTTTTGCATTCTTAGTTTGATATCACTGTCTGTCCCTCTAACTTTGTCTATATTGCTGCCAAGATATCTGTACGATTCTACATCTTGTATTGATGTTTCTTCAAGTTCAACCCTGTTATCATTACCTGCATTTATTCTCATTATTTTTGTCTTTTCCCGGTGTATTTTCAGACCCATTTGCTGTGACATCTCATCGAGTGTTTTCAGTTCGTCCTGCATCTGATTACGGTTAATGGACAGAAGAGCCAAGTCATCAGCAAAATCCAGATCATCCAACTGCTTAGTCAGAGTCCAGTGGATTCCGTTTCTGTTGTGTGTTGTCGATAATCTCATAACCCAGTCTATTGCTAGTAAGAAAAGAAATGGAGACAAGAGGCATCCCTGTCGCACTCCTGTTCTTATCCCAAACGGTTCTGTAAGTTGTCCTTCGTGAAGAACTCTGCATGTCATGTCTTCATATGTTTTCTTTATTAAATTAATGATCTTCAGGGGAACTCCATAATGCCTCATCAATTTCCAAAGCGATTCTCTGTCTACACTGTCAAATGCCTTTTCGTAGTCTACATATCCGATGTATAGTGGTGAATTCCATTCCAGACTTTGTTCAACTATTATTCTCAGTGGCTATCTGGTCTGTAGATGATCTGTTATGTCGAAAACCTGCTTGTTCATCTCTCAGTTTCTTGTCTATGGACTCTTTTAATCTCTCAAGGATAATCCTGTTTAATACTTTTCCTGGCACTGATAGTAACATTATTCCTCTATAATTTGTGCACTCTTGTAAATTTCCCTTCTTAGGCAACTTAACCAGATATCCTTCCTTCCATTCTGCTGGTATCTCTTCCTTTTCCCAGACTTTACCAAGTAATTTATATAACATCTCTGTAGCCGTGTCGATATCTGCTTTGATGGCCTCTGCTGGAATGCCATCAGGTCCAGACGCTTTTCCATCTCTTGGAAGCTTTATGGCTTTCTTTATTTCTTCCTTCGTTGGTCTTTCACCGTTAATTTGTAGCTCTTCTTCTGCTGGCTGGATGTCAGGTGGGTTTTGTGGAGCTGGTCTATTGAGAAGGTCCTCAACATATTCTGTCTACCTCTTCATTTGCTCTTGTATATTGCTGAGCAGTTTTCCATTCTTGTCTTTTATGAGGCAATTTGTTTGCTTGTATTTTCCTGTTAGCTTCTTTGTGCTGCTATACAGTTCTCTCATATTTCCTTTGGTTGCAGCATCTTCTGCCTCTCTTGCCAACCCCTCAATATACTTCCTCTTGTCTCTTTTGATACTTCTTTTTACTTCTTTGTTTGCTTCTGTGTACACTTCTTGAGCCTTGGCTTTGGAACTTCTGGTTTTGCTTGTGTGTAAATCTGCTTTCTTATTATTTCTGTCTTTTATCTTATTGATGGTTTCTGTTGTTATCCATGCTTTTTGTTGTCGTTCCCTTTTCCCCAGTATTTCTTCACATGTCTCATTCCATACAGTTTTGATTTGCTGCCAATAGTCTTCTGTATTCTCTACGTCTTCCAGCTGTTGGAGCACTTGGAATTTGTTGGATATTGTGACCGCAAATTTGTCTCTTGTTTCTTGATTTCTTAGATGTCCTACATTAAATTGTTGTCTATAATTTTGCACTGTTGCATATCTCTTGAGTTTCATTTTTACTTTGGCTATCAGAAGGTGGTGATCTGATGCCACATCCGCTCCTCTATATACCTTTACATACTGCAATGATGATCTAAACTTCTTGTTTATGCATATATGATCAATCTGATTTTCTGTTCTATGGTCTGGTGATATCCAAGTTGCCTTGTGTATTCTCTTATGTGGAAACATGCTTCCTCCTATAGCCAGTTGATTTGAAGCATAGAAGTTTGAGAATAGTTCCCCATTTTCATTCATTATTCCTAGCCCATGTTTTCCCATGACTTCTTCAAAGCCGGTGTTGACTATACCTATCTTTGCATTCATGTCACCCATCAAAATTGTGATGTCTCTTCTTTTTACTTTTTCCATAATTTCCTGTAGTCTAGTATAAAATGCTTCTTTCACAGACTCTTCTTTGTCATTAGTTGGTGCATAATATTGGATGACATTTACATTTATTTATTTTTGTTTAGCTGTTTTAAAAGTAGCTGTTATTATTCTGGGTCCAACAGCTTCCCATTCAATGAGAGCTTTCTGTGCTTCTTTAGATAACATAAGAGCTACCCCTTCACTGTGGTGTGAACTTTCGTCTTCATGTCCTGAGGACAGCACCAATTCACCTGTGATGAGTTTCTTCTTGTCTACCCCCTTCCACTTTGTTTCACACATTCCCAGAACCTCGATTTTATATTTCCTCCTTTCTGCTGCTACTTGTGCCACTTTCCCTTGTTCGTTTAATGTTCGAAAATTCCAGGTGCCAAATCTGGAAGTTCTCCTAGAAGAAAGAAGGTTAGTCAGTAACACAGACTCCCTGCGAGAGGACCTTCCTCTGTCTTGGATGGCTGTGTTTTATTTTCCTTAATTGACTTGTCCATATTTGTTGAAGTTTTTTGTGGTTTAAATTTTTTACAGGATGGGGTTACCAGCCCCATGCCCAACCCTCCTTCGTCGCTTTCTACGACATGCATGGCAGGGAACAGTATTACTATTCTTTGCTCCCCTTTCGGGCCCCGGTAACCCACGGGTGTGTACAACTCATGTGTACTACTAATAAATGCCCTACCACTCATGCCATACCACTCTTGGGTACTACTAGTGATGCCCTACCACTCATGCCTTACCACTCATGTGTACTACTAATCATGCACTACCTCTCATGTCCTACAACGTATATGTACTACTTATGATGCCGTACCACTCATGTGTACTACTAATGATGCCCTGCCACTCATACCTTACTAATCATGTGTACTACTAATGATGCCCTACCACTCATGTGTACTACTAATGATGCCCTACCACTCATGTGTACTACTAATGATGCCCTACCACTCATACCTTACTAATCATGTGTACTACTAATGATGCCCTACCACTTATATGTACTACTAATCTTGCCGTACCACTCATGTGTACTACTAATAAATGCCCTACTACTCATGTGTACTACTAATGAATGCCCTTCTACTCATGTGTACTGCTAATGATGACGTACCACTTGTGTGACCAACCAGCGGTTGTTTTACTTCTCATAATTATTTCCAGTGTTACCGTGCCTTACCTGTGAAAGTTTGGTTTTATTTTGGCAAATTAGTACAAGATACGAACCTTGATCAAAGAAATGGCGAATAGACATAAAATGTTTGTGTCTTACGGAGTATGAAAGTCACTTCTATAGTCGGTCTTCAAGCAGCAAGCCTGAAATGTTGCACACAATGTACTCATGCGGTAGTGTTTCTGTGGCAATCACTTTTATTTCATGAATTTGCCAACCATATATACACCAACCATATATACACCAACCATATATACACCAACCATATATACACCAACCATATATAAACCAGACTGAAGAACGCATAAAGACGGAAACTGGGGACAGAAATAAAATTGATTAATAAAACACGGGGAGAACTTGAGCTGTTAGCGCGAACATGATTACTTGACATGTGGTTGTTGAAGACATATGCTCCTTGGGTAGCTAAAGGGTATTGCTAGCTTTTATGAAAAACACGGAAAAGGCCGGTGGACCATCGTGAGAGGTAAACTGGAGCACCTAACACTTCGTTCTTCTATGGTGGTATCTGCTTTGGGGGACCACCTTTGGGCCTTAGTTGATGTAACACAATACACAGATTGTGAGATGTACAAGGAAATGTGTGCACTGTTTTGATAAGCTCTCAGTATTGGTGACGTATATTTTATAGTCTTCTCTTTCTTCTTTGATCCTTAGCCGCCGACCGTCAAAGCAGTCAGTGCCCATTATGCCTAGTGGCGTCTTGTAGGGCAACAACAAATTGATTCCACTTTGCTCGGTCGGTGGCCATCCTTCGTACAGTGCCCCAACTCTGGTTCATTCTTTGCATCTCAGCCTCCACAGTCCTCCGCCAGGCTGTTTTTGGTCGGCCTCTCTGTCGTTTTCCTTCAGGGGTCCAAAGCATAGCTGTTCTTGTGATGGCATCGGGGTCTCTTCTGAGGACATGACCAACCCAGCTCCAGCGTCTGCCAGCTATGATGGTGTGCATGTCCTCTTGCTTGCTACGAGTAAGCAGATCTTGGTTAGTGATGGTATTCGGCCAAAAGATTCGGTGAATTTTTTCTTAGGCATGTTGTGTGAAAGGAGGACAATTTCGACATTTCCTTCTCTGTAACTCTCCAGCATTCCGCACCATAGAGAAGCACAGAAAGCACACAGCTCTGATATAATCTTAATTTTGTGCTTGTGCTGTATTGGGAGGACTTCCAGATGTTGTTTAGGCTAAAGAGGGCTGTTCTTGCCTTATTCATTCTGATGTTGATGTCTTTGCCTGCCCCGCCGTCTGGTGTTACTATGCTTCCTAGGTATGTGAAGGTATCTGTCTGTACCAATTGCTGATTCCTTACTGGTATGGGCTCAGGGTTGCTCACATTGAGCGTCATGACCTCAGACTTCTTTAAATTGATGTTCAAGCCCACCTGCTGGCTAAACTTGTTAAGTCTATCCGTTTTTTCCTGGATGTGTTGATGTGAATGTGCTAGTAGTGCAATGTCATCTGCATATTCCAGATCTTCCAGTGTAGAAAATGTTGTCCATCTTATTCCTCTTGGACTGCCCTCTGTTGTCTGGCGCATCACCCAGTCTATGACTGTTAAAAATAGAGTGGTTGACAAGGGGCATCCCTGTCGTACTCCTGTCTTCACCTCAAAGGTCAGGTTGCTCTGCCTAACACTACACGTAAAGTTGGCATAGAGGCTTTTTATGATTGACACTATGCAGCTTGGAATTCCATAAGCCCTCAGTATTTTCCATAAACTGTCCCTATGTATGCTGTCAAAAGCCTTTTCAAAATCAACGAAATTAATGTAAAGCTGTCTTTGCCATTCTGAGCACTGCTCTATAATGTTCCTGAGAGTGAATATATGATCCACACATCTTCTATTCTTTCTAAATCCTGCTTGTTCCTTCCTCAGTTTGTGGTCTACTGCCTTTGAAATTCTCTGTATAATTATCCTGCCTAGTATTTTGCTGGGAACTGAGAGAAGAGTGATTCCTCTCCAATTATTGCAGTCTGCAAGATCTCTCTTCTTGGGGAACTTGACAATTATTCCTTTGTTCCACTCTGATGGTGTTGTCCCCGTTTTCCAGACTTGTGCAAATAGTGGTTCTATTAGTTCTGTTGCTAGCTCGGGGTCTGTCTTAAATAGCTCTGCATTTAAGTTATCATGGCCCGGAGCTTTGCCGTTCTTTAACCCTTTAATTGCTGTGATGATTTCTTCTTTTCGTGGAATGTCTGTATTCACATCTAGATCGTTTTCAGCTTCAGGAACATTCAGTTGTGTCTCTGGTGGTTCCTTGTTCAGAATTTCTCTGAAGTGCTCTGCCCATCTTGTTTCCTGTCCCTCTGCTGTCGTAATGAGATTACCTTGCTTATCTCTTACTAATGTAATATTGTTTGCACCTCGTTTTCCGCTGATGAGTTTAGTTATTTTATAGTAATGGTACTAAAAGGCTTATGTACATTAGTACGTTCATTTTGTCTCATCTCACTGTACATACATATAACAATTCCTGTCTGATAGTTGTAGTTGCGAGCT
Source organism: Oreohelix idahoensis (assembly GCA_024509875.1). NCBI lineage: Eukaryota > Metazoa > Mollusca > Gastropoda > Stylommatophora > Oreohelicidae > Oreohelix > Oreohelix idahoensis. The sequence continues at coordinate 219,957 of JAMPIV010015216.1, forward strand.
GTTATTTCTATACGTCGCATCTATAATAGCTCCCTGCTCTTGCTGATGCAAGTGTGTAATCGTTGCCAAGAAAATATACTGTTAAAAAAAAGAAACGCATAGCTACTGAAGCCACACACATAGCCATAATTTTGACATTCAATAACTTTTTTTAATTTAATGAGTTAATTGTTCAAATTGCACACAAGCATACCTTAAGGTTCAACCAATCAATTGACAGTTGTTGTGCATCTGGGTCACGAGAGTTTTTTGGCCTACGGGCTTTCCCGTTAGTATGGTGTGTGGCGTCCTCTTGCATCGATCAGCGATTGGCATCTCCTGGGCATGGATGCGATCAGACGTCTGATGTGGGCCTGTGGGATTGCTGCCCACTCTTCCTGGAGTGCCTGGAACAGATCACGACGGTTGGCTGGAGCAACGTCTCGGCGACAAACACGTCTATGCAGCTCATCCCACAGGTGCTCAATCGCTGGAGACAGTTATGGCCAGGGAAGGGTGAGAATGTTGTTGGCAGTCAGGAACTGCGTGGTCAACCGTGCACAATGGGGTCTGGCGTTGTCCTGTTGAAACACAGACCTTTTGGGCAGCCAAAAGTGGAAGGACATGGGGTCGAAGAATTTAATTGACGTATCGTTGTGCATTCAAGCCTCCTTCAATGTGCACCAATTGACTCCTTCCGTTGTAACTGATCATTCCCCACACCATTACACCTCCACCACCGTGCGGCGGAGCTTCATCAACGCAATTTTGGGCAAAACATTAATTTCGCCTACGGTAGACCCTATGCCGTCAATCATGACGCTGCAACAAAGAGAAAAATTCGTCACTAAACCAGACACGTCTCCATTGATTGTCAGCTGCCCAGGGACGATGCTGGTTGGCCCAAAGAAGTCGATTTTGGCAATGGCGGTGCGTAAGGACAGGTCCTCGGTGAGGTCGTTGTGCCCAAAGTCCAGCGTCATGCAGTCTATTCCGGACAGTTTGATCAGACACATGACGTCCTGCAGGCAATGACTGGGCAGTTGAGAAAGCTGTTGTAAACCTGTCTCTGAGGTGACGAAGCCGAATAAAGCAATCCTCCACTGCTGTTGTCACTCTGGGTCGTCCACTGCGATGCCGGTCTTCAACTGAGCCAGTGACTTGGAACCGGTGCCAAAGTCGACTGATGGTACTCTGATGCACGTTTAGATGCCTGGCAACCTGACTTTGACTTTCGCCTGCATGCAGCCGGCCAATAGCAATGTTCCTTAAATGTATCGATAGAGATGCCATAAATGTCTGCGTGAAAATGAACTGAATTTTTTGTGTGTAGCGTTATCCTTTTATAGGGTTTCAGTTGCGTAGTCAGTGAATAGTGTTCACCCCAAATTGTGTTGCTTTCACGTGCGCGCAACATGAGCTGTGGTTAAAAAATTGCGCCATAAACACTATTGACCACTGCGTTGTAACGATTACAAAAACGAGCGCAATTCAGGTCAACACGTGCATTTGACACTATAAAGAACATTTGAGGCTGGTTTTTATATACCCTAGCACAAATTTTACTTACAAACTCATAAAAACGCGCCCTCGGATAGCTATGCGTTTCTTTTTTTGAACAGTATAGATAGCCAGTTATTATCTATAGTTATGCATTGTCGTGTCATAGACTGGGTGATGCGCCAGACAACAGAGGGCAATCCAAGAGGAATAAGATGGACTACATTTTCTACATTGGAAGATCTGGAATATGCAGATGACATTGCACTGCTAGCACATTCACATCAACACATCCAGGAAAAAATGGATAGACTTAATAATTATAGCCAGCAGGTGGGCTTGAACATCAACCTAAAGAAGACAGAGGTCATGACGCTCAATGTGAGCAATTCTGAGCCCATATCAGTAAGGAATCAGCAACTGGAACAGACAGATGCCTTCACATACCTAGGATGCATAGTAACACCAGACGGCGGAGCAAGCAAAGACATCAACAACAGAATGAACAAAGCAAGAACAGCCTTTTTTAGTCTAAACAACATCTGGAAGTCCTCTCAGTACAGCACAAGCAAAAAATTAGGATTATATCAGAGCTGTGTGCTTTCTGTGCTTCTCTATGGCGCGGAGAGCTGGAGAGTTACAGAGAAGGAAATGTTGAAATTGTCCTCTTTTCACACAACATGCCTAAGAAAAATTCTCCGAATCTTTTGGCCGATGTTTGCTCCACTGGTGTGTATGGAATGTCAACTTGACCTACGCAGTGGTGTGTAGACATGGATTGAGTGTATAATGTGCGAATGATAATAAGGGTTCGTGGTGTTGACAAATGTTCTTTTCTCACACTCATGTATGGCTGGAAGTCATCGACACCAACGACTGTGTACCTTTCTACAGTTTAATTGGACGTATACACTCGACAGCACAGATAGTGACAAATCACAGGTTGGCATAATACATCATAGTACAGTGGATAAATGGTCTTGCAATGTTACATGGGCACTCATGTAGAATAATTGTATAATGGACTGTCAGTAGCCAAGCACTCAGTATCGCCCATACATATATATCAACTGACTTCACTGACTGAGCACGTCAGCTTATAAACAATATTTCAGATGGCTTCTAAACCTAATCTCGTCTAGCGACGATTCTTCAACATAATGTTCAGCACATATTTTTCCATATAATAATATTGAACCGCTAGCAATGGGTTCTCATGTGTAGCAGTGATCTCTGGACTAAACAAGCGATAATACGGGCATCCCTTTTCTCTTCTTGAAAGTCACTACATGTTTTGGTTCCAAGATGGCTTCACTCGTGAGCTGTCACTCACGTTTGGATACAGATAATGAATCTGTCCTAAAGTTAGTCATTCATTAAAACATTTCATTGCTCTGTAGATTTGATCATGAACAATTGACTGCATTCTACAGGATATAGTGCTGCTAGGAATCGAAGTCGTTTTCATCGAGTCAAATATATTCTCTTAGACATTCAAATCGTACCTATCGAAAATGGTGGCTTCGTACGAGAGTTCATAAGAGTATCTTTTATTACCTTGGTATCAGCAATATGATTTTGCCATTCCTTGGCAATACGAACTAAACACTGGGGTAAAGCATACACGATAGGTCTAGACGACTATCACTTTCCCCACAAATACTGAGATCACTTTTTCCCGGCGACAAGCCGACATAGAAAACACAGTCCCTATCAGGACGAAGCCAAATCACACCACACTCTAGCGACACATCCGCCGAATAGCCTTTGACCTCTCTAGAGACAACAGAACATATAGTTCGACTTAGATATGTAAAGATATACAGATATAAGACAGACTCGTCCTACTCAGAAAAACAATACACATAAATTCAGGCCATAGATATTCTGAAGCAAGAACAATCTATTACTACCCAAACAAAGAATAAATCGCAGTAAAATGGATTCATCCGCGGAGTTCGATCGAAAGAGCCGACACAACTTTCAAGGGAAGTAACTCAATAATGACTTTTCCTTAAGCACTATTTTGTTTACAAAATATTTGCGAACATAACAAGTATACCAATGTATAATATTGTAAGATATCAAAGACTGCACGTAACAGTCTTACCACACCTCCCGGGAAAAAAAAAAATGGAACATTTTTTTTTTTTTTGAAATACATCTAGGAGCAACGTACAATAGGCTCACAACGCATGAATAATGCGCAGATGAAAATATCAGGAATACCTATAACGCCTAATATGAGGCTAAGTCGACTTATGGAGCGACTGGTGAGAATGTGTCTCATAAACTGAGAGAAATTATTTCTCTACAAGTATATTTTTCCAGGAAGGTGTCATCAAAGTATAATACAATTCTGGCAATTACACAATGCCTAAAAAAAATTCATATCATCATTTCGTATTAGATATCTTAAATTTATGATTTATGAAGAAAAAATCATCAAAGCACAGCGGTGAATAAACATCAATGAACCGCTATGTAGTGATACAATCATTATATTATTAAATTACAAATGTGTATCTATCATGATATAGAAAAGGAACTACTATAGAACTAGACATATCAAGAAGTCTAAGCCCTAATAGTTATGTGGAATCATGTGGGCATCTTGACAGAATGTCTGCCATCACATTATCTGATCCACGAATAGCTCGCACAGAGAAATGAAAAGGTTGAAGAGCAATTGCATATCGAGTAGACCTCGAGCTCTTCAAATTCTTACTCTGTATAGCAGTAAGAGCTTTTTGGTCGGTTTCTACTATGAAATGTGCGCCTAGAAGGAATCTCTGTAGTTTGAGGATCGACCAAACCATAGCTAATAGCTCACGGTCTAAAACCGAATAATACCTTTCTGCCGCATTAAGTTTTCTGGAAATATACATTACAGGATGCAGAGTTCCAGAGTACTCTTGCATTAGTGCCGCTCCAATCCCAGTGGATGAAGCGTCACTACGAAGAACGAATGTCTTATCTTTAGTGGGTAGCACTAAAATAGGTGGTGTTGAAAACAATGTTTTAATCTTATCCAGAGAGCATTGGCATTCCTGAGACCAGTGGACCACATTAGGCGAACCTTTCTTTAGAAGTGTTGAGAGAGGTGCCATGATAGAGGATAGATTCTGAATGAATCTGCCATAAAATTGAATAAGACCTAACAGACTTCTCACCTGTTTTTTAGTCTTAGGGATTGAGATGTTAAGTATCTTACTAGTATTATGGTCCTCTGTCTTTAGGAAACCATGACCAACTCGGTGGCCTAGGAAAGAAATTTCGCTAAAACCAATATAGGCTTTAGAGGGTTTCGCTGTCAGGTTGTGCTCACGCAAAGTAGACAGCAATTCATCTAACCCTGAATAGTGATCTTCCCAAGTATCGCTGAAAAGACAGATGTCGTCTAGATATGCAATGACATCTGACCGATAAGATAGGATTCGGCGCATCATGCGTACGAATGTAGCTGGTGCGTTCATAAGACCGAAAGGCATAAAATTCCATTGGAACAAACCTCTAGGTGTTGAAAAAGCCGTGAGAGGTTTGGCGCGTTCAGATAAAGGAACTTGCCAATATCCTTTAGACAAATCAAGTTTAGTGAAAAAATGAGATTTGGAGAGTCGAGTAAGTAGCTCTTCCAGTAAAGGCATAGGTTCGGCATCGAACTTCGTTACTTGATTCAATTTTCGATAGTCAACGCAAAGACGTATGTTATTGTCTTTTTTACGCACAATAACCATCGGCGAAGAATATGCAGAGGTGGATGGTTCGATTATTTTCAAATCTATCATCTCATCCAACTCTTTCTCGACCTGTGCTTGAAAATGTATAGGTATAGGATAAGGTCTAACCCTAATAGGAGTATGGTCAGTTAGAACAATGTCATGTTCAATGACATGCGTTTGTCCAGGGATGTCAGTGAGTACATCCTGAAATGTTTGCAACATAGTTGAAACTTGTCGCTGTTCTCCTAGAGACAAATCAGGAGAGACAGTAACGTTCTTCCATGATTCACTAGAATGAAGTGGGATCATTGGAAGAGGAAGATTTACATCTGAAAAAACTTGTTTCCTCATCCTGTATCACGGACAGTGATGAGTAATGACCATGTTGTAATGGAGAATTGTCCGTTGCTTGGAAAATGGGTTGCAAATAATCCGGACGTTCATGGAATTCAGTAAGCATATTGATGTGGAAGGTTTTATGCTTCCCATCAATATCGACAATATAGTCGACATCGGAAATTTTCGATATTATATCGTACGGACCTTTCCAAGAAATAAGTAATCTGTTTTCCCTACAGGTAGTAATACAAATGCTTTGTCACCAGGACAAAGTTGTCGTAAGCATCTCTTCTTATTGGCAAATTGCCTTGCCTTCTGTTTCGCAAATTCAGAAGAAGAAGTTGCTAATTTGCATGCTTCGATAATCTTTTGTCTCAACGCGATGACATATTCGTAGGATGACTTTGTGTCATCGTCAATATTGTCAGATGTAATGAGATCGTGAAGCAACGACATAGGGCCACGCGGACGCGCGCCAAAGACGAGTTCAAAGGGAGAAAATCCTGTATGTTCATTTGGGTACCTCTCTGTAAGCGAAGAGGGCCGCAGGTAAAACTCTGTCCCAGTCTTGAGGATGATCCTCAGTTATCTTCCCCAGTAAGTTTTTAAGTGTTCTATTAAGGCGTTCGACCATACCATTAGACATTGGATGGTAGATACTACTTAAAGATCTATCTATCTGCAGAGTAGACATTACTTGAGACATGGTATCTGATATTAGTTGGGTGCCATGGTCTGACAATATTTCTCCGGGGAACCCCAGACGAGAAAATATAAGCCAAAGAGCATCTGCAATATCAGCAGTAGTAATGCTCTTCAGAGGAATAGCCTCTGGCCAACGTGTGCACATATCAACACACGTCAAGATAAACTGATGTCCTCTGGCAGACTTGATCTTAAATGGACCAATAATGTCTATAGCCATTTTTTGGAACGGCCGAATAGGAATGTCCGCCGCCTGAATGGGTGCAGCATGCCGTGGACCTTTGGATTTAACTTCCTGACATACTTTACAAGATCGACAATAAATTCGTATGTCCTTGTTTACCAATGGCCAAAAGAAAGCCGCAAGGACTCTTGACTTAGTACGGGAAAAACCCATGTGTCCAGCACACTGAGAGTCGTGAGCGTGCTGCAAAATTTTAACTCTCAAATTCTTGGGAACCAGGATTTGAGAATGACTTGACGTAATGGAGTCTTGAACCATACGTACAAGTACGCCATTCTTCTTTGTAATCCACGATTTACGACTTGTGTCTTTATTCGGATCACCTTTAGTTGCAAGAATAAAGAATTTCTTCAGAGTGGGATCATCTTCTTGCTGTTTTATAAACGAGTCACGAGAAATTACCAAGGGATTATCTTGGTTATGCACTTCATTATCTTCAGTAGATGAAGTTTGAGGCATATTAAGAGCCTGAGCTCTAGTGACTACAGCGTTAGCAATCTGCATGTTTTGCCTTTCCCACGTGGAAATTTGTTGCGGAGTGCATTCTTGACTCCATGAATGCGAACGATGATGAGGTCAGCGATCGGATTCGGAAGAAGACATGCGTGTACATCTCCTGTAAAGAAAGGAGTAGCAATCCTAATGATAGCAGTAGAGTATTTCTCTAATGTGCCGCCAAATGTTACACATTTGACTACTTGTCCAGTGGCACGGGAAGGATCTACGAGTGACTGCCTAACACCAATTGTGGTGCATCCAGAATCAAATAGCACAGAGACTGGATTGTTATTCACTAAACCCTTATGTAAGACAAGAGAACCTCTTCCATCATGCGCGACTGATGCCGGAAGAGCAGGAAGAGGATGGCCACAGCTTAAAGTAGACACTGTGGTTGGCTCAAATAACGTTTTGCATTGGGGGGCACTGAGATGCTCTCCCAAAATCAAAAGCGGCACATGCCATATTACTAGCATCATTATTATCTTTACTCTGTTTATAGGCTTCATGGGACTCTTGTTGTACAGAGTTTGCCTGAAAATGTGGTTTATGTCTTTTGTTTTGAGATCTACCTCGGTTATTATCACCTCTGTAGTTATTGTTACCTCTATTGTAACCCCTATTTGGGTTTGAGTCATAGTTCCCTTGGTTACCATTATCATATTCATTATAATGAGTATCTCTGTAATTATGATCTTGTTGACTCCAAGACGGATAACCCTGATAGTTTCTATAATTACTTCCTCTACGGAAATTCCTATAATTATGACCACCCCTGTGTCGAGAGCTATCAGGTCGTCTCCAGTTCTTTGAAGAAGAACCCTGAAATGATTGGTTACCTTGGTTTTGATAACTATTATGGTTACCTTTTTTTATCAAATCTGTTTTGAGGTCCCTGAAATCTGTGTGAATAATTGGGATTGTATGGTGTTGCTGAAGCAACTGGCATACTCTCCTTAATCTTAGTGTTGCCAAAAGTCACGTCGGGGTGTGCAGTGACATATTGGGAACAATATTCTTCCATTTCTTTTAGAGATTTGGGTTTACGCTCATGTATAAATTCAAGGAAAGGTTTGTTCACACATGACATAATCTTATCTCTGAGCAACAAATCCATAAGTCCTTCATACGTTTTTTCTGTTTTGGAAAGCTCAATCCAACGATCAACTGTGAGACGTGCCTTTGCAGTGAATTCTGAGAATTCTACACCGTCTCAGGTACCATCGTCTTAAATAAAAGGCGATAGCCTTCCTCACTTAGCTGATATTTTTTTATCAAAGCCGCCCTAATGACATCATAATTATCCTTATCTGCTTCTCCTACAAGGCATAATCTAGTCAAAGATTCACCTTTCAAGTTTTCTGATAATTGATTAGCGTATTGTGATTTATCCACATTATGTGTACGACAAGAACGTTCAAATCTATCCAGCCAGAATGTAATATCGTCACTGGACTGATTGAACGGTGGAACCTTAACCTTGTAAGTAGAAGGTTTACCATTACCACTAGATGCCTGATTAACATTACTCATACTTGTCAATCTTAATTTTTCCAACTCAAATTCATGTTCTCTTATTGCTTTTTTTTTCTTCAGCCTCTCTGTCTAATCTTTTTTGTTCAGCTTCCCTGTCTAATCTTTTTTGTTCAGCTTCACTGTCTAATCTTTTTTGTTCAGCTTCCCTGTCTAATCTTTTTTTGTTCAGCTTCACTGTCTAATCTTTTTTGTTCCGCAGCAGCTTCTCTTTCTAATTTTTTTTGTTCAGCTTCAAATCTCCTTTTCTCTGCCTGCACCTGCAATTTCTTTTGTTCGGCAGCAGCCTCAGTTTTCTAGCCTCAGCCTTTCTCTTTCTCTTTCTCTCTTCTGCCATAGCTCTTCTCTCTTCTGCAGCTAATGCTTTGTCATATTGAGCAACTGCCCATTGTTCTAATTGTTGACCAGTTTTATCAAGGGCTTTCCCTTGTATAATGAAGTATTCTAATGTAGACATGGTGTCTAACAATAATACTAATCACCTGAAATAATAATAATACCACAAGTTCTTAATGACTTGATTAATCAGTATACTATCCCAATATCTGTGGGTCACAAGCCTTAATAAGGTCTTGTATAACAGTAATAATAATCAGGTACTGGTTTATACCATAATCCAAGTGCAGTGCACAGGCAATTGTGTCTTATGAAATATACCTATATAAAACATATGTCAACCAACAGAATACATAAAGTACACATAGGACTGACAATACAAGAACGTTTGCAGAAATCAAAATAAATCAAATAGGGAAATCAATGAAAATAATCACTGAATCTGCAAAGAATAACAACACAAATGACGTCACAATATATGAATATAAATTGTGAATAGAACTGAAAGATAGAAAAGGTTAGACCAACAAATTACAAACAAATCAAAACAAAACTAAAGAACAAAGAAATATTACAAAAATAACAATAATTACAGTCTTCACAGCTAACACAAAAGCAACAGTTGTCGCAGCAAATTTTCAATCAAGAAAATTGCACCTATAGAAAACGCCCACAACGGACCCTCTATGACGTGGGATATTCTGTTGTGAGGACGCCGCCCAACCTTAAGCACAACCCGCTGACATAGAAACTAACATACTATACAAACAAATAACATGTAAACATAAATATATATAAATTATGTGTATGATAGTATGTGTTGCAAAATAGGCTCAGTTTTACAGTAATGGCAAAGTTATTTTTATGAAAATAAACAAACTGCCACTTTATTCAATTAAACATTCTGGCCTTAAATATTAAAGTTCATATACAGAAAAACAAGAAGATCCATCGATGAAAATAGGACTTCTTAGTTCACTCATACTGTCTTCCTGTTAATATTGACAAGAATTGATCCAACTGTTCTGTGAAACTCTGTAATGTCTAATGTAAAAATGTCAACAACGCTGACCTACATACTGCATTCACTTGACAGGTCACGTGACGAAGTGTTGACAAAGAGCAAACCAATACTGCAAGTGTGTCGTATCAGCCACAGGAAACGGTCTGGTATCGGTAATCTGTTGACTTCTGAACTCCTGCGAGGTCAAACCCAGAAAGCTGGTCCACCAGTTGATAAGGTTGGATTTTTTTATTCCGTTAATGATATCCACCAAAAGATAGATATAAGTGGATGGAAGCAGACATCATCATCATCATCAGTTGATAAGATCTCTATGGTGGTGTTTGCTCCACTGTAGTGTATGGAATGTCAACTTGACCTACGCAGTGGTGTGTAGACATGGATTGAGTGTATAATGTGCGAATGATAATAAGGGTTCGTGGTGTTGACAAATGTTCTTTTCTCACACTCATGTATGGCTGGAAGTCATCGACACCAACGACTGTGTACCTTTCTAAAGTTTAATTGGACGTACACACTCGACAGCACAGATAGTGACAAATCACAGGTTGGCATAATACATCATAGTACAGTGGATAAATGGTCTTGCAATGTTACATGGGCACTCATGTAGAATAATTGTATAATGGACTGTCAGTAGCCAAGCACTCAGTATCGCCCATACATATATATCATCTGACTTCACTGACTGAGCACGTCAGCTTATAAACAATATTTCAGATGGCTTCTAAACCTAATCTCGTCTAGCGACGATTCTTCAACATAATGTTCAGCACATATTTTTCATATAATAATATTGAACCGCTAGCAATGGGTTCTCATGTGTAGCAGTGATCTCTGGACTAAACAAGCGATAATACGGGCATCCCTTTTCTCTTCTTGAAAGTCACTACATGTTTTGGTTCCAAGATGGCTTCACTCGTGAGCTGTCACTCACGTTTGGATACAGATAATGAATCTGTCCTAAAGTTAGTCATTCATTAAATCTTTCATTGCTCTGTAGATTTGATCATGAACAATTGACTGCATTCTACAGGGTTATAGTGCTGCTAGGAATCGAAGTCGTTTTCATCGAGTCAAATATATTCTCTTAGACATTCAAATCGTACCTATCGAAAATGGTGGCTTCGTACGAGAGTTCAAAGAGAATCTTTTATTACCTAAGTTTTTTCAGAAATATGAAATTGCCATTCCTTGGCAATAACGAATAAACACTGGGGTAAAGCATACACGATAGGTCTAGACGACTATCACCTTCCCCACAAATACTGAGATCACTTTTTCCCCGGCGACAGCCGACATAGAAAACACAGTCCCTATCGGGACGAAGCCAAATCACACCACACTCTAGCGACACATCCGCCGAATAGCCTTTGACCTCCCTAGAGACAACAGAACATATAGTTCGACTTAGATATGTAAAGATATACAGATATAAGACAGACTCGTCCTACTCAGACAAACAATACACATAAATTCAGGCCATAGATATTCTGAAGCAAGAACAATCTATTACTACCCAAACAAAGAATAAATCGCAGAAAACTGGATTTATCCGCGGAGTTCGATCGAAGAGCCGACACAACTTTCAAGGGAAGTAACTCAATAATGACTTTTCCTTAAGCACTATTTTGTTTACAAAATATTTGCGAACATAAACAAGTATACCAATGTATAATATTGTAAGATATCAAAGACTGCACGTAACAAGAGGCCGACCAAAAACAACTTGGCGGAGGACTGTGGAGGCTGAGATGCAAAGAATGAACCAGAGTTGGGGCACTGTACGAAGGATGGCCGCCGACCGAGCAAAGTGGAATCAATTTGTTGTTGCCCTACAAGACGCCACCAGGCGTAATGGCCACTGACTGCTTTGACGGTCGGCGGCTAAGGATCAAAGAAGAAGATGCATTGTCGTAGATTTTAGATAGGTATTTAAGATAGATAGGTCCCGTCTGAATAGAACTGGAAAAGTGGTAACTCAGTAAGAGATAAGGTCAACCACTCACTTACACACACCCACAGATAAGTGACGACAATTAGACGCACAAACGTGAAACTATATTAATGGAGTAGGGATATTGGGACGAGCTGACCAACACACAGGTAATTAAGTTTTATGTTCAGTTTATTTATCATAAAGAACCGTACAACATTTAATATCAAGATAAAAAAATACAAAAATCATATGCTACAGAAATAATACAAGAAATAGACCCGAAAGTGCAATTCCCACTGTTGAGACAAGATCCCGTTAGAAGAAGATATTAACCCCCAAAAGGTCAAAAGATTAGCACTGTGGTAAAGAATAAGACTATACTGTAAAGAACAAAGTTCTAATGGATCTATTCTGAAAATAAAATAACAGTACTAGAAAACTAAAAGAAAAGCAAAACAAAGTGAGTACAAAGCTTATACGTTAAAAAGAATTACTCATTCCTTCTTTCTCTCTCTGCAGACAACCCCGTGGCCACGTTCATTCGTTCTTAGCTAATTGTTGATTAGCAACGTCTGGAACAATCTTTAGGATACACACAGCAAATAAAGGGTTATTTTGGCAAAATAAACCCGAGCTCCTCAAAGACTGATTAAATCCTCTTCTTCGGGGAACGTTTACTTCGTTACTGTTATTAGGATTTCTGCGGTAAGAAAATTAACAGTGCTCACAGTGTCAGTAGCTTGGGATTCCAATACATAAAGGAATGTCCGGTATGTAACTTCTCTCAGTATAAAATTCCTTGTCACACCCCAAATGATCGATAGTCGGGAAATGTTAATGTTTGATTATTTCGCCATAACAGGCTGAATGTATATGAAATTGGAAAAAAAGAAATCTGGATAGCTATAGGTCCAGTTACAATTTATTCTTAATTCTTTTTTGTTGGTACTCTGCCTCTTTCTGGGTGTAAACAAGAGGCCAAACAGGTCAACCTTGAAGACCCGATATTTATATAAGAATGTTCTTTTTGTACTGTTGGACTTAGATCCGTTATTCTCAGATTCAGGTTTAGGCGTAGGCTTAGGCCACTGGTAGTTTTAGGTTTGTGACCCGTACTATATTTTAGGAAGAAAAATACAAACATTTATTCACAATATTAGTATCTATCTTAACCCGCGCAACGTTATAATTTATTATCCATTCGATTATAAGATTTGATTAGAAACACACATGAGAAGCTTATCTATCGGTCTTATTAACCCGTGTAATAAATTCTAGTCATTTACAAAATTGACACATGATGGATAGAAGATAAATTTATATTTCGTCGGTACACCTTGCCTAGTGCATTTACTCGTCAATTAAAATATCTCTTACTGGTTACTAGCAATTAATTAAATTTATGTTACAGCTGGAAAATATTAGCTATATATATTTAATCTGCTAGCCAATTTAACACAGTAAATCCTAGTGAAATATAATGACGAACTTAACAATTAAATCACTCAAAAATACTAGTAAATATAATTACCGCAACACAGAAAAAAAAGAAACTAATCTCCAATCGAAACACTAAGAAATCCACTATAACAATGGTCTAAGATTCGACGCTAGATAGTTCTGCAAAATTCTGTGGCTACTAGATAAACTGAGTTTAAAGCTGGAGTATATATATTAAATGGTCAGAAAATCGCTATCACTTGCTAGATTTCATGCCTTCGTTTAGATTTTGGGGAATTCTTCGGTCGAATGCTGAATCAAAGCTTATTTTTACACTCATGCCGACCGCAGAATCGTCACTAGAGAACGGACGTGCTTTGATCTAGCATCTCTCGCTGTAGCTAATTACGTTCCGAACAAACGGATTGGGGGGGGGGGTAACTGTTGATTATCTCCCCTTTCCTCGGATTAATTCCCCCTGACCAAAGTAATTACCGAAAAAGTACGTCTTAACGTATCGCCCTTGATTTTCTTCATTAGCTTATCTCCCCCTCTTCTCTCGCTACGTGCATCATAGTCTGTATGTAAACATTCCTATGTCTATAAGACATAGAGAAACGAAAAAAAATAGGCGGGCTACATTTATGAGTTTGACAAATATAGAAGTACGAAGGTTCGGCCTTAACAAAACGTGCATAACTAATAAGGAAGCAAGGTGGGAGCAAAACGTGTGATATATGTAATATATTTACATAACTCTGTCACATGCATGACGACGAGCATCATCTATAGAATATTATGCTATACATAACGCTCGGTCAATCCTCCAACATTCTTGTTTGCTTTTGCTATTAGGACGCACTCAGTAATTCCTAAATTGGGCAAACAAAAGCTGCATGTTGGATACCAGCCATCGAGGGTTGTCGAGAGAGCTCATTAAAGCAAGTTACTTACTTCTTTGCTCCTTTCTGTCAATATGAACACAGTTCTCCAAAATCGAAGCCGTTGTTTCTTCTACCTTTTGGGGTAGAGCACAATGTACCTCAGGGTGAACATGCTATCATGTATAAGACAAAGTGATTGGTTTTCTCCAAAATCATGAAAGGTAAGTAAAGTGGGTCGGAGTGGCGAAGAGGTCTAGCGTCCGTCTCGAATTCTAGAGGTAATGGGTTCGATTTTCAGTAGAAAGAATATAATTTATAGAAATTTTTTTTTTTTTTTTCAGATCGAGTGGTCCTAATGATATCATACTCCCCCTTGGTCTCCTGGGTAGTAAGATCGGATGCCAAGCCTTCTCGGATAACGGCGAAAATATAGGAGATCCTGTGTGCACGTTGCGCACGTTAAATGTTCCACGGCAGTTGAAAATCGTAAAGAGTAGGCTATACGGCCGCTGCCCTTGCAAAAATTTAAAAAATTAGAAACCTACCCACCACAAAGCAAAAATATTTATGGAATGTGTGATTCCTATATACACACATTGGGATTCTTGCCGGTGCTACGGAGTTCATGCACTGTGCTGAGATCCTGCCTGTGTGATCTAAGGGATGAGATCGGAGCACTGATGGAGTTTTCCATGTGCAATGAAGATGCTCCTCAGAACCAAACCAAACCATGAATGGTAAACAAGACTAACAAAAAAGGTGGTAATAATTTTAGTTCAAGTTTTATTTGGAAATCTCTCGATGTCAGTCTCTAGATACGTTTTCTATCTTTGTTTTCTAATTCTTTACCTAACTTTACGATGCAATTAATAGAACACATGAGTGGTAATATATAATTAAGAGTGCATATGACGAGTAGACTACCATTAGTCGCTGGGAATCTGGGTCGTTCCTTGGTCCTTCGTGAGTTACGTGGAGGGTTCGGGCTAATGACCCCTGTCAACGAGCACTATTTAAGTGGTGCCTAGCTGGCAGGGTACATTGTCACGATTCACTCCTGCAGTGAGGTGGTGTTGCCGTTTGAATGGTCTTGGGTTCGAGTAATCCAAATAAGCCTATCATAATAATAATAGCCCCTTCAGTCATAACTGACTATAGTAACGCGCCCCTGAGGTGACAGCCCTCAGCTGTTTATTTTCGACGTTTTCCCCTTTATTCTGCTTGTTGTGTGAGCTTCTTTTCGCCCAATCTGAGGTGGCACCATAAATAGCGTCTTGGAGCGATCGGCAGCTTCATTCTCCTATGTTACTGGATTTATGTCCAGTGCCCTCATATGCTATCGTATCATAAGCCTATCATTTGTGCTGTTTCTCTGTTGTCTAGTTTTTCACTTCTTTATTTAACGTTCACACGCCGCACAGTTTTCTCTTTATTTATTATGTGGCAGAGAGTGGACAGATACAACTAGCTGTAGACATGTGTTGACTCCGTACAAGTAGCTGTAAACATGTGTTGATTCGGTACAAGTAGCAGTACCACTAGTAGTACATACGAGTGGTCAGGTAGCAAAAAGTAGTACACATAAATAGCCAGGTACTACTAGTACCGGTCGGTTGGTCGGTATATATACAGACAGACAGACAGATAGACAGACAAACAGACAACAAAAAGAGAACGATTGTGATGAAACAATTAGAGAAAGATTTCTGGTAACCACTGGGCGACAGCATCAGGAAGGGAGTCCTTCGTGCCCAGATTTACAAGTGATTTTCATAGTGAAGTAATAATTTCTACCCTGCATTGCACGCCACCATAAGAGTTTGCAAACTTTCTGGTTAGTCCTGTTAATGAAATCAATTGTCTTCCCCATAACTACAAACACAATGTACAATAATAATAACCTAGTAATCAATAACGTAAAAGCTACAGACTTTCAGAAATGGATGCTTGCGTAGAATGACTTGACTTGACTTGACTTTGATCCACTGTCACTGAGCGTCAACTCTTGGTGCTTGCGTAGAATGACTTGACTTGACTTGACTTTGATAAACTGTCACTGAGCGTCAGCTCTTGGTGCTTGCGTAGAATGACTTGACGTGACTTGACTTGACTTTGATCCACTGTCACTGAGCGTCAGCTCTTGGTGCTTGCGTAGAATAGAAGGATTGAAGCTGTATGAGACGAACACTAATGTGGAACTGATGACGAGAACTAGACAAGCGTCAGTGAAACAAGAACTAGACAAGGGTCAGTGGAACAAGAACTAGACATGTGCCAGTGGAACAAGAACTAGACAAGTGTCAGTGGAACAAAAAAGCATAAGATAACGCTGGAGATGGACAGAACACATGTTGAAAACACCCTGTTGATAGCAATAACAGACAATCCCTGTTCTTGAATCCCCAGGGTCAAGAGAAGTATAAGAAAACCAAAAATAACACACGGAAAAGAGAAATAGTGACAGACATGAAGGGGAAGAAGAAGACATGAAAAAACCTTGAGTTGATGGCACAGGACAGAAATACGTGGCATACGTTTTTTGAAGGTCTTAACTCATTTGGGAGTTGAAAGGTGAAGAAGAAAAATCAAATTGGTGTTTACACAACTGTTTCACTGTGAATATGCCATTTGTACTGTTTTCGTCTTTGCCTCTTGCCAAGTTGTTTATTGGTTAGACTTGATTTCACTTGCAGGTCTTTATTTGTTTCCTAGTCGTCTCAATAAGACTTTTCGTAATAAAAATCTGAAGTTTACGCTGATTTCCCCAAATTATAACAGCACCGTCTAGTCGCTGTTGCCAAACCATTTCCGTCTTTTACCAAGAAGATGGGTAAATCTATATATATTCCAAGTCTTAGTTACCCAGAAGTAACGATGACATTGTGGCTATAAATAGCATCCTGGTGGTAAGACATCCAACTTCGCTTGACCTGGTCAGCTGTAAATTGTGGATCTCTCGCAATAAACACGTCTCTCTCGGGTACAGTTTGTGGTTACAGACGAGTTATCGTGTCTGAGCACTATATGGCCTGAAAAGAGGATTATCTGGCATATTGCTCGACCTTCTATCGAGAACACTTTTGTTCAAGGTACTAAAGCTAAAGTGGGTGCTTAAAGGGATTGTATGTGTGCGTATGTGTGAGTGTGTGTGTGTGTGTTTTAAAAAAAATACGAGTTATGTTTGGGGTACACTGCAGTTGTTCCAAACTTGCATCAAGCGCAGATACAGGAGCTAGTGGGAGGCAGAACATCCATGCAACAATAAAAATGATGCATATTACCAGCTCCGCAGAAGTGAACAAGTGGTAATCTTCAGACTTCGCACAGGTCACTACAGATTGGGATACCATCTATTCTAAGTTATGGATAGTGTTGAAGGCCGTTTTTGTTTCGCGTTAGGGTTTTGCAAGCGTGTTTTTTTTTACATACAATATTCATGTGAATTTACTGTCCAGGGTTCTTTCTTTACGTGCCTGGCAATCAAGTATTAGTGTACTTTTGTGCACACATCTCTTTCTCCATAGAAAGTAATAAATGCTGAGCGACGGTTTATAACTTTAATAAACATGACGAACTTCACAATAGACCCATTGATGTGGTCAGGCATTTAGAGCACATCAAAATTAATAATAATAATAGTCCCTCATATGTATACTACTGGACAAAAGTTAAGGGCCACCAAGAAAAACTCCTCTTTGGACCAATTAAATGCAACCAGGTGTAAACAATTTATTACAAAATAAAATTGATTCATCCGTGGAAAAGATCAGCCATGTGTTTTTTAATAATGTGTGACTTACTAACAAAAAGAAATTCAACTCACTTTTTCACCTTTTGAACTAGTGGGGCGTGTTGCAAAAACCACGAGTTTTTGCAGCAACAATGGCAATTTTCACGTGCGGGTTAAAGTGACCCAGTTTTTGGAAATTTAAAAAAAATTAACCTAGTGCACACAGAAATGTATACACATTTCTCTGAGCTCAGTTTTAATGACATTTTCACTTGTCTTTACAGTTTGTCAGTCAATTAAACTCGTGGTTTTTGCAACATGCCCCACTAGTTCAAAAGGTGAAAAAGTGAGTTGAATTTCTTTTTGTTAGTAAGTCACACATTATTAAAAAACACATGACTGATCTTTTCCACGGATGAATCAACTTTATTTTGTAATAAATTGTTTACACCTGGTTGCGTTTAATTGGTCCATAGAGGAGTTTTTCTTGGTGGCCCTTAACTTTTGTCCAGTAGTATATGAAACAATCCTCTTAATAGGGAAATATGAAATACAGTTGTATACTTTAAATATACGGATATTGTATACATGAATATATCTTATGGGCCATACACACACCCAGATACACATCTCAACAGCCAAAACGGCTGGTCACTGAATGCCCCATTTTTCTCCACTCCCTTCGCTGCTAAACTGTCTCTCTCTCTCTCTCTCTCTCTCTCTCTCTCATTCACTACAAAAGCGTGCAGTGCGTCTAGTTTCTGACAACTGCCAAACACAGTGTGTAGATCTATATAAAGATCTCAAAATACTGCCTCTAAGAAAGCGCTTTCTGTTCAACAAAGCTAAATTTGTTCACAAAATCCTGTCACAGAATGCTCCAACATATCTGTGGCCAATGTTCAAATACAATGAAAGACGCAGTCAACGCCTTAACAAAATACAAGTGCCCAAGCCTAGGCTTGACTTATTCAAGAAAAGCTTAGCTTACTCTGCTGCTCATCTTTGGAACTATCTTCCACATTATCTAAAACATAACAACCTCAGTCCCTATTCATACAATCGTAAACTTTTCGAATACTTTATGAGTTCTGATTATCTGCCCCCCTAATGTGATTATTTTTCCGAACAAATGGTATAATATCGAGTGTAGGTTTAATGCTGATGTTAGTGCTTTTCAATATATTTTGTTTCATGGTAATACTTAGTTTGTACTTTTCAACATATTCTATTTCATGTTTATAATTAGATACTGTGAATGTGAGTATGCTATTATTTTACCTTTACAACGTTGAATTCCTTGAATTGATGGGTAAAATATATGTGAGAATAAATGAAATCAGTATAAAAGACGAGAGAAAGGAAGGGCAGAGTGTCAGACGGGCCTGTGAGCCCAATTCTCAACCCTTTGAAAATAAAGTTCGTTCGTTCGTTCTCTCTTAGACGAACCTATGTTCCTATTTCTCAACACTTTGAAAACAAAGTTCGTTCGCTCTCTCGCTGGCTCTCTCTCTCTCTCTCTCGCTTTCTCTCTCTCTCTCTCTCTCTCTCTCTCTCTCTCTCTCTCTCTCTCTCTCTCTCTCTTAGACGGGCCTAAGTTCCTTTCTCTCAACACTTTGAAAATAAAGTTCGTTCGCTCTCTTTCAGTCCCTATTCATACAATCGTAGACTTTTCGAATACTTTATTAGTTTTGATTACATGCCCCCCTAATCAGATTATCTTTTCTTATAATATCAATTGTAGGTTCTAATGACGATATTTGTACTTTTCTACATATTTTATGTCATGTTTATAAGTAGTTAATGTTAATGTGAGTGTGCTATTTTATTTTACTTTGCAACGTTGAATTCCTTGACATTGATATGTAAAATGCATATGGGAATAGATGAATTCAGTATGAAAGGTGAGAGAAAGGAAGGGCAGAATGTCAGACGGGCCTGCGTGCCCAATTCTCAACCCTTTGAAAATAAAGTTCGTTCGTTCGTTCGTTTAGTTCGTTCGTTCTCTTTTTGCACACGCCTCGTTAGCAATCCTTTCCCTGTCAGTTTCATCACGTGACATAGAGCGGCTATTGGGCTGGAGTAGCGAAGCGACGTCCAGGGCATTCAAACTACTGCATTTTCTAACTCCCAACAGATAGGAACAACTGTGGTACCGATACAATGACTGCTGAATATCTACTTCAGCAGTGCCCAACATACGAGGAACAGAGAAAGTGCATATGGCCATTCCTAGAAAAGCTCTGCGGAGATGTCAACAGCCTCAGACTGACCACTGCTGTCTTTGAACATATTCAAGTTGACGTCTGAGGGTGAACAAAGAAGAAGTATCACGTAACAGACGGCTAAGCTTTTTTCTGACAGATTGAGAAAGAAATGATATATCTTATAGCCTGCACCTTCGCTGGCTACCTCACCATATTGAACTAATTGGCACAGGAAGTCACCCATACAAGAGCATGAATGCTTGATGCAGGTTTCCTGCGAGGGAACCAACTGCAGGACAGAAGAAAGTAATGTTTGTTCTTCGCAATAGGACTATTGCATCCCTCCCCCCCCCCTCCCCCATCAGGCATGTCATTATAAGCTAATAATGTTGGGTTGCATAGGGATAGCAGGCAGCGTGTAAAAAATTGCTTCAGAAACCATCACTGTACAAACGTATAGATGCTTACATGAGAGCTTCCAAGAAGGGAACCGTCTGCTGTGTTGTCGCCAAGCTTTATAAGAGGTGAAACAGATAATGAGGATAATGATAGGACGTCGGAATGGGCCTACTACCTACTCAGGTATGTCGTAAAATGCGACTAATATTGCGTCGTAAATGGTGCTGGCAGATTTATCGTGTAGAATAAATGTCTTCATAAACCATGACTGCAAGAGAATATGGATGCTTTGATGCGGGCTTCTGATAAAGGAGAACGTCTGTGAAGATTGTCGTCATGCCACATAAGAGGCGAAACAGGAGTAAGGAGGATGATGATAAATAATGGGCCTTCGCCAAGGCGTGGAGACCTTTGAGGCGCCGCAGCACCACACTTCATGTCATGTTTGTCGTTGTAAGGTTAAAAAAAAAAGGATTCCGTTACACACCTATTGAGGCATATTGGGAATAATGGTGTTAGGCCCATATTTTCTCGACCGTCGGCACACTAGGGGTGATGTGGTCAGCATCACGCCGGCCGCCTTAACCTTCCCAGAGTTGCTCTGGTGCCCATTTGGGCTGGGTCGACCCAGGAGCCGTTTGCGGCCTAAAAAATCCCACCTAATCTGGGGATCGAACCATAGACCACTGAGCTAGGAAGCCAGTGCACTAACCACTATGCTACCGCGGCTCGTTGTAGCGAGAGGTTTTTTTTTTATAAGTTTGTAATGACAGTAGTATTACTGGAGAAACAGAAGTAGAATTCTGTCTTGAATGAGTGAAGTCCCAGTGTTAGAGAGGAACACTGGTATCACAGGATAGTCACGGCTGTGAAGGTATCGGATTAAGAAAATATTCAGAGTCAAGTCAGATCCTAACGCGCCACCTTCTCCATGTAACTAACTATGATAATCAAACAATTCAATAAAACTCAAACTTCAACAATATAAAATTAATACGTCAGTGTAACAATTTTGAATTATTTAATATTTACACTATCTTTCTTTCTTTGTGCTGAACGGTGAATGTTGGATGATGGAACTCAATGGATAAGTATATTACAAAATTTGGATGATGGTGAATTTCTAATCTAAGTATTAAACTCAATAAAAGTTCGGCCTTGAGTCTTCCAAGTAAATTAATATTAGACAAACATAAAGGTATGTTTGAAAAGTTCAGCAAAAGTTCCTGTCACTTTAGTCTCTTAGCTATGCTAATACACTACACTGTTCATCATTAACAGTCATTGATTGGTTCTCACATTTGGTTGCATAAATTGACTACAGAAATACTTAACATCGAATCTGTGCCTGTCCTCAGTATGAATGTACACAATGTTAATTGAAGTCTTGCTCCAGTCCTCTACACACTGTTGTGGACTAGGGCTGAATTCCAGCAGACAATATCTGATGCTCCTGGGTTTCTTCAGGATGCAATGATTGTTCTAGAGTCTTAGACCTCACACGTATGATGAGACATATGAACCTGCGGACAATAATAGACATGTGGCTAGCTTATGGTTGTAAAGCCCACAAGTGAGTTGTGCATGAGATGAATGTGTTTCAGATGTTTGCATGTATATGAATGATACAAGGCTCAGTATGATTAGCAATAGCGAGACAAGATGGGTGTCTAGCTGCAGAACATTTTCTAAGATAATATAATACATGAATATAATACATTTTATACATGGGTACGATGCTACCTTTGCTTTCACATATGGAATGCCAAGTCAGCTCTGAAAAGTGCTGTAACTTTTAGCAGGTTATATTAATCCTGATAAGGACTGTTGACAGGACTCTGCTGAGTCACTGTTCGTTATATTGAAGGTTTCCATCTTCTGCAATCATACCAATTAATACACATGCATGCATGGTACATTCACATCCCAACTGTGTATAGTAACCAACTTAAATCCTGAAATAAACAATGATATTAATTTCACAAATATATACAGTAATTCTACATAACCTCTCAGGATATATATATATATATATATATATATATATATATATATATATATATATATATATATATATATATATATATATATATATATATATATATATATATATATATTGTCATAGATTTTAGATAGGAGAATTCAGACTTAGTTGGTCCCTTCTGAATAGGTTGGAATGAGTGATAGTCACAGTGTGAGCGGGTGAAAAAAAACAATAGAATTTCCACACGTGAGATGATAGAATGTGATATAGAGGCTGTCTTTGAGAATCGGGATAATCTTCTCTCTCTCACCTATCTTCTACGACCGTTTTTTTTTTAAAGTGTCAGACAGTCTAAACCACAGATATATATTACATAAATCTCTATCTTCTCACGGGCACGCACATACACGTGACGACAGTTAAACACACAGACGTGGGAAATCTATAACCATGAATATATATATTATTTGAACGAGCTGACCAACGCACTGATTTAGTTCAAGAGAGATTTTATTATTATCATCAAAAACAAATCTTCTCACAACACCAAAAATTACATCAAGGAAAAACATATACAAATAGTCATAAAATTCAAGGAAAATGCTACAAAGGATGATAGCCCCGTTATGATCTTAGCTCTAGGTTTAGCCCACAGCCCCGTTAAGAGAACAGATGATGGCCCAAAGAGTTATAGATACATAGGGTTGAGTCTAAGAGGTTTCTTTCTTTCTCGTAAATGTATGAACAGAGTTGAATAATCTGATTTAGCCTAAGAAAAAAGAAACTCTAGCTTTTGTAACAAATTCTGCAGATTAAAAAAAAGTTAAGACAGCAGAAGGGTGACAATAATACACCGGTAAAATAACACTCAGACCTGTGTACCCTCATTCATTCAGCCATGGCCTTTCTCACACATATATACTCACAACTTTGCTCGCTGCCTCTGGGAACATAATAATTCTAGGACCTTCACACAGACCCGAAAAATGCAGTCAGCGACCAAGAAATCCCCAGTTCCAAAAGACGTACTGAACTCTCTGTCTCAGGGAACGATTCCTTGGGTGTTCTAAGTTTTCGAATGTCTGATTAAGTCACATAAAATATTGTCCAGGCACGAAAGTTAGCAGAGCACAATGTCATTAGCTTTGGATTCTAGGATTTAATGAATGTCAGATCGGTGTCTTCTATCAGGCAGGTACTATATTTGGTCACCACAATACTAGTCACAATCTCTGTCGGAATGTTACTGTTATTCTTGTAATATTCTCGCCGCCAGGCAGCATGTACATCTAAATTTGTGGAGCAATATGAACTGGCTCAAAAGCCCAATATATATTTCTAGTCCTTAGAAACCGTTAGTGGGATTGCTATTACTGTCTCTCTCTGATGGCATATGCACTGTCAGATCCAGTGTTACTTGAAACAAAAAAAACCCACGTGGTTAAAGATAGGAACTGTCTATGCTTCACACAAATATGTCTCTTTACTAAACGCTGGCAAGTTGGGTACCACTGTTTCACTATATAAAAGAAAGAACACATATCAAATAATTTACATATATGTACTCAATATAACTTACATTTTAATAGCAAGCCTACAGCTTGACTTATCTTTAAAACTTCCCGTAAAATAAGTTATATAAAATCAATCATCAGGAATTTAGGAATATTTGCGCATTCCGTCAATATTCACTGATGTCGCATCTAGCATTATAAGTTAGTTTTAGAAAAATATGATCTCGACTGATTATTTAGCATTAAATTAACTTCATTATAGCTACATTATGGTTTAATGCTAGAAATATAATTTATTCTGCTTTCCACTGAAACGCGTCACTAGAAAATATACAGACTATATAGATTAAGCACTCTGTTCAAAAGAACTAGTTTAAAATGAAATCGGCGATTTAACACTTAATCACTTCACAAAATTCTAGAGAACTACTATATAATATTTACCTCAAACACAGCACTACAGGATATCGCACAATTAAGAATTTTACGCTTATATTTATGGAAGTCTAGAAGTTCGACAAATTGTCGCAACAAACTAAGAAACTTCGCTTATACAGCTCTACTCTTCGCGAACCACCTGTCTACTGCGAATTATTGAGACAAGAATGAAAATAAAGTTTCAAACTAGGTTTAATATCTATGAAACGGACAAAGAATCCCACTGTTTCGAAACCACGAAACAGCGCCCGTCTCTCCCCTTCTCTAACACCCTACGTCAGCTTCCCTCATGTCGTAACAGCCATCAGTGCGATTACGCACCTGCGTTAACAAACTGACCGGGAAAAGCGCGTGTCAGTTGCAAATCTCAGACAACCGTCTGAAACTGCGACTATAAGGTGTAAATATTCGCTCCTGCTTAAGCGTTCAGCCCGGAAAACCCGCGCGTGACAGGTGCAAATGTAGACAAAAAGTCTGCTCTATGTCCAGCGAAACGAATTTTTCGCACATTCACGTCTTACCTGCGCGACTGACATCTGATGCAATAAGGTTACTAGTCAGTATGAGAAAAAAAAAACGATGATGGGAAAGAAATATATTTTTCGCAACGAATGATGCGAAAAAATACAGGAAAAACAAGTACGGAAAGATAATAAAATAAAAGGATGCGGGTGAGAGTATAGGAAGAAGATTTAGGCAATTTAATGATCAAAACCCACGTGACAGGACGTCCCCCCTTAAGATATGGAAGCACTCCATGTCTACGTTATGGAATTAAATTTCCTATAACCGTAGCTTCGGGGTGTCTGTCTTCTTCCCTCTCATCTTCTCCCTCCATCTCTCTCCAATATCTACTCCAGTCTACTCCCCAAAGTTTCCTTCCTCTTGAATGTCTCCCATGCGCGCTTGAAAGAGCGTCGCCGCTTCTGACATTTTTGAAAGATTTCGTGTGATTGCGGTGGAATATCCCTGCCACTATCATCATCTTCGTCATCATTAGACGGTCGGCGGTTGGCACTGGTCTTTCCAAGTATCTCTTTAACAGATTTAAATGGAAAACCTTCTCCTTTCCTTGAATAGAGATCTGGTAGTTAGCCTTAGAAATCTTTTTCAGGACGGTAAACGGCCCTTGCCATCCGATCTTCAGTTGGTTGTTCTCGGTAGGGAGTAACACCAAAACTTTCTCTCCTGCTTCCAGTTCTCTCTCTTTCGCGACTTTCCTGTATCGGTTAGCGTGCTTGGTGCGTGCTCGCTTAAAGTTAGTCGTTGCTAGGTCCCACCCTAGTTTCAACCTTTCCTTTAAAACCGACACATATTTACTTGCTGAGACAACTGTCTCATCCGCCTTCTCGTCTGTCAGAGACTGAAGTAAGGCTTCAAGCGGGCCCTTAATGGGTCTGCCGAATAAGAGTGTAGCTGGCGGAAATCCTGTGGAAGTATGAGGAGATTCTCTGTAGCCAAATAAAGCTCCAGGAATACAAAGATCCCAATCTTCAGGTTTCACTTGTGCCAGTTTACTTAGCATCATGTTGAGGTTTCCATTAGCACGTTCCACGAGCCCATTTCCGGCCGGAGTATATGTCTTAGTGTGGATGTGTTGGGTCCTCAAGATCTTAACGATCTCATCCATCAACAGGTTTCGGTATGGAGATCCGTTATCCGTCAACACTTGCTGAGGGAATCCCAACCGAGTGAAAATCTGCACGAGGGCTTCTGCGACATGCTTGGCATCTGCGCATGTTAGCGGTATAGCTTCTGCCCATAAAGTGCATGTATCGACTAAGGTCAGGATAAACCTGTTCCTTCTTTTAGTCCTTTCTAAGGTCCTAAAATGTCGATCACAACCCGTTCGAATGGTGTTCCCACTATTGGCATTTCACCCAAAGAGACTGGGGGTGCTCGTTGCTTGGGTGGCAAACGTTGGCACTGGGCACAGGATTTGACATATCTGATAATATCAGTATTTACTCCTGGCCACCAATAATGAGTGGTTATACGTTGGTTTGTGGCGTTCTGTCCCATATGTCCGCTGAAGGGAAGAGAGTGCCCCATTTCTAGGATTTGGCTTCTGTACTGTTTCGGTACTAGGAGCTGGTTGTAACCTTGGTCAGGCTTGCCCGTTCTCCGATAAAGTACGCCATCCTCAGAAAAAATGTCCCCGTGCTGTTTGGGTTCCTTAGCCATGGGCAGTTTCCTAAAGCAGGGTGCCAAAGTAGGGTCCTTGTATTGCGCTTCTTTAAGTTCCATGGGTAACAAATTAGGCGCAGGCTCCCGTTCCTTCTTGGTTTGCCCTCTTGTAGTTACTGCTGCCACAATCGGCTCTTCCGGTTTTCTAGGATTTGGCTTCTGTACTGTTTCGGTACTAGGAGCTGGTTGTAACCTTGGTCAGGCTTGCCCGTTCTCCGATAAAGTACGCCATCCTCAGAAAAAATGTCCCCGTGCTGTTTGGGTTCCTTAGCCATGGGCAGTTTCCTAAAGCAGGGTGCCAAAGTAGGGTCCTTGTATTGCGCTTCTTTAAGTTCCATGGGTAACAAATTAGGCGCAGGCTCCCGTTCCTTCTTGGTTTGCCCTCTTGTAGTTACTGCTGCCACAATCGGCTCTTCCGGTTTCCCAATACTATCTCCCGCCAAGTATGACTGGGAAGCGCTCATCCATCAGCCGCTTTGATCACGCCTCTGACAAAATCAGAGTGTATCTCCACCAATGCGATGGGAAGCGCTGTAGGTGCATCACACCTACGAACTCCACAAAGTTGGACGGTCTCTGCTGTCTCTTGACCGGGTTTGACTAGGTTTCTGGCAACAATGCAATCATAAGAAAGCCCCGTGTCAAATAAGCAAGAAGTTTGAGAACCGTTCAAAGTAACAGTACCTCGCGTTGAGGGTCTATCCCCAACAGGTTGGGAATCACTGTCAATAATTCCACCTTGCGAGACTGTTAATAAGCATCCAATGCGTTTCGGCTCGGTGTGCTCGGTCTGATCATATGTCCCGTGCTCAGGGGTTCTCCCTTTGCCACCTTGTCCTTTCTGGCTACGCTGCCATGTAGGGCGGTCGGGTTGATCAGACTGTTTGGGGTGGTTGGGGTACTTGTTCTTGTAGAACTTGGATTTTTCAGGAGGGGGGTTTTGAGGTCCAGTTTCTCTGTGGTTATTTTGGTTAGAAGCCTGAGAAGATTGCTCTAGGTTGTGTTTTCGAAAATGCTCCTCTGTCGGTTTCCGCTTTGTGGCCGGTAGTTCAGCCAGCGCATTATGGTAACGCTCAGACTTCTCTAAGATGTCTTCAAGTTTTTCTGCTCCCTGCTCAGCTAGAAATCTCCGGGTATCAGCAGACATTGTGTTCTTTATTTGTTCTGTTAAAACAAATTCCTCAAGACCTTCGTAGGTAGAGGGGAGCTGCGAGAGCTCAAGGCACTTTGTAAAATATCCCTTTAGACGAGATGAGAACTGGTGAAAAGTTTCAGAATTCTCTTTCCGGCTGTTGCGAATCAGTTGCAAAAATTTGCGAGCGTTCATTTCAAAGCGCTCCAGTAACGCTTTCTTCAACAGATCATAGTTGTCTTGTTGGCTGCTTTCCAGTTTGGCGTAAACATCATACGCAGAACTTTTCAAAGCCTGGGAAAGCTTCATGTTCCAACGCGACCTCTCTAAACCGTACAGAGTTGCAATTTTCTCAAATTTTTCTAACCATGTGTCAATCTTCTCATTTGGACAAGGGAAAGACTCAAGAGTGAAAGACATAGCGTTGAGTTGAAGAGATTGAGTGTTAGAAGGATCAGTTAAGGAAGAATGAGGAGAAGACTCTCCATTGCTGGAGGTAGAGGCAGCGCCACGACCTTGGAATTCTAGAGTTTTAAGAGCCAACTCGTGCTGTCTCTGTTTCTCTTTTTCGTCAAGCTGTCTCTCCTCTCTCTCCTTCTCATGCTGTCTCTCCTTCTCTCTTTCCTCATGCTGTCTCTCCTTCTCTCTTTCCTCATGCTGTCTCTCCTTCTCTCTTTCGTTCGCTCTGCGAATTTCCATTTCTTCGTCCATCTTCTTCTGTTCTAATAGACGATCTTTTTCCTCTTTAGCTTCAGCTGCTTTCCTCTCCGTATCATATCTCTCAAGTTCGTCTCTGACAAATGCTTTCGCTTCCTCTCCTTCCAGTCCCTCCTCTCTCGCTTCGTCCCTGAGGAGTTGTCTAAGCTTTGCCCTCTCGGCCATATTATGTCAGTGACTGAGACTAGTGGAGAAAGAAAATAGGAAAAAGGATACACTGGTTCCTACCACTTACGAGAAAAAAATGTACCAAAAATTCAAAAGATGATATCCTTAACCCTGGGATACCTCCTCCAAAGTAAAATCTAACTATCGCTGCTATTATCGGCAATAAAGCACTTAATGCAAAACACGACTACGCCAACTAAATGGTAGTTAAGATTACTTCTGAAAAATAAGTTGCTACAGTGGAAAAGCAAAATAATTATTGCAAAAATTAAAGAGAAAAATAATCCCTTAATTATAAAATCCACTATAAGTTCGCCCCTGAAGTCAGATAGGGTAAGGGAGGCAATTAATCTGGACAAATAGTCCGAAACGCACTCCTTAGCTTTTGCTCAAACACCTACTTCTTCAGAACCCTTGTGAATGTTATACACTCACAAAACTTACCAGCGTTTAGTATTACAAAATCATTAATTAACATGTATTCCGACAAAATCAACCTGTAAACCAAATGTATAATGCTTCTTAATGCTGTGGAAAAAAAAAAACTTATCAGTTTGTGTGGTCAGCACGCCCGTAAACAGATCGTTAGTCTAGGGGATAAATTATTTTTAAAAGATACAAAACTCACAAGACATCACACTCTTACTCTATTTCAGAATAAAGAATCTTAAGTTCAAAATCCAGATAGACGAGTCCACCTTTGTCGTACTCGTCTTCCTATTCTAAGTTCAAAAATCCGTCGGGCGAGACCACATTTGTCGTATCGCCTTAGGATTTTGGGTTCAATTCCCGGTAACGAGCGACCATTTGTCGTAGATTTTAGATAGGAGAATTAAGACTTGGGTTGGTCCCTTCTGAATAGGTTGGAATGAGTGATAGTCACAGTGTGAGCTGGTGAAAAAAAACAATAGAATTTCCACACGTGAGATGATAGAATGTGATATAGAGGCTGTCTTTGAGAATCGGGATAATCTTCTCTCTCTCACCTATCTTCTACGACCGTTTTTTTTTTAAAGTGTCAGACAGTCTAAACCACAGATATATATTACATAAATCTCTATCTACTCACGGGCACGCACATACACGTGACGACAGTTAAACACACAGACGTGGGAAATCTATAACCATGAATATATATATTATTTGAACGAGCTGACCAACGCACTGATTAGTTCAAGAGAGATTTTTATTATTATCATCTAAAAAAAATCTTCTCACAACACCAAAAATACATCAAGGAAAAACATATACAAATAGTCATAAAATTCAAGGAAAATGCTACAAGGATGATAGCCCCGTTATGATCTTAACTCTAGGTTTAGCCCACAGCCCCGTTAAGAGAACAGATGATGGCCCAAAGAGTTATAGATACATAGGGTTGAGTCTAAGAGGTTTCTTTCTTTCTCGTAAATGTATGAACAGAGTTGAATAATCTGATTTAGCCTAAGAAAAAAGAAACTCTAGCTTTTGTAACAAATTCTGCAGATTAAAAAAAGTTAAGACAGCAGATGGGTGACAATAATACACCGGTAAAATAACACTCAGACCTGTGTACCCTCATTCATTCAGCCATGGCCTTTCTCACACATATATACTCACAACTTTGCTCGCTGCCTCTGGGAACATAATAATTCTAGGACCTTCACACAGACCCGAAAAATGCAGTCAGCGACCAAGAAATCCCCAGTTCCAAAAGACGTACTGAACTCTCTGTCTCAGGGAACGATTCCTTGGGTGTTCTAATTTTTTGAATGTCTGATTAAGTCACATAAAATATTGTCCAGGCACGAAAGTTAGCAGAGCACAATGTCATTAGCTTTGGATTCTAGGATTTAATGAATGTCAGATCGGTGTCTTCTATCAGGCAGGTACTATATTTGGTCACCACAATACTAGTCACAATCTCTGTCGGAATGTTACTGTTATTCTTGTAATATTCTCGCCGCCAGGCAGCATGTACATCTAAATTTGTGGAGCAATATGAACTGGCTCAAAAGCCCAATATATATTTCTAGTCTTTAGAAACCGTTAGTGGGATTGCTATTACTGTCTCTCTCTGATGGCATATGCACTGTCAGATCCAGTGTTACTTGAAACAAAAAAAAACCCACGTGGTTAAAGATAGGAACTGTCTATGCTTCACACAAATATGTCTCTTTACTAAACGCTGGCAAGTTGGGTACCACCGTTTCACTATATAAAAGAAAGAACACATATCAAATAATTTACATATATGTACTCAATATAACTTACATTTTAATAGCAAGCCTACAGCTTGACTTATATTTAAAACTTCCCGTAAAATAAGTTATATAAAATCAATCATCAGGAATTTAGGAATATTTGCGCATTCCGTCAATATTCACTGATATCGCATCTAGCATTATAAGTTAGTTTTAGAAAAATATGATCTCGACTGATTATTTAGCAGTAAATTAACTTCATTATAGCTACATTATGGTTTAATGCTAGAAATATAATTTATTCTGCTTTCCACTGAAACGCGTCACTAGAAAATAATACAGACTATATAGATTAAGCACTCTGTTCAAAAGAACTAGTTTAAAATGAAATCGGCGATTTAACACTTAATCACTTCACAAAATTCTAGAGAACTACTATATAATATTTACCTCAAACACAGCACTACAGGATATCGCACAATTAAGAATTTTACGCTTATATTTATGGAAGTCTAGAAGTTCGACAAATTGTCGCAACAAACTAAGAAACTTCGCTTATACAGCTCTACTCTTCGCGAACCACCTGTCTACTGCGAATTATTGAGACAAGAATGAAAATAAAGTTTCAAACTAGGTTTAATATCTATGAAACGGACAAAGAATCCCACTGTTTCGAAACCACGAAACAGCGCCCGTCTCTCCCCTTCTCTAACACCCTACGTCAGCTTCCCTCATGTCGTAACAGCCATCAGTGCGATTACACACCTGCGTTAACAAACTGACCGGGAAAAGCGCGTGTCAGTTGCAAATCTCAGACAACCGTCTGAAACTGCGACTATAAGGTGTAAATATTCGCTCCTGCTTAAGCGTTCAGCCCGGAAAACCCGCGCGTGACAGGTGCAAATGTAGACCAAAAGTCTGCTCTATGTCCAGCGAAACGAATTTTTCGCACATTCACGTCTTACCTGCGCGACTGACATCTGATGCAATAAGGTTACTAGTCAGTATGAGAAAAAAAAAACGATGATGGGAAAGAAATATATTTTTCGCAACGAGTGATGCGACAAAATACAGGAAAAACAAGTACGGAAAGATAATAAAATAAAAGGATGCGGGTGAGAGAATAGGAAGAAGATGTAGGCAATTTAATGACCAAAACCCACGTGACATAGCCTTTCCGAGTAAAACTGGGTGAGTGGTATTCCAAACCTCTGATTCGTGCAGCTCACCTTTTCTATCCAGGACATATTGAGTGATATTCTTCCATTTTCAGTAAGTTCTGCTTTCTTTCCATGTTATCCATCATTGGTTCTGATATTGATTTTATTTCAAATTTTTATTAGGAAAAACACAGCATCGTTCGGTATACTAACACCTTTAGTAGCACATTTCTCCAAAAAGTACTTATCCCATCCATTGTTCCTTTGGCAAGCATAGAATTGGTAAAATGAGACAATTTTTATCCATTTCTGACATTGCATACACTTATATGGTCACTAAGTCTAACCTACACTTCGTAAGGTTTTATCCACTATAGTAAACTGTCGTAGCATTGTCGATCGGTTTTCCAGCGAGCTCCTATTTTTTGATTGGTTGACCCATATTGTCTTCCAAAAATAGACAAGCATTGTGCCTGCCACACCTGACATATTTTACGGAAACAATAGATTATGTTTATATAACTAGAGTGAATATTTAAATAAAAATTATTTTAATATTCACTCTAGTTAGATAAACATAATCTATTGTTTCCATTATAGTAATGCTGAGATTACGAGCTTTTTGGTTAATTTTCACTCTAGTTTATATATATATATATACAGTATATATATGAAGAAAATTTCCATTAAATCAAAGAAAACTGCCCTGTTCAACCTCTGACGTGTTATCAATGTGGTATGCAGTGTCGATAATCTTACGCAGTACACTTAATCATTATAATGCGTGTAGTTCTCTGCTCTGGTTAGATAAAAGTAAAATAGTATTACTGTTTTGTCAGGCATGTCGTAAATGCCGACTTATATGAGGCTGTGCGTGCTGGCTGGAAACCTCATTATGCAAAATTAATTGATATAGCAGCCCCCGCCGGAACAGCATGTGAATACTTGATGCGCGCTTCCTCCAAGTGGGATCAGATGCGAAGGTTGTTCCATGCTCTCCATTTGGAGTTAAAAGGAAAATGATGACCGTATGTATGACGTCACGTAGTTTGTCCATCAGTGAAGCAGACCAGCAACGTAACTTCGCCAGCCAATTTGAACCAGACATAATACAACAGCGAGAGAAGCCTCAGACAGACCGCCCGTCACATAAGGAAGATAGATGTGTTTGTGGGAAGGCTAATGACGCTGGAGAAACTTTATCTGATCTTAATGTGTTATTCTTACTATTAGTAAGCGAAATGTTCAGTCTACAAGCATATGTGCTTTTTCTTTCCTTTTTAAAATATCTCATTCTCGTTATATCGGAAACAGCTCACTCCAGCAGAGCAAGTGTGTCTCCACGATCTATATTTAAGATAGACTAACCAGTATGTGTTGCTTTGGATAAGAGATAAATGGCAGAAGGAGCATCCAGAGTCCAGTAATGCAGTACCATACTACACATTACCAAGAAGAGATCAAGTGATAATTTTCAGACTTAGAACTGGCCATTGTAGACTCAGATACCATCTATTCAACAAACAGAAAATTGGACAGACAAATATGTGTCCAAGTGGGGAGGACAAACAGACAGATATGTGTCCAAGTGGGGAGGACAAACAGACAGACGAATATGTGTCCAAGTGGGGAGGAGAAACAGACAGATATGTGTCCAAGTGGGGAGGACAAACAGACAGATATGTGTCCAAGTGGGGAGGACAAACAGACATGTACTCCAAAACTGTCGGCTCCATGACAGGAGCAGAGTAGCAGCGTGGCCTTCTCCAACCCAGTTGTTGAGGGAGAAACTGTATGGTGACGAGAGAAGCCTGAGACGAACTTCCAGCTTTATAAGTGAAACAGGCGTGATTATTTTAGAGCAAACGAAGTATAAGAAGAAGAAGCTTCGGGTAATTCGTTTGTGTTGTTGCCTTTTTCGGCTTTAAAAGTTTACTTTTAAGAACGGTTTGGGGTGGAACTGATGAACGGTAATGAGAGTAGGAAGAAGAACTAGTAGATCTAGCTTTCTATCCCACGACTGTGAGTGTATCGACTAAATACGAAATACGACGTCGGATTTAGAAGTTGAATGGTACCAGAAAACGTGTTAGACAATCACTAGACAACCGGTCAGGCAGAGGTACGCGGCAATGAAAGAGATGAGAGACTAGCTGCAAGAGCACTCAAAGATGGTGAATTAAACATGAATAAGAGAGAAATACTGAAGGCGATTCGTAATCGCCTATTAGAGAATGACGCTGCAATCGATGAATCATCAAGGCTAAGACTGCTGGAATTTGGCATCAAACGTAAGACCAGCAGGGAGGGGCGTATGAGAGGATGCATCCAGCGTGTATACAACCTGTGCGCAACAGAAACAATTAGCATTCATACATTTCGACATTTGCTGAGGGAGTGCAATAACGTCGATTCTGATTAACATTAACCCTAGTGTGACGAAATGGACGACCTAATCACGATCTATGTTTCACTCCGACAGGATCAGAGACATATTTTGTACTGATTTTTATTTGTGTACTTTTAAAAGTACCAATTTCTTCTCATTATCGGCAAAGGAGCAAGTAGTTTGTATGTTCAAACATTTGTGAAGGGCCTTGCAGATAATATTTATCCCAGCCTGCGTCAAGCAACTAGATAAGATGAGCGTCGGCGTGTTTAGATTAAACCGCTGATAAGCGACTCGTCTGTTAACAAGCTGAGCAAACACGGAGTTTTTGCGTACTCATACGACAGATTACTGTCTGTGTGACACATGTGGGCAGACAAGTGTGACATAAGCGCTTCCGGGTCATCCTTGATACACCAACATTACTTTTTAATAAAGTAATAAGTATTACAGCTTACCCGTGTTGTCATGTGTGTCTACCGATCTGCCTGTGAGAGTGTATGGGAGGCATCAGATGTCCATATATGTTTAATACGTGACCTTTGCAGGCACGCACCTTATTTCACGTGGGACTATTTTGAAAATATCACACCCGCCCGGCATGATTTGAAATGATTGGATCTTTCTGATTTGTTTCATAACAACATTGAGGGGGAATATAACTTGGCGTTTGTTCAAACCCACTACACTGTGCAAAAACTGATGTGAGACACGCTCGCCAGAAGAACCCATACTTGCCAAGTTAGAATTCAAGAATTCATTTTATTGGACTAGACCTTTTATTAGAGTATTCCAAAAGGACTTACAAGAAACAGCACAATAAATCTATCTCTAGCATTGTAACAAGGAAAACCAGGACTAAGGAAACTGAAACACACGGAGTCAGAGAGGGAATCTATTGTCAAATTAAAGACACCCCAGACGCGTGTAAGAGACTGACTCGTCTCTTTTATTCATCTGAGCAACAAGTCTTTAGCCAAGATTGGCGTAAGTGTGCATTTTTAAAATTCTGTATCTGTTTCATTTAGTAACATGTGAACTAATACGTATGCATTATCATGTGAATATTTATTTGTGTGAAACTCGCTATTGGATGTCAAAGTCATTTGAGGCTGGCAACCTCAGCGTACAGAATAATGATTCATGAACCACCACTGCATGGGCTGGTGATAGCTTTACTGCTAGTTTCGTAAAGAGAACTAAAAGCATAAAGTAGTTCCAGGTTTCCTATGGAGCAGGGAGGGAAAGATGAAAGAAATGATGTATATTCTAAGTATAATACTTACATTTTCAAAGCAGTGTAAATGTCCCCATAAACATTGTCACTTTAAAATTAATGTAAGTTTTCAAGCTTAAACCAGTGTAAATGTCTATGTGAAAATATTCATTTTAAAGTAATGGAAGTTCAAACTTTTCAAGCAGTGTAACTATAAAGGGAAACATATTCAATTTATCTTGTAAACACTTTTCTATCAGTGGAGATGTATGTGTAAACAGACTTTATCTGTATTATTAACCTTTTCATTTAAATGTTATGTAAAGCTATAGCCATTCTATTTAAATGTAAAGAAAGTTTTATCCCGAGGGATTAAATTTAATTCTCATCGAGGGTAAAGTATGAGTAATTGGGATGGTGGTATGGGAAGATAGGAACCCATAACTAAGGGGTGGAAAACGCAATACTCAGAACAGCGTTTCGATCTATTATTTACCATAGTTATTGGTGGTACCAGCAGAAAGTACCATCTCTGAAACAAGAAGGGAACCGTGGCCTAAGCTTTAAGACGAAGGACCCACGTGGTAGACTCTCCTTGACATTTCTGGAAAACGAGCTACCCCCGACAACCTTGATCAGAGACGAGCGTGAACAGAGTGAAAAGAACCAACCCATAAGAAGGAGCAGAACCGTCATTGGCAGCTAAGTTTAAATATATGCTGCCACTTGAACTTCTTGTAACATTTCACATTCCCTAAAGACTCTGGTGATAACTTTCTTGATCCATAACTATTCAAATTATGTTCCAACTGTTAAAAACTAAAGTGATTATTAAATTTTGTTATTTGAAATGTTACAAATTTAACTTCGATTTAATTATTTAAAGTTACTGCATGTTTGTCTCAGTCAAATTACTACACACACTCTAAACAGAGCTAAACTAGAATAATAGAATTCCACTGAGT
Source organism: Oreohelix idahoensis (assembly GCA_024509875.1). NCBI lineage: Eukaryota > Metazoa > Mollusca > Gastropoda > Stylommatophora > Oreohelicidae > Oreohelix > Oreohelix idahoensis. The sequence goes on from JAMPIV010015216.1 coordinate 256,489, forward strand.
AAATCAGGGGTGGGGGCTTAAACGAGCTGAAAGTAATAAGTGCTTAAATCCTTCACAAAAGCGTCGGCAGAATTACAGAGTTAAAATACTCAGCCAAAGCAGTATTGTTCTCGCTTATTCTGAATATATTGTTAAGACTCCCTTTGTAATAGAGGTCTCATCACCCTTCTATCTACATCTCTATCAAGAGTAATCTTGTGCGAACGTAGATACCTTTGAAACCCATATTAGATACTCTTGAGTTTTGGCCACTGTTGGACCACTACTGCAAAGCAGGGGAGACAATAACGTCACAACTAGACAACCGAACTTACCTTCTAACACCACTGAATTTCTCTATGAAGGTTGAAAGATGCAGGCATCTAGACAAAAAGAAAAACAAAATAACAAAGAATGAAGAAGCTATATTTCATCCATTATCTCTGACTGAATTTCTCTTTTTTTTTTTAAACAATATCCATAATTCTTATTCTTCCAAATATCCAAATCTTTGCATCTTGCAGGTCGCGCAACACCCATTTGTCTTCCTGCATTTACATCTGCACTTCAAGATGTAGGGTGGAGTGGGGGTGGGGAATAAGATCCTAATGCGATTTTATTCGTCTGAGAGGGGTTATCTGGACCCTGCATTCTGCTAGACTTAATATTGTCCACTCATTCAGTGGATTTGAACTAGTCTGAAACTATTAACCGGCTGAGAGATTTTGGAAAATGATTTAGAGCGAAATAAATTCAGTTTATCGCGAGGTCTTCTATCTATCTATCTATCTATCTATCTATCTATCTATCTATCTATCTATCTATCTATCTATCTATCTATCTATCTATCTATCTATCTATCTATCTATCTATCTATCTATCTATCTTGTCACGGATTGCCTCCCCTGCTTTGCAGTAGTGGTCCACCAGCGGCCAAAACTCAATCTATCTATCTTATCAATCAATCAATATATTTTATCTATCTATCTATCTATCTATCTATCTATCTATCTATCTATCTATCTATCTATCTATCTATCTATCTATCTATCTATCTATCTATCTATCTATCTATCTATCTATCTATCTCTGACTGTCTGTCTGTCTGCCTGCCTGCCTATTTTTCCTGCACATCTGTCTATCTATCTATCTATCTATCTATCTATCTATCTATCTATCTATCTATCTATCTATCTATCTATCTAACTACCTACCTAAAACAGACCCACCCACATGTCAATCTCTCTATGCTTTCACTGACTCACTGCGTCTGCCTAACTGTCTATCTGCTTGCCTGTCTTGTCTGTTCATCTTCTTATGTCTACCTGTCTTCCTGACTGTCTAGTCTGTCTATCTTCTTATTTCTGCCTGTCTGCCTGCATTTGTGGTTTCCTAGTCCATTGGTGGATCCCTTTGCCTGTCTGTTCGCCTGTCTTTGCATAATCTTCTTGCCAGCCAGCCTGCCTGCCTTTGTGTACTTCTTTCTCTCTGCCCCTTTGTCTCATTTTCTTGCCGTAACTAGATCTGTCTGTCTCTATAATGATCTAGCAAATCCATTCAATGAAAAACAGAAAGTTTTGTGAAAGATGAACGTATTTTGTATGGAGTTTGTAGGTGTAACCACTTTTTCTGTTTGTATTGTTATGATATCTATCAATTGAGCATGGTTGTCATTCTACGGCCACATTCATTAGGTATTTAGATATTGTTATCTATTCCTTCACGCCAAATTTAGAAATAAATACAGACGGTTGCAATTTATTCCTTCACGCCAAATTTAGATATAAATACAGACGGTTGCAATTTATTCCCTTACGCCAAATTTAGATATAAATACAGACAGTTGCTATTTATTCCTTCACGCCAAATTTAGATATAAATACAGACAGTTACTATTTATTCCTTCATGCCAAATTTAGAAATAAATACAAGCAGTGGTTGTTTATTATCTGACGCCCAAGATAGGACATTAATACAGACAGCTGCTATATATTCCTCCACGACAAATATAGAAAGAAATTTAGGTTGTTGTTGTTTATTACTCAACGCCAAATCTATAAATTAATACAGATAGTTGCTATTTATTCCTTCACGCGGAATCTAGAAAAAATAATAGGTTGTAGTAATTTATTCCTTCACGCAAATTCTGTAAAATGTAAGTGAAAGTTTTTCTTTCTACATTCCAATCGATTGGTTCGTCTCCTGAGAGCCAAGTGACATAAAATATATCGATATTCACGGATTTGCCTTCCGCTGATTAAAGTTAGTGGCAGCAGCAATTGAATACAATGGAAAAGATGTAATGTAGCTTTTTAGAGCGACAATGCAACAACAGCAACAAAAAAAGCTCCTACCAAGCTTTATCTCAACAACGAAGAAAATAAGGTTAACGTGCGTTTCACAGATTCATATTGTCGTATTTTGAATCTGTCTAACAACACGGTCATATAGCCAATCAGGACGCTCCTTTTCTAGTATGTATAATGAAACCTTTTTATGTTTGACAGAAGGGGCCTATTCTGTGTATTTCATAGGAAGGAGTTATTTTATTTCTTAAAAAATAACGATATATAAAATGAAATACCTAACTATTATAACATCTGGGATATTATTTAATAAGTAGGTGTAAAGACGGCCTCATAATAGTAATTTAATTAAAGAGAAAAATTGGTTTTAGTGATATTTCTATATCAGGGTAGCTCCCGATTTAGCTAATTAAAGACTGCATAGATTTAAATGCCATGTAATAATTAAACAACAAAGATATAGAAAGATAGAGATAAATTAGCAGTTCAAATATCACTTTAAATAATTATAAACGACCCAGTAATAAGTTAGATATAGAATATTTAAACTTAGTCACATTATACGGGCCAGCTGAGAAACGCTTAGGTTTTGATTCTTAAACACACATTTGGACCGTGCTTCCGATTGGGCGGACACGGCGCTATATATAGAACTGGGACTTAGGGGAGTCCGCCTCAAAATTTAAATACCGAGCTGCATGAATCGAGCGCAAATTGTGACGGCAGGTTCTTTTGCCGCTGTGATCTAGAGCAGACTTAAAGTGCCCATTGAAAGCCTGTATTCAGCTTGTGTATTATTGCCTGATGGTAAGAAAGATATATATATATATATATATATATATATATATGTTTATATATATATATATATATATATATATATATATATATATATAATATATATATATATATATATATATATATATATATCTATATATATATATATATATATATATATATATACAGTACTTTGCAAAAAAAATGGCAGTCATATTGCTCAGCTAAATATGCTGAAATCTAATTAAATATGCATGTTCTACCCCAAATTTGCACTACACTTAAGTGAGCAAACACTACCAAAAGTATAAAAAAAATTAGCGTAGAGTACAGTCCCTTGATAATAGAGCAGACGACAATTTCTAATGCTAGTGGCAGAAAATGGATACAAAGACAAAGTGTATGTTAATTTCACAGCTTTGGAATGAAGGAAATCAAACACGTTCCAACATTTCTAAAACCTTGAACATTCCTGAGCGGACTGACTACAAAGTTGTGAGTAAATTAAAAGCAGGTAATGGAATCGAGCGAAAAGAAGGTAGTGGGGGTCCAAGAATTTTGGACACAAAGGACCATCGGCGTCTCGCCCAAATCGTTCGGGCTGGGCCAATGAAGAGTGTAGAAAACATTCGGCAGTGCATGATCGAGTTGGGAAGCCCAGAGGTATCTAATGCTACTGTCAACCGGGAGCTACACAGGATGAATTACACAAAAAAGCGGGTAATTTCGTCACCATTGCTCACAGAGACTCACAAACAGATGCGCTTGAACTGTGCCACGAACACCAAAATTTGTCATGGGACAATGCGATTTTTTCAGATGAATGTTCTGTTTGGTCTTATCCTGCCCAAATAAATATTTGGACGAAAGACTCTATAACGCCTGTGTACCAGCGACCGAAACATACCCAGAAATTCCATCTTTTGGGAGGGGTGTCAGCAAGAGGTGCCACCCCACTGTGTGTTTTCACAGGAATTCTCACGAAAGAAAGGCACATTGACATACTAGAGGGACACCTTCTGCCATTTATGCAGGTCATGTACCCCTATGAGTGTGCTGCGTTGCGAAAATATGACTGCCATTTTTTTTTGCAAAGTACTGTATATATTGTTGATTATTTGCCTGTGTATACCCGCTTATGTGTTCGGTGATGTGTAGAAAGTGAAACTACAAGACTAGGGTGTTGCTGCCATGCCGGCTTACTTGTAAACGTGTGTGATTTGGAAACGAAAGCCAGCGTTAGAAAATGTGTATAATATTTGTAAGTAGGTCTAAAATTACGACTGTAAGTTTTAATAGGGTATATGAATGAGTATTTCAGCCTGGAATTACATACTGTTCACGATCATAAGATAGGAGTACAGGAATTCTTAACATGAAGTAATCAAGTTGTCACTTGCTATTGTGTACTTAACCAAATCATTGCATGGAAGCCAATCATGGGCTAAGGAAGCTATCATAGGATGTTTACAGGAAATGAATAATCACATGGAACTGGCTGTAAGAGAAATGAAGTTATATGTCCTGTGCAAACTGTTAGCACAATTTCTGAAAAAAATGTTTATATGTGTGTTGCGTGATAAATTCTCGCAACATCGTTTTATTACAATATCTATTTTATAACGCAAGGGCAACAACTGCTTGAAATTTATAGTCACTTTTCTCGGTAAGCATTTGTCTTCCCGCGTTGGTATTGAATGCAGTTAAGTTTTGAGCTGTGGTTTTTTTGCGCTGGACTGCGCATGACTGGTCTTGTTTTTTGGTCGATCGGTTTCCGCCCACCACTAGTGGAGTGAGCGATTTGAATGGCGAAAGAGATGCCTCGTTGAAGAGGGGATCTCCGCTATTTTTTGTTCTGTCAGGGATGTGTAGTCCTCTTAATGGATATTTCGTTTATTCGAGATAATACCTCTAGTGTTTCCCACATGTCGGGAGGCGTGATATTTCTGTGTATTTCCTGAAGGCAAGGTAAATTGACTTTTCATTAACTCTATCGATTTTGGGTCGTGAGCGATTTCGATTCATAGCCTGTCTTCGAAAGTCGTCGTCACGAGATGTTTTCCCAGCTCACATGTCGCTGTATTGTACTGCATCGGTTGATGCATGTCCCAAGGACCATTACTTGCTACTTTGTTAAATGAACTAGGTTTGGAAAACCTTTATTATCTAGAGGATATTTTTGAGGACATTATTTATACTTCGGCAGACGTGTCTGTCTTGCTGAAGTCAGACTAAGGAGAGTGAACTGATCTCATACATCTGGTTATCTCCTGGCTGTTATAGAAAAGGATGGAGTTTTTCACCTGACTACATTTACAGCACTATGAAATATAACATGCATCTGACTCATCATTGTAATGCTGTCTACCGTCTATTGCTGTATTGAATGTTGCTGTGATAATGACTGTTTGATGTGCCTACATATTCGCGTAAGCATTTTGTCACTGTGGCGTCCACAATAAATAATGAAGAAAAACGTCAACGGCTGTTACAAGAATCATTGACTTTATACGTCGTGAGTTTACTGACGTCCTATGTGGATTGCCCTGTTATTTTTGCATGAACATTGTTTGACTGAACACATCTGCACACTACACAAAACCAGACATGCGGATACCATCCATCATCATATGGCATCACGCATCATTTGGTGGCCATAAGCTGGTTTGATTCTGGTACCAGCAAACACGGGGTCCCTTACCCACTTCATTTTCAACAAGAATTCATCAGCATCCTTCAAGAAATTAACATTCTTCAATACAGTCAACATCTTCAAAATTTTCAAAGTACTCGGCGTTGCCCGGTAAAAGTCAAAATTTCAACTTTTTGACGGAAACAAGAATTTGACAGTACCCGGCGTTGTTACACGTTGCCGGATAACTCGGACTGCTGTTATCTTTTACGCAAGTCAAGCAAGTTGCTGCTGTCAAGGTTCCAGTGCTGTCGTTTTTGTGAAGGTCAAGTGCCGGTTGAAACGGGTTGTTTTCTGAAGAAGGCCAAGTACCGATTTCCATCAACTTACTTTTGGATTAGAAGGTCAAGGGCCGAAACAACTCAACACACAGTATTTCAGAAGCTCTTGTACCATCGTGTTAGCAGTGGAAGCAGTTCAGATGTGCCATCATCGTTGGAGCTTCGCTCTTTAGGACGTTGATTGACATCCGTTTTTTCTGCTGTTCTACGATTGGAAGCCTATAAGTTAAGTGGCCTGTTTGTATGTAAACTGTGCCCTTATACTTCTGCTGAGTCTTCTGTGTATCATCTCATTCTATATGTTATATGTCTATATGTTATTTGTATATTTATATGTTTATATTTCAGCGGGTTCTCGGTTGGGTGGTGTCTCCGTTAGATTATGCCACGTCATAGAGGTCGTCTATTGTGAGCGTTTTCTGTAGGGTTTGCAAATTTCCGATACTGGAATTTGCTAAGCGACTTCTGTTGCTATTTATGTTAGCTGTGATGACATGTTTTAATATTGTTTTCGTTATTATTTCGCATTCTTTAGTTTTGTTTTGATTTGTTTGTATTTGTTAGCCTACTCTTGTCTATAATTTAGTTTCATACAACATTTTTGTTTATACACTGTGGTGTCATGTATTTTGTTTAATTATAGCGCAGATATCGTCACATTTTTTGTGATATTTCATTAATTTCTGCTTTATTTTTAGTTGATTTCTGCGAACGTTTTTGTATTGTTGCTGATCTTTGTTATTGTTTACATTGTTATTGTTTACATTGTTTGCATTGTTTACATTTTCAATGTTTACATTCTGCATGTGTTTACATAGTCATTGTTTACAGTTATAGTAATTAGTTAATGGGCTATGCTAATGCACTGTTACTACTACACTGATGATAAATGAATGATGAATAGTGTCGTGCACTATTGAATGAGAAGTGCACTTATGATCAAGAATTGAGTGCTGATATTTCATATACAAGTTCTTTGATTGGAGACTTGTTTCCCACAGAGACTGGGATAATATAATGTGATGTGAATATACAAGTGCTTAATTAAGACTTGTTACACTTAGGTTTGAAATAAATTAGTTAATTATTTCAGGTTTTGGACTCATATGTTAGACAACATGTCTACATTTGAGCACTTTATTGAGCAGGGTAAATTGCTTGGGAAGACTGGTGATAAGTTAGAAGAATTTGCAACTGCTCGATATGATAATGCAATGGAAGCTGAACAAAAGAAACTGCAGATGCAGGTGGATGAAAAAAGATTCCAAATGGAAATGGAAAAACAAAAAAGGGAATCAGAAGCTGAGGAGAGAAAACTCCAGCTACAGCTAGAAGCTGAAAGACTTCAAAAAGAGGCTGAGAATAAAAGACTTGAAAAAGAGGCTGAGAATAAAAGACTTGAAAAAGAGGCTGAAAATAAAAGACTTGAAAAAGAGGCTGAAAATAAAAGACTTGAAAAAGAGGCTGAAAATAAAAGACTTGAAAAAGAAGCTGAAAATGAAAGACTTCAAAAAGAGGCTCAGGCTGAGGAAAGAAGATTACAGAGAGAGTCTGATGAGAGGAAAGGGAAAGCAAAAATGGAACATGAAGAAAAGGTCTTAGCTTTAGAGTTGGAAAAATTGAAATTGACGAGCATGAGTAATGGTAATGATTCAAACAAGGGTTCATCTTCTGGTAAGGCTAATAATGATACTTTTAAGATTAAGTTACCAACATTTAGTCCTTCCAGTGATGACATAATGTTCTATCTGGACAGATTTGAACAAGCATGTACAGCTCATAACATAGACAAAGCAAAATATGTTTATCAGTTATCAGGGATACTGACAGGTAAAGCTCTAAGTATATTAAATATGGTGGATGAACCTGACAAGAACAATTATGAGGTTGTCAGGGCCGCTTTGTTAAAGAAATATCAGCTTAACGAAGACGGCTATCGTCTACAATTTAAAAACATGTTACCTGAAAATGGAGTTGAATTCTCCGAGTTTATTGCAAGAATACGCATTACTTTCTCACGATGGGTTGAACTATCTAAGACGGAAAAAACTTATGAAGGACTTATGGACTTAATACTTAGAGACAAAGTCATGTCGTCTGTCATGAGTCTTTCCTTGCTTTCCTTCATGAACGTAAACCTAAAACAATAAAAGAAATGGAAGATTTCTGTTGCCAATACGTAACTGCGCACCCACACATAACCATGGGTAACTCTAAGGTGAAAGAAGGTTTACCAGTTGCTTCGGCAGCTCCGTATGGCCAAAACTTTGCTCGTAGATTCCAACAAAATTTTGATAGAAAGAGTAGCGGTAATTTCTGTCAAAATCATGGAAATCAATTTCATGGTGATTCTTCTTCGAAGAATTGGAGACAACCTGATAGTACTCGTTACTATCACACTAATAATTATAAGCATTTCAAAAGAGGATATGGTAATAGAGGTTATTCCTGCCGAAGACCTCAGAACCAAACAAATAGATGTTCGCATCAATGTGAACATGATAGTAATCGTGGAAACTGGAATTCGAACCAGGATAACAATTACAATAGAGACAATAATAACTGCAGAGATAATAATAACTCTGATAACTTCAGAGGTAAGAATAGTCGGGGTAGATCTCAACACAAAAAAAAGAGATATCAGCAGGCTAATGCTGTACAACAGGAAACTGAGGGAGCCTGTAATCATGTTGTTGATAGTAAAAACTTTGACGCTGTCACTGGTTCTGCTTTTGACTTTGAGAGAGCAAACAAATGCCCCCAATGCAGTACTTTATTCGAACCGGGTACCATAACTACTTTGAGTTGTGGTCACCCACTTCCCGCTCTTCCTGCTGCTGTTGCGCATGACGGGAGGGGTTCTTTAATTCTACATAAGGGTCTTGTTAATGATACTCCGGTCTCACTACTTTTCGATTCCGGATGCACCACTATTGGTGTTAGACAATCGCTTGTAGATCCATCTTGTGCTACAGGAAGGGTTATTAAATGTGTCACATTTGGCGGCACTCTAGAAAAATATCCTACTGCTGTAATTCGCATTGCCACTCCTTTCTTTACTGGAGATGTGCATGCTTGTCTCTTACCTAATCCTATTGCAGACCTTATTATTGGTCGTATTCACGGAGTTAGGGAGTGTACCCCACAGCAGATTGCTGCTTGGGAAGATAATAACATGCAAGCTACAAATGCAGTAGTTACAAGAGCACAAGCTCTACAAACACCCGAAACTTCACTGAATAGTGATAATGAAGTTGATAGCCAAGATAGTCACTTAGTAATCACTCGTGACTCTTTCATAAAATTGCAAGAAGAAGATCCTTCTTTAAAAAAATTCTTCGTTCTTGCGAAGAAAGGTGATCCGAATCAGGATACAAATAGAAAATCTTGGATTGCAATGAGAAACGGCGTACTTGTACGTATGGTACAAGATTCGACTACGTCGGCACATTCGCAAATTCTTGTTCCCAAGAGCATGAGAGTGCAAATATTACAACATGCTCATGACTCTCAATGTGCTGGACATATGGGTTTTTCCCGTACGAAGTCGAGAGTCCTTGCGGCTTTCTTTTGGCCTTTTGTCAATAAGGACATTCGTATTTACTGCCGATCATGCAAGGTATGTCAGGAGGTCAAATCTAGAGGACCACGACATGCTGCGCCTATCCAGGCTGCTGACATTCCTATTCGGCCGTTTCAGAAAATGGCCATAGATATTATTGGCCCTTTTAAGGTCAAGTCGGCCAGAGGACATCAGTTTATCCTTACATGTGTCGATATGTGCACACGTTGGCCAGAGGCTATTCCTCTTAAGAGCATATCTACTACAGATATCGCAGATGCTCTTTGGTTGATATTTTCTCGCTTGGGGTTCCCCAGAGAAATATTGTCAGACCATGGCACTCAACTCATATCTGACACTATGTCACAGGTAATGTCTACCTTACATATTGAACGATCTCTCAGTAGTATCTACCATCCTATGTCTAATGGGTTAGTTGAGCGTCTGAATAGAACGCTCAAGACTTTGCTTGGTAAGATAACTGAAGATCATCCTCAAGATTGGGACAGGGTTTTACCCGCGGCTCTCTTTGCCTATAGAGAAGTCCCTAATGAACACACAGGATTTTCTTCCTTCGAACTTGTCTTTGGCGCGCGTCCACGCGGCCCTATATCTTTATTACACGATCTCATCACTGCCGATGATATTAGCGATGAAACTCAATCCTCATATGAGTATGTCATTGCTCTTAGACAAAAGATCATTGAGGCATGTAAGCTAGCAACTGCTTCATCAGAAATTGCTAAAGAGAAGGCAAGACAGTTTGCTAACAAGAATAGATGTCTACGACAACTTTGTCCAGGTGACAAAGCATTCGTCCTACTCCCCAGTAGGGAAAATAGACTTCTTATTGCATGGAAAGGTCCGTATGCAATAGTCTCTCGGATTTCCGATGTTGACTATGTGCTCGATATTGATGGAAAGCATAAAACTTTCCACATAAACATGCTTTCGGAATTTCACGAACGTCCGGACTATTTGCTGCCTATTTTCCAGGCAACGGATGATGCTCCTGCACCTCACGGTCATTATTCATCCCTGTCTGTCATACAGGATGAGGAATCTACCTTCTCTGATGTTAATCTTCCCCTTCCAGTGGTTCCATTACATTCTACGGAATCTTGGAAAAACGTTTCTGTTTCTCCTAATCTTTCTGGTGACGAACATCGACAAGTCTCGTCGATGTTACAAACATTTCAGGATGTTCTCACTGACATTCCTGGACACACAGATGTCATAGAACATGACATAATTCTTACCGACAATAATCCAATTAGGGTTAGGCCTTATCCTATTCCTATACACTTTCAGTCGCAAGTGGAAAAGGAATTGGATGAAATGATTCAATTAAATATAATTGAACCATCGACTTCACCATATTCTTCTTCCATGGTTATTGTCCGGAAGAAGGATAAGAACATACGAATTTGTGTTGATTATCGCAAATTGAATCAGGTCACAAAGTTCGATGCTGAACCGATGCCTTTGTTAGAAGATCTACTGATTAGACTTTCTAATTCTAGATTCTTCACTAAACTTGACTTGTCTAAAGGTTATTGGCAAGTGCCTTTAGCAGAGCATGCCAAACCTCTTACTGCTTTTTCTACACCTAAGGGTCTATTTCAATGGAATGTTATGCCTTTTGGTCTCATGAACGCCCCTGCCACTTTCGTTCGCATGATGCGTCGAATTCTGTCACATCGTTCGGATGTCATCGCATACTTAGATGACATCTGTCTCTTCAGTGATACCTGGGAAGATCACTATTTAGGGTTATATGACTTACTGTCCACTGTACGTGAGAATAATTTGACAGCAAAACCTTCTAAAGCTTTTGTTGGTTTTGGTGAAATCTCTTTCCTGGGTCATCGTGTTGGTCATGGTCTCTTGAAGACAGAAGACCACAATACTTCCAAAATACTGAACATCTCTGTTCCTAAAACGAAGAAACAAGTTAGGAGTCTCTTAGGTTTAATTCAATTTTATGGGAGATTTATTCCAAATTTATCTTCGATCATGGCACCTCTCTCAACATTGTTGAAGAAAGGTTCGCCTAATCTGGTCCGTTGGTCTGAAGAATGCCAATCTTCACTAGACCAAATCAAGAATATATTTTCTTCTCCTCCCATCTTAAGATTACCTACTCTTGATAGGACTTTTGTTCTTCGGAGTGATGCTTCATCCACTGGGATTGGAGCAGCACTGATGCAAGAATATGCAAATACTCTGCATCCTGTTATGTACATTTCTGGAAAACTAAATGCGGCAGAGAGGAACTACTCGGTTTTAGACCGTGAGTTGTTAGCGATGGTTTGGTCAATTCTAAAGCTACAAAGATTCCTCCTGGGCGCACATTTCATTCTAGAGACTGATCAGAAAGCTCTTACAGCTATTCAGACTAAGAATTTGAAGAGTTCGAGATCCACTCGATATGCTATAGCTCTTCAACCTTTTCACTTCACGGTACGAGCTATCCGTGGTGCGGATAATGTGATGGCTGACATTTTGTCTAGATGCCCACATGACTCCAACTAATACTTCTGTCCTATATTTCCATATATTACAGAGTCATAACACACCTATATTTCTACAATAGATTAGCACATCTGTACTTACTTTATATGTACACACTATCGTGCTTTGTTGTCATCTTCTTCTGTTCGTTTTTTAAGATGATAGAGGAGGACTGAGTAGTTAATATAAGGGCCGTTAGTTTACTAAACAGCCACAATTATTAATAATGTATTGTACCTTATGAAGCATATTAGTTATTAATTAGCATTATATTGCTTGTACTTTTTTCAGAATGTCATTGTTGAGCTGAGGACTTACCTTACTAGTATCAAGCATGACGAGTTCTAGATTGTGTACTTACCCTCGGAATACCAGAGCATATGTCCTGGATCGTCATGTAGTTTAACTTTACTATGTACTTATGTCATTACATGTCAAAGAATGTACTATTTAAATTTTCCTATCAGATTTGTACATCCATTTTTAAAGACAATATTAGAGTATGCTGTTTAATGATGATTATGGTAACTTGCATACGTATATTGTGTTTACATGCTAACGTGATGTGTGTTGGTGACACCTCCCCGATGTGAATATTTTTTGAGACATATTTATTTTTCTGTTGAGGTATATCCTCACCAGACACTCTATATTTAGCCTCATGTTAGGCAATTTAATTAATTATCAGCGCATAATTCGTGCGTTTTGAGCCGCTTATCGCATGCTCTTTGATATTTAAAAAAAAAATATGTTCCACATTTTTTTTTTTATCGGGAGGAGGTGGTGATATGTTGCGTGATAAATTCTCGGAACATCGTTTTATTACAATATCTATTTTATAACGCAAGGGCAACAACTGCTTGAAATTTATAGTCACTTTTCTCGGTAAGCATTTGTCTTCCCGCGTTGGTATTGAATGCAGTTAAGTTTTTGAGCTGTGGTCTTTTTGCGCTGGACTGCGCATGACTGGTCTTGTTTTTTGGTCGATCGGTTTCCGCCCACCACTAGTGGAGTGAGCGATTTGAATGGCGAAAGAGATGCCTCGTTGAAGAGGGGATCTCCGCTATTTTTTGTTCTGTCAGGGATGTGTAGTCCTCTTAATGGATATTTCGTTTATTCGAGATAATACCTCTAGTGTTTCCCACATGTCGGGAGGCGTGATATTTCTGTGTATTTCCTGAAGGCAAGGTAAATTGACTTTTCATTAACTCTATCGATTTTGGGTCGTGAGCGATTTCGATTCATAGCCTGTCTTCGAAAGTCGTCGTCACGAGATGTTTTCCCAGCTCACATGTCGCTGTATTGTACTGCATCGGTTGATGCATGTCCCAAGGACCATTACTTGCTACTTTGTTAAATGAACTAGGTTTGGAAAACCTTTATTATCTAGAGGATATTTTTGAGGACATTATTTATACTTCGGCAGACGTGTCTGTCTTGCTGAAGTCAGACTAAGGAGAGTGAACTGATCTCATACATCTGGTTATCTCCTGGCTGTTATAGAAAAGGATGGAGTTTTTCACCTGACTACATTTACAGCACTATGAAATATAACATGCATCTGACTCATCATTGTAATGCTGTCTACCGTCTATTGCTGTATTGAATGTTGCTGTGATAATGACTGTTTGATGTGCCTACATATTCGCGTAACCATTTTGTCACTGTGGCGTCCACAATAAATAATGAAGAAAAACGTCAACGGCTGTTACAAGAATCATTGACTTTATACGTCGTGAGTTTACTGACGTCCTATGTGGATTGCCCTGTTATTTTTGCATGAACATTGTTTGACTGAACACATCTGCACACTACACAAAACCAGACATGCGGATACCATCCATCATCATATGGCATCACGCATCAATGTGATGTTGTGTGTGTGTGTGGAGTGGTGCTGGAGCCTACATGGAATGCGGTTATCTTTCATTCCAGGTTCTGTCTCCATATTACAAAGTACGAAATATCCACTGTTGAGGAAGTCTATTGGTGTCTACAGCTCCTTATATATCTGGAGCCATACCACGATTCCCAGCCTGGAGTTGCAGTTTGTGTCAACCCGGCCTGATGGATGCAGATCATCATCTAATAAGATAGGTGGAAACTAGTTCCACTTTACAGAACATCCCGTCAAAAACTGTAGTATAAAAACCACACATACTAAACATACAAAAACATTTAATGATGATATATGAAGGACATTGGTTAAATAAAGTGAATTATACAGTCTAGGGACAGTGATTATAGATTAGTAAAGAAAGAAATTGACATTATCTCGTTACCTTTACCATATTATTCCTTATGGAAAAGTACATTCCATATTATTTATTTAATGTTGTAAATACCCTTTGATTTCTTTTGAGAATTCGTGACCGAAAAAATAAATCGGTAGAGGACAAATAAATTGTAAATAATTTCAGTCAGTCTTGCTTAATACTTCTCATTAAGTTAATGTTCTGTATTGAGATTTATTACATATAATTAATTCAATTCTCCCCTAGATAATTAGCCAATAAAACAAAAGTATATTCATTAATCAATGTGGGATCTAGAGAGGTAGCAGATAGATCTTCAGTACCCCACACTATCATCATGCTTGAAGGTTTACATAGCTTGACCCCACTACTGATGTCGATACACCCTTGCTCTTTTCAGAGAAGGGGGTATTTCTTATAAGACCAGTCTCTTATCTGGCACTATCCTGGTATCATCTGATACACCTTAGTGTCCAGGAAAGTCTTTATTTTAATAACATCCAAACCTCTCGCGACACATATATGAAACAGACGCTGATACATAGGAAGAGAAACGGCCAGACTGACTGGTAAGAAGGCAGACACATAGACAGACTGATGAAAAAACAAAACAGATTTCGTAGGTAATTCGGTCTGTCTCGGACCCTAAGTTAACTTTTCGGGGGTTTTCAAGTCACCGAGTTAGATCACACGTTTTTTTTACTGCCGGTAAGGCAGTGTTGTCATCTGGGCTTGTGCAGTGATTTAGTATTGCTATCTGGACAATGTTGGGCATCATTCCGGCGTGTTGTGTGCCTTCGAGTTCTCATAACCAACCGGCTTTCTATCTTCGAGCAAGAGACAAATGAAAACAGCGCATAGAATCTCCGTATTTTGGGTATTGCAGCAGTGAATCTTGCGTTCCGTTTGATATTATCTTCTCACGTAAAAAACCGGAGACCCGACTAGGGGAACATTCCATAAAATTTTTGCCAAAGGTATTTTCTTAGAGATATTTCATTCGAGATATTTCATTCTTCAATGTTTACCAACGGGATTTGTTATTTTTATGCTCGGACCCGTGGGCAATTTGCTCTGTTTCTAATTTCGGACCTGAGGACGTTTTGCTCGTGACATCATAGCGTGTTAAGATTTAGGATTGTTTGAGCGATTTCTCGCTTTTGTATTTTTTCTATAGAGATGTTGCTTAATGAGGGCTTCTCTCTTTCTCTGTATCTATCTATCTATCTATCTATCTATCTATCTATCTATCTATCTATCTATCTATCTATCTATCTATCTATCTATCTATCTATCTATCTATCTATCTATCTATCTATCTATCTATCTATCTATCTATCTATCTATCTATCTATCTATCTATCTATCTATCTATCTATCTATCTATCTATCTATCTATCTATCTATCTATCTATCTGTCTGTCTGTCTGTCTGTGTATGTGCCTGCCTGCCTGTCTGTCTGTCTGTGTATGTGCCTGCCTGCCTGTCTGTCTATCTGTCTGTCTGTCTGTCTATTAACACGAGCATCAATACACCAGACACCACCACAACCACTAGTAGACCGGACCACCACAACCACTAGTAGACCGGACCACCACAACCACTAGTAGACCGGAACACCACAACCACTAGTAGACCGGACCACCACAACCACTTGTAGACCGGATCACCACAACCACTAGTAGACCGGACCACCACAACCACTAGTAGACAAGACCACCACAACCACTAGTAGACCAGACCACCACAACCACTAGTAGACCAGACCACCCCAACCACTAGTAGACCAGACCACCACAACCACTAGTAGACCAGACCACCACAACCACTAGTAGACCGGACCACCACAACCACTAGTAGACCTGACCACCACAACCACTAGTAGACCAGACCACCACAACCACTAGTAGACCAGACCACCACAACCACTAGTAGACCAGACCACCACAACCACTAGTAGACCGGACCACCACAACCACTAGTAGACCGGATACTGCTACAACTACTAATATACCAGATATTATCACGACCAATAATTGGCCAGACATCACAATGACCACTAATATGTAAGATACCACTTCGACTACTAATAGACCAGATACCTCCACGACTAATAATAAACTATACACCACGTCTACTAATAGACTATATCCCACGACTACTAATAGACCACCAACGGGCTGATCACCCGTTTGCCAGTCACTTCGATTACGGAAACAACAGCAGATGGATTGATTTGCCGTTGCCCTAAAGACGCCAATAGGCGTGATGGGAAACAATGGCAAAGAAAACCTATCTGCTGTTGCCCTAAGACGCCACTAGGCGTAATGGCCACTGACTGCTTTGACGGTCGGTGGCTAAGGACGGAAGAAGAAGAAGAAGACTAATAGACCAGAAACACCATGACTGCTAATGTGGCCGGGGCAGGTGTTCCTTAGGACTGGAACGGCACCATATTACCATCATGTGGCAGTGCCGGTATATGCAGTATTTTCAGTTTACTTTACAGAGAGCAGATGTTCAACTGGCCTAATCACCAGAGATCTAGATTTCTCTCCTAAATTTGCGTTACCAGGTTCGATTTTCTTCTCTTAGGTGTTGATGTAGCGAATTTAATTGAAATGGATAGATTTCTTAGCTTAATCTCAAAACTGTAGTAATTCACCTTTTCAACAGCGTTCGATTTCATGCAAAACTTTTAATATCTTTCAGCATGAAACTTAAATTTCAACAAAATCTGGAATTCAGAACATTTTTACAATAATAAGCATAATAAAGTTTTAACATCTCATCAGATGCTTTCATCGATGCAAAAATCCCTTTTTGCATCTTTGTCTCATAGGCCTACTCAATTGTCAAATATGGCGAACTTTCTCATTCCACCGTGTTCCTTCCTTTAAGTTACCGTCTTATCTTAGGTTCGACGACATTTACCCATCTCTTCAGATTTGTCCTTGTTTTCTTTATCATCATAAGTATTCCTTGAGCTAAATACTTTCCAACACAAGGATATTTTCTGCTCTACACGGTTTGAGGTGTAAGACTAGTTTTTGCAAATTGACTCAAATCCTCGAACCTAGTTCTGCTGCGACTAGGGTTGGGAGCTCTATTCAAAATATACATTGAATGATAGTCACTACTTACGCAAGTAAGAAATATAAAACCACTCAATGTCCTGAAATGCACATTTTATAATAAATGTTGAAGTTGACTTCCTCAAACTAAGAAATATGTAGAGCTGGACTAGATACGACCTCTTGAGTTGCGCTCTTTCATTCTACTGCCAGATGGCGTCCTGTTCTATATTCCCCGGGGTAAATCTGAGCTATCTGATTGGTCAGGGGAAATCACCCAATTATTAGAAATAGCGTGTAGAAGCGACTCTACCCTAAATAAGTGACACTATAATTTTTTATATTCTGTTTCTCATAAAATATAAAATTATGGGGTGGTCTGTGCTTCCTCCGTCTTGTTGGAGTATAGCCTGTTTCCAAAGGAACAACTATGTACACGGCCACACTAAAAGACTATACACCACCAAGACTATTAACAAACCGGACACGACCACGACTACTAATATACCAGACACCACAACGACAACTGAAGCCGCGGTAGCATAGTGGTTAGTGCACTGGCTTCCTAGCGCAGTGGTCTATGGTTCGATCCCCAGATGAAGCGGGAATTTTTTAGTCCACATACGGCTCCTGGGTCGACCCAGCCCCAAATGGGTACCAGAGCAACTCTGGGAAGGTTAAGGCGGCCGGCGTGATGCCGACCACATCACCCCTCGTGTGCCGACGGTCAAGATAATATCGGCCTAACACCATATTCCCAATATGCCTCAATGGGCGTGTAACGGGTTCCTTTACCTTGTTTTTTTTTTACAACGACAACTAACAGACCAGACCCTAAACGATACTAATAAACCAGACTCGACCACGACCACTGATAGACCGGAATCACCACGGCTACTAAAAGACCAAACACCACCACGACCACTAATAGACCAAACACCACCACGACCACTAATAGACCAGAAACCACTACGACCACAAATAGATCAGACACCACTACGACCACAAATAGACCAGGCACCACCCCGACCACTAATAGACCAGACACCACCAGCTCTTAATACCGTTTAAAATATCACTCGACGAACACTATAAAGAAAATGAATCGAAGAAGTGGTCAAAGCTTTTAGGGGTGAAAGTTAGCTCATGCATCACGAAACACTGTAGAGTAAAATGAAACTTTCCACTGCATTTGACATTACAATAAAACAAAAAATAATAATGTGTAGCAAAGCCTCGGTGTTACTTTCAGCTAACAGATAAAGCATTAAAACGTACAGGACACCGTCGTTATTATTATACCCGAAACATAAAGTATAAATACCGCTTTGGCTCACTTCAGCCAAAACAACAACGTAACAGAAAACCTTTTGGATAATATAATCCGAAAAGTGAAATAAAGTACATTCTTCTTGTTGCTATCAGGCAAAGAATAAAGTAAAGATATCCTAGTTTTTGCGATCAACTAAATATTAAGTATAATAGTTTATTCGTTCCTGACTGCTAAATCAGAGGCGCATCTTCAATTCAATTTGCAAGTCTGGAAGGAAGAGCTGGAGAAGAGAGGGATGATCATAAGCAGCTCGAAAACAAAAACCATGGTGATATCACGAGAGGAAAGAAGACATCAGATTAAGCTGGGAGAACAGGTCCTGGAGCAGGTCGACTTCTTTAAATACCTTGAAGCTGTCATAGACCGGAAGGAAGGCATCAAAGAAGAGTTGGCTACCCGAAGAGCAGCAGCTTGGAGACTTTTTCAAGCCATAAATCGAGGATTCCTCAGCAAAAGAGAAGGTAAAAAACTGTGACAGGTTATGAAAATCGTCCACATTGATCAGTCCTCTTCACTCTTACTGGCACCCCTCATTCTTTTTCAATCAACTCATCCAACGTGGGTTTCCCACCTTTGCTTTCCTCATTAGCATACACGGGCTATTGCGTAAAAGCCATGCCTTTCGCTAGCTGTCTTACTATAGTTTAGCCACACCTACCTGTCTTCCTTCCCGCGCTATCAATACAGCTTTTCAGATCTCTAACTGCCATTCCTTCAAAGGGGACGGGCCAAGTGCGTTGTCTGAAGGGGGATAAGACAGAAGACGTACCTTTGATCGGTTACATTTGACAGGGGGAATTGAGCGAATGCAAACAGGGGCGATAACCACATTTACTGACCATCCGTTTGTTCGCGTTCCCAGGGGACGCAATTAGCTGCAGAGAGAGCCGAGATCAAAAGACGGCTACGCGCTAGCAAACGTTTACGTGGTCGGCAGAGGTGCGTAGAAAACCTTTAATTCAGGAATCGACCAGGAGATTTGCCATAACATGGACGAAGGTGCGAATTTTTGCACTAAGGAGGGAAGAAACAGCATTTCTAGATATATACCTCGTCTCCCCAAACTCAGTTATCAGTCGCTGCAGAAATATTCTGAAATAAATAGCTCGCTATTATAGAGCCATTTTTCAATTGGATTTCTTATAATACGTAGAGTTAATTCATTTTTCCTGTGTTGCGGTAAATATATATTAGCATTTAAGTGATTTAACATGTTAAAGTTTTTCATTATATTTCACTGGGATTTTTTGAGTTAATTGAATGGCGTATTAAATAACATATAGCTAATTTTTTCCAGCTGTAAACGTTAATTTAATTACTCGCTATTCCCCAGTAAGAAATGCTTTTAAATAATTATAAGACGCTAAGCGATTGATAATAGACGAAATCAATTTAATTCTATTAATTTTGTGTAATTTTGTAAAAGACTAAGTGTCTATATCACGTATTAAAAGCGATAAGATACGATAGATACTTGTGGGTTTTAAAATCATTTAATACCGGAGTGGTTAAAGAAGTCTTACCTAAACGCGTGTTAGTATATGATTTATATTATGGTTACATGTTTATATTTTCCTACATCCAGGCTGATCATAAACCCTGCGATCTAGCGGTCTGATGGTCTTACGGTCTTATGTTCTTAAAACATCCAGAGATTATTGTTGTGAAATCTTTGTGTTGTGACCCTGTGCGGTCCACCTTCTCCATCCATGAGAGTGGTCAAAACTAAGAACAATAACAATAAATTTTAATTATAACTGGAACAGACAATACCAGAATATTTTTCCATATATATATATATATATATATATATATATATATATATATATATATATATATATATATATATATATATATATATGGAAAAATATTCTGGTATTGACAGACAGACAGACATACAGACATACAGACATACAGATATACATATATATATATATATATATATATATATATATATATATATATATATATATATATATATATATATATATATATATATATATATATATATATATATATATATATATATATATATATATACACACACATATATATATATACATATATATATACATGTATATATATATACATATATATATATATCAACAGCCTGCTGTGGCAGAAGTTCTATCACTATTTTTCAAACATAGGACAGTACGTTTGTTCCACGGGATTATACTCAAGAGAACTCACTGGTCATACTCGGCTATTTCCCTCAGAGAACAGCCGAGGAGTATTATTCTTTCAAAATTTCCATCACGTCAGAGAGCGTCACAGTTGCCTGAATCTAGACCACACTGGAACAATACATAGACATATTAATTCCCATGACGGTGCCACCACATAGAAAACTTATTCCAAACAACTATCTGCAGTGAAAAGAGCAATATCCAGGAAAATAACTAATGCATCAACTTCAGCGACTACCGAAAAATAACAGTCAGCAAACCGGATAGTCTGGGGCTGAAATTGACAAATAATATGATTCTAAATAGTCTTAATACCTGTTAGATTTTAATTCCATGGAATGCCTGCTTCAACGATTGGGTAAGCAAATATGAAAGTGGCCACTGTATAAATGATTGAATGAACTGGAAGAAAGAAGCCTAATTCTCTTTTTTGTTACCACTAACATACCCATCTTCTTTTTTTATATCTCACTAATATGAGTGTTCACTGGATAGGTTAAATTAGGGACTTGTCCATTACCCGTCCTGACTATTCCCTACCCCACTGTTAATTTTTGATCTCTTTGGGTTAACTACCTCTGTTGGGATTTTCATTGTTTTCCTTTACAAGAGGGAGGGCCTATTGAATTATATTTCATTTTTTTTTTTTTGGTCTGTAAACTATACTTCATTAATGTAAATGCTTTTGATGTTGTGATATTTCTAGTGAAAATAAACAAAATAAACCTTAACCTATAGTGTTGGTCAAAACCCTACCCTTATATGTTATCCATAGTTTGTTTTCACGTTTGTACGTATTCGTCACAAAATTGTGTGTACATGAGTGTAGTGTAACTTGTATTTTTTTGTGCAAGGAGAGAAAGTGCGTCTAGTTTAAATATAGTCGTAAAGATAGGCTGGATTAGAGCAATTACTCAATCCAGAGACTGTTCTTTTTCTTACACTATCGCCCCTCGTGAAAAAGAAAACTATTTCTTACACCTTACTCTCACATAGTTACCACTATCACCTCTGCTCGGACGGGACCATAAATATCTCAGACATATCTTATCAAAAATTACGACAGAAGACGAAGATGGCTGTATACCGCTCCACCTATGTCCAAGTCTTGAATGTAAACGATCAAAGGTACGTCTTCTGTCTTATCCCCCTTCAGGCAACGCACTTGGCCCGTCCCCTTTTGAAGGAATGGCAGTTAGAGATCTGAAAACTGTATTGATAGCGCGAGAAGGAAGACAGGTAGGTGTGGCTAAACTATAGTAAGACATCTAGCGAAAGGCATGGCTTTTACGCAATAGCCCGTGTATGCTAATGAGGAAAGCAAAGGTGGGAAACCCACGTTGGATGAGTTGATTGAAAAAGAATGAGGGGTGCCGGTGAGAGTAAAGTGGACTGATCAAGGTGGACGATTTTCATAACCCGTCACAGTTTTGTCCCGGCTTGAAGACACGAAACCATTTTTAATGTTTCTTTTATGATAATAGAGCTGCCTTGATCCGTAACTTCCGGGTGATTGGTGTTCTCAATTTCATATGGATGCGAGTCATGGGCAATGACTACAACCCACAAAAGCCAGATCCAAACGTCAGAAATGAGGTATCTGAGGAAGGTGGTTGAAGTAACAAGAAGAGACACGGTCCGCAACCAGACGATACGTCAAGGCCTAAAACCCCAACCTCTGCAGACCCAAGTAGAACAGCCCCAACTGATATGGTTTGACCATGTCTGCAGAAGGGGAGAAGATCGGCTACCACGGCAAGCATGGGAAACTAAGAGCCAGGGATCCAGACCTCCAAAGTCCGCTGTGAAGACAACATTAGACAATCTTTGAAGGACCGAGGACTAGAATGGAACCAAGCCAGGAGGTAGACAGCCGATAGAATAGTATGGCGCTCTCTCTTACAAACTTCTACACCTCACAGTAGAAGAGGAACAACTAAGTAAGTAAGTAAGTTTATTCGTTTCTATCACCGAAATATTAGAGTGACATAGTTTTTTCGTTGCTATGAGCCAAATATTAAAGTCTCATAGTTTTTATTTTCGTTGTTATCAGCCAAATATTAAAGTATCATAGTTTTTTTTTCGTTTCTTTCAGTCAAATATTAAAGTCTCATAGTTAATTTTTTTTTTCGTTGCTATCAGCCAAATATTAAAGTATCATTTCTTTTCGTTGCCATCAGCCAAATATTAAAGTATCATATTTTTTCGTTGCTATCAGCTATATATTAAAGTATCATATTTTTTCGTTGCTATCAGCCAAATATTAAAGTATCATAGTTTTTCGTTGCTATCAGCCAAATATTAAAGTATCATAATTTTTCGTTGCTATCAGCCAAATATTAAAGTATCATATTTGTTCGTTGCTATCAGCCAAATATTAATCATAGTTTTTTTCGTTGCTATCAGCCAAAGATTAAAGTATCGTAGTTTTTTCCTTGCTATCAGCTAAATAATAAAGTATCATAATTTGTTTTGTTTCGTTGTTATCAGCGAAATATTAAAGTTTCATAGGTTTTTCCTTGCTGTCAGCCAAATTTTAAAGTATCATAGTTTTTTCTTCGTTGCTATTAGCAATATATTAAAGTATCACAGTTTGTTTGTTTGTTGCTATCAGCCAAATATTAAAGTATCATAGTTTTTTTCGTTGCTATCAACCAAGTATTAAAGTATCATAGTTGAGACTCATCAACAGGATTTTGATAAATTAAATTAGAATAGTTTATCGAATATTAACTTCACTTCGATGAAAAGATAGCGTTAAAATCTTATATCTTTCATGAATAAAGTAAATTTGAATAAGCTAACTTGTGGGTTTTCCGTGGACATTCGGTAAAAGTACTTTTAAACCCGGAGACGCGATGCTTTTAGGTGCCGGTTGTGACAGGTAGGCCTACTCCTACTACTTAAGCACGAATAGCGCTACTATTAAGTAGAAAATTGAATTACAGACTAGCTAGCTACTTTAACACTAGTCGTTAATTTTAAAAAATGACGTCATCAAATCTGGTGTGGGTAAACGAAATAGCTAAGACCGGAACGAGAAAAAAGAAAGGGGAGTAAAGTTAGTTTGGAGGAAGACAGGTCCGGTTTGGTTGAGGACCGGAAAGGTCGTGCTGGTTGTGTTAGATTTTGTAGCTAGAAAGTTTTAAGATTGACATGTATACTTCAAATGGATGTGAACGTCTAGAACGGACAGTGATAAGTAAAACAGTGTATTAAATAGTTTTCAGTGAACGAGAATACTTTTTGTTCTGTGATTTTTACGGACAGAAAGGTCCAAAATAGGCAACACACTGACATGTCAACATTGGGTCACTAAACATAGGCACGCTTAACAGTGAGCTGATTGAGAAGTAAGTGGGTCATGAGTAGGCTCATACGGTCTCTGAACCGGCACAAATTAATAAATACGCATTGCCTGCATTGTAAATGATAAACAGTACTACCAGTACAATATAGAAAAACAGATTACTAGCATAATTCAGATAAACTGTGCTGCAAGCATTAAAGCAGAAAAACAGTGGTGCCAGAATTAAATAATAAAAGGAAGTGGTGTCCCCAAGGTTGAAAGTCTTCATCGTATATGAGTTTCAAGTTTCAAGAAAACCTGGGTTAAAAATAGAACATCTAGAAAATTACATCTCTTGCGAGAGCGAGTCTACAAACTAGATGGACTTGGACATCAGTACGGTCACACGGTGGGAGATAGTTAATTCTGGCACCTACTTAGGTTAAACATTGGTTTGGTGTGGTTTGGTTTTGTTTTGTTTTAAGGACTATCTTCATTGCACACTAACAACTCCAGCAGTACTCTGATCGCCTCCCTTCGATCACACAAGGAGGATTTCAGCACAGTGCACGATCGACGTAGCACCGGCGAGTATCCCAAGTGTGTGTAGACATGAATCACATATTCTATAAATATTTTTATGGTGGGTAGGTTTCTTTATTTTTTTTTTTTTTTTGCCAGGGCAGCGGCCGTCTGGCGTACTCTTTACGATATCCAACTGCCAATGGGATTTTTAACGTGCACAACTTGCAGACGAGACCTCCTATTTTACGACCTTAACCGAGAAGGCTAGGCATCCGATCTCACTATACATGAGATGGGGGGGGGGGGGGATGGGGGAGAGGTAGGAGTATGACATCATTAGGAACCACTGGTTCTGAAAAAATGTCATCAATTATATTCCCTATATTGGGAGCGAACCTGGGGCCTTTAGAATTAGGGGCAGACGCCATACCTCTTAACCACTCCGACCCCCAGGTAAAACAGTTATGTCCTGCCTATGTCACCTAGAGGTTTAACCAAATAATGCCTTGCGATCTACCGGTAAATCAAGATCTACCCCTGCTTTAGACCAAAGGTCAAAGGTTAAAGTGTAGCCTTTTTTTATTAACTCAGCCTCAATTTGAAAGCTGTGTCTATCCTTATGATTGCCATCAGCAACAACGTAAAGAAATCTTCGTTACTATCAGAGAGATGGACTGACGGACGGACGGACAGACAGAATGACAGATAGATAGATAGATAGATAGATAGATAGATAGATAGATAGATAGATAGATAGATAGATAGATAGATAGATAGATAGATAGATAGATAGATAGATAGATAGATAGATAGATAGATAGATAGATAGATAGATAGATAGATAGTAAGTAGACAGACAGATAGACAGACAGACAGATAAACAGATAGATAATCAGATATATAGACAGATAGATAGACAAACAGTAGGAATGACTGACTAACGGGTAGATAAACTAAAGTATATTACTATGACCGACTTACAGACACACGGATAGTCAAAATAAATTGGTCATACTGTTTTTTTTATTTATTTAACGGCAGCGAATTTATAAAACCGGTTCCAAATAATGCAGCCAACTTTTCTAAAGAATAAATAAACAAATATAACATACACACAAATGTACGATGTTTCAGGTACTCTTAAGATATAAAGAAGTAGAAAACTATGCAACAGAAAAACAACAGAAGTGATAAGCTCACCAGATAATCGAACCCAGGACCATCCGAAAGGCAACACCACCTATCTACGGAAGCGAATCACACTATTCCTCACTGCCAATTTAGGCACCACAAAAACAGTGCTTCGTGGACAGGGGTCATTAGCGCGTTTTTCCACACGCAACACCAAATGTGTACCTAGGGCGATCCAGCCTATTTAATGACGCAATCACTTCTGCGCCCCCCTCTATTATACAGTAAAGGTCAGATTACACAAACAAAGACCTTAATACTGTGTCTAATCAATGATAGAAGAAGGAGAACAATACAGGACAGAGGGTAGGGTTTGGTATTGTATAAACATTTAAACAAATAAACAGGCGTCGGGTTTCCCTCTTTATTTATAGAAAGAGTAAGCATTTAACAACGTTATCTCCTATAATCTACGTGTATCAATGACTATACAACAAACCAGACCAAAATGTCTGTTATATTTAGACATGCGCCCTAAAATAACCGACAGACCCTGTGTCTAGGTAAACGGGGCGCGCCTCCCCAGAACGAGACGAAATGTTATTTTTTTTTTAAATGTTTATGAATATTGCAATTTTGAGCGCATTATTACAGAAGTTTCCACCACTCCTTTTTAACATGATTCATTCATTCATAACCCTCCACTACTAAAGGAGCATAGGCCTTCAACAAACACATACCAAGTCCTCCTGTCACGTGCCTACATCTCAAGTTCTTTCCACGTTCTCCTTATCATTTTCATCTCTGTTTCCAGCTCTCTTCTCCATGTGCTTCTTGGTCTACCTCTGCCTCTCTTGCCCTGTGAGTTCCAGAACAAGGACTGCCTTGTAATGCTATCAACAGGTTTCCTCAGTGTGTGTCCTATCCATCGCCATCGTCTTCTTCTCATCTCTTGTTCCGCTGGCACTTGTTTTTAACATGATGGTCAGCATTATGAAGTTGGGAAACAGAATGGCATAAATAAGCAGTTCGATTCCCAGTACCACAATTCTGGCGGCTACCGTTGTCTCCAGAAATTTGTGATGGCGTGCTGGGTCTCAGGTGATACATACAATATCTTGTCTTGTTTAGGTCTTAGTATAACATGTCGGTTGCACTTTGTTGTGGCTATTGTCATGTAACTGATTTGCCTCGTCGTTGCTGTCTACAGGGCATTGAACTAACAATTCAAGCGGTATTTTCTAGGTGTATTAAATATACATTTTCTTCGCAGCAGTTTATAGTTGTCATTACTGCTGCAGTATTAACTTACGACCATATTAACCAGTGCAGCAAAAGTCGTATACATTGCTGACGAAATACTCTGCATTGTTTCGCAAAAATTGTTGAGAAATTCTTGTTTTGTTGGAGTGAATAGACAGGGCACAATGTTAGTAGTGGTTTTTAGTTTGTTTGTTTGTTTGTTTTTCTTGTTACTCCTGTTTTGTTCTGATACACGGAGAACAATAAAAACCAAAAAACGAAAAAAGTTTCAGACTTTTATAAATGGGTGCTTGTTTGGAATGGGAGGAATTAGATGGGGTGACAAGATCATTAAATGTAACTGATGACAATAACCAGATAAGTATCCGGGGAACAAGTGATGAGAAGAAGATACTGGAGATGGATAGGAACCACATTGCGGAAACCTATTTATAGCATTACCAGGTAGTCTTTGTTCTGGAATCTTTAAGTAAGAGAGGTAGAGAGAGATCAAGGAACATATGGAGAAGAGAGCTGGAGTAGACATGTAAAAAGGTAAAGGAACCCGTTACACGCCAATTGAGGCATATTGGGAATATGGTGTTAGGCCCATATTATCTTGACCGTCGGCACACTAGGGGTGATGTAGTCGGCATCACGCCGGCCGCCTTAACCTTCCCAGAGCCGCTCTGGTATCCATTTGGGGCTGGGTGGACCCAGGAGCCGTTTGTGGCCTAAAAAATTCCCACCTCATCTGGGGATCGAACCATAGACCACCGCGCTAGGAAGCCAGTGCACTAACCACTATGCTACCGCGGCTCCTACCCCATGTAGGGCATGGATAAAACTTGAGCTGATGGCATAAGTTTGTTGAAGGCTCCTGGCAAGCTAACTGGTAATGAAGATTCATGATTTGAACAAGATGCTTCTTTCATCATTGTGGTGAAGTGGGAGGTTATAAATATTTATAGGGGACTTAGTGTACTGACTGAGATCAGCTGTGAAGGTATCTATATCTATTAAAAGTAGTGTATTATAGATAACCTTACTTGCTACCACATATCTCTTATCTCAGTCAGAATTATTCTGGAATAGTGTGATGCTACGTTATGCGTCTAGGGTATGAGTATGGTGAAGTGTAAGTCACAACAACAGACAGATAAACAATTTAATTTAATCCACTACTCTTAACAACACTGTGACACTCACATACATATAACACTCTATGAGAATAGCTTAAAGAAGTCACTCGTAACGGTTCAAATAACAATATGTATTCATTACTAGCATGAATGAATATGTGTCCTGATTCAACTACAAGGGAACCAGGAATCACAATCAATTTAAATTACAAGTTATGTACAGAATGTATTTAATATGAATATTGTAGTGACATATATTATTACAAATGTTCTATGTGTGTCAGTTTTGTAGTAGTAAAATGAGGTAATACTGGTTTTGTTTTGTTCAAGCTCTGTTGGTATTTGTCATCATGACTTCAATAGTTTGTCTTTAGGGACTAGTATTGGAGATGTTCACAGTTCCTGATTTTAAGATAAGTAAATTCCCCTCTGAATAGTATTTTTATAAAGTTATTTCAAGATGAGGGGGCATAATGTTGAGCTCAGCTGGCCAACTCTGCTTATCTTGAGTGATGGCGGCAGGAGAGGACTCCTCTGCTCGAATTCTCCTCTGGGCTCAGGAGACACCTCACTGATAGCTAAAAAGACCAAGGAGTATGCTGTCCGACACTGGATTCAGCAAATCTCTGACCAGATGCTGCTCAGTACCATCAAGACCACTGTCCCTGAAATCAAGAAGGATGTACCTTCTACTTCATAACTAATTTATATTCTCTTTTACACTGATCACAATACAGCACAAACATTGCGTTCAGAGCGTTAGGCCAACAGTCAGCTTCATCTGAAATACTTTATACCAGCATTACCCTTCTTAATGGTTACTACGCCTCTGCACTTCCAGCATTATTTCTTTCTAGTCAATCATCCAGGTGTCAGTGTACTGTTTGGCATTCCATGCCGTTTTACTTCTCTCCGACACCCTCTGTTCAGGCTGGAGCATTTTAGGCTTTACCTCACGTTTGCCACTGAACTACACATATATATACAGGCATAAATCAACAATTCACATTCAATTTTCATTAAAAGATATTAAATGGTTCAAGCTTACCACAATTCATACGAATAACACAGATACGTTGATTAGCAATGAATTCTGGCACAAACTGGCACAAATTTCCTTCTGCTTATCTTCCAGGCTTTTAATTTAGCCAAATATATGCTGGCTTCAACGCACTGATGCTTTATCAAGTGTATTTAAACAAGTGGTTTCGAACTAACGCTCCCAGGTGTGTATATCAGCGAGTCTGACCAATGAGCCCCGTTTCGACAAGTGTTTGAAAAAATGTTATCTTTTCCCGTCTCCCCTAACAACCAAGATAGTATTTATAGCCCGACCAATCGTGGTTAGGCTTTCATTTGTTGCGCTCCAATCAATTTGGAGTTTACATGGTAGGCTATTTCTGTAACGTAAATTTTTTTCAAACACGTTAAAAAAAAATCTTATGAGCAGAAATGATTTTATGCTGTCAGGCACCCCCAATATATTTTATTTTGGGTATAATTTATTAATTCCTGGACTATTTGCGTAACGTTTTACATATTATTTGTCAGCAAGCCCTAAGGAACCCAAAAATACTAATTTAAAGGAGCTACGTGGCTGCGTTCAAAATATGCAATTTCTAGGATAGTCGTATAGTTGTTTTATTTTTTATGTGAGAACCGCCACCTGTCCTGCTGTACTGTCAGACTAATGTCAGGATTCGGACATAAAACAGTAGAATGTCAGGTTTCCCCAATAAGCGTTTTTTATGATTTTAAAACCTAACTCTGGGAAAGGGTAGTGTATTTTATCACTGTCCGTCTGAAAAAGTTAGTGCTTGTAGACTTACACGCGTGATGGCAGCATTTGTATATCGCGCGTCGCGTGTTGCATGCGTTCCTGATTTTCAGCCCTCCCCTCTCTCTATCCTTTTGTCCATCTGTTCGTTCGTTTTGGTAACGTAATATAATTAATGTTAGGATTAATTTAGGTCATTACGCAGTACGTCTCAATGTTTTTCTTAGAAATGCAGCACACGTTTCATTGAAGAAGGCGGGTAATAATACAGTAAGCTTTTATATCAACGTGAAAGCGTTACAATTTGCAGACGAAGCAGAAAACAAGGGGGATTTCGAGTACATTCTTTGTGACAGCACTGTCATTTTACCATTGCTCTTCTCTTTATTAATTTTATTTGTTAGGCTTCATATTTACCTAATAATTTATATATGTGGATTAGAATATTTCATGACACCTCCCCTCTTAAAACAGACATTATATGTCAGTCCTTTATTCTATATACACATAGAGAAATTTATTATTATTTCTGGGGTTTACGGTGATTCTCATCACACGGATGGCGGCTTAAAAAATCCGCTCCCAGATTGGTTTTTCCAGATATATATTCAATGCTAAAATTATATAGAGCCAGAAGCAAAGACCATCGGAGTAACCTAGAGTTCTCATGCTTAGCCTGTGCTAAAAACGATAAAGGTTTGTGGTCAGTTTGCAACTTAAATGCCTTCCCATATAGATAAATATTGAATTTCTTTATTGCCCATATTACTGCAAGACATTCTTTTTCGCTAGTTGAGTAGTTGATTTCAGCTTTATTCAACTTTCTGCTAGCATATGCCACTGGGCTTAATTCCCCATCCAATGCATCTGATTTCTGTAGTAAAGTTGCACCTAACCCAATATTACTTGCATCCGTCCTTACTATGAATTCTTGACTTAAGTCAGGTAATTTCAAAATGGGTTTACTTGTGAGCTTTTCCTTCAATTCTTGGTAAGTCATTTCACATTGTGGAGTCCATGTAATGCGATCTGGATGTCCTTTACGTGTCAATTCAGTTAACGGTGCACATATGGAATTAAAGTTTTTGATATACTTCTGGTAGAAACCACATAAGGAGACAAAGGATCTCACGTCCTTCTTGGTTTGTGGTCTCGGGGCTTTCTGTAGTTTCTCTAAATTCTTTGGGTCAGGGGTCATGTTTCCCTGATAAACTGTGTGTCCCAAAAATTCCAATTCTTTACATCCAACGCAACATTTGGTTGGTCGGGCTGTTAAATTTGCCTCCCTAAGTCGATCAAACAGCATGTTCAGAGAGTCAATGTGTTCCTCAAATGTTTCTGTTGCTATAAGGATATCATCCATAAAATTTGTTATACAGGGATTATTCAGAGGATCCAATAATTTTCTCATCATTCTAGAGAAGACACTAGGCGCATTCTTCAATCCAAATGGCAATCTATTAAACTCATAGTGTCCTTCTGAGGTACTAAAAGCTAGGTATGGTCTAACCTCAGGCTTTACTGGAATCTGATAGTATCCTTTACTCAGATCCACTTTTGAGAAATATTTAGCTTTATTTAGCCTGGCAAACAGCTGATTTGTATCCGGCAATGGATCCACCTGTCCTTCTGTAATAGCATTCAGTCTCCTGTAATCTATACAGAGTCTATGTTCTCCAGAGGGCTTCCTTAAGAGTACCACCCCGGAACTATACGAAGACTCACTGTGCGAAATAATTCCTTCCTTCAACAGATAGTCTATCTCTTCCTTCAAAGCTTTTTCCTTAGCAAACGGAATCGAATATGGTTTCATACAGACAGGTGTGGAGTTTATGAGTTTCATATCATATTCCAATAGGTTTGTATGCCCTGGTCGGTCTGTTAACACCTCTGCATGATTCTTTAGAACCTGTTGCACTCTCTCTTTCTGAGTTTTCGTTAAATGTGTACTGATTTTCACCTGTGCTGCTGTCTCACAGGGGTGTAATGGATATTCAAATGATGAAAGTGGTTCCTTTTTCATCTCCATGGCGATGGACAAGGTCAACAAGTGTGTCTCTTCCTGATGTCCTCTTTCCAAATATTTCTTCAGGAGATTCACATGATAGATTTTTTCTTTCCCCTTCTTATCTATCTTATAATTTGTTCTAGACACCTTCTCTAGAACTGTATATGGACCCTGCCATCCAATTTGTAACTTATTCTGACTCCCAGGCAAAAGAAGCAGTACCTTCTCTCCCACAGCCAAATTTCTGTCTTTCGCCTTCCTGTTATAATAGGCAGCATGTTTCTTCCTGGCTTGTTTCAAATTTTCATTGGCAAGTTTCCAGCCAGTTTTCAACCGAGTGGTCAGCTCATTCACATATTGGTATGAAGATGTAATGTTTTCCTCTGCCTTTTCATCAGTCCACGTTCTTAACAAAGCTACATATGGACCTTTAATTGTGTGGACCTATTTGTCCATGCACCGGTATGGTCTCTTCCACTTGAAGCTTTATAGTGATGATTTTTCCTCCCAGAGTTATCATTCACAAAACGACCGCTACCAATTTTTCTTTTGGGGCTGTCTCCCCTCTTAAAATTCTTGATGAGAGATTTCCTCTCTACATCTTCTTCCTCCAGTTTGTTTAAGTCCGATTGAGGGATTGTCGGCTTATCCTGGGGTAAGACATCTTTTTGCACTCTCCGCATAGTGGCCATTGTAAAACAGTTAAGTGAAGCTTGTCCGTGAAAAGGGGCTTCCCATTCCATTTGGTCCACCTTATCAAATTTATTTTTCCTTTTATTGTCAGGCCTGATTTTGCCCCATGGCGTGTCCAGGTCCTGATCCATGTTCCCACTTGTGGGTGTTCCCTCATGTGCTATGCTACACCTTTCTACAAAGTTCTCAATGTCCCATCTTGCTTTGGGCCAATAATAATTGTGAGCCACCTTTTGAATGATGGTACCTATTTTCTCATGGTCCCCATCTGGTTTCACATGTAGGCTCCTTATTAATTCTGTCCTGTATCTTTTTGGAAGAACCAGCTGTCCGTGACCATTGGATCAAGTTCCAGTCTTCCTATACATCAACTTGTTTTTCATGTAAAAATCTCCCTTGCCTGGAGTTGTATGACAAGTTGACAATTTTCTGAAACAAGGCTTGAGTGTTTTATCCCCAGCCTGTGCCTTCCTCATCTCTTCTGGAGTGGTATCTAACATAATATCCTCCTCCTGTCTTGAGGTCGACCTGACCTGAAGGGTTGCCATATACACAGGTTTCCTTCTGCAACGGTCAGTGTCATGATTGTCCATCTGACAATTTTTACACCACCTTTTTCCTTGGTTGAAAGATTTTCTTTCATCATATTTCCTTTCATCGAATTGTGGGAATTTATTTTTATTTTCATACCGTGGCCTATCAAATTGGTGCTTACCTTTATTTTGATCCTTAGGATCAAATTTATTAAAGTTCTGTGGTGCCCTAAAGTTGTCCACCTGTTTCTTTTTATTACCTGTTACCTCTGCTTGAGCTGCTTGATACCTTTCAGCAACATTTAGCAACTCACCCAGCCTCTCTGCACCTTGTTCCATGAGAAACTTTCTCAGGTCTGGAGCCATGGACTCTCTTAGTTGCTCTATAAGGACCATTTCCTTAAGATCTTGGGTTTTCCCCAGAGAAGTCCATTTCTCCAAGTATGTCTCTATGCGTGCAGAGAACTGGTGATAGGTTTCACCTGACAGTAGTTTAGCATTCCTAAATTTTTTCCTGTAAAACTCTGCATTCTTTTCATACCTTAACAAAAGAGCCTGCTTTAGCATGTCATAATTTTCCTGATCACCTCTGCTCATTTTTGCAAAAACTTCATAAGCTGCCCCCCGAAGTCCCTGAGATAACTTTAAGCTCCACCTTTCTCTCTCTAACCCATACGTGGTAGCTAATAGCTCATACCTATTTATATAGCTCTCAATATCATCGTCTTTCTCAACAAAATGATCTAAATGAAAATTCATAGCTGAGATTGAGGCTCCTTGAGTAACCGTAGCATCAGAGGCAAAGGGACTGGCACCATTTTCAGGAGCATGGCCTTGAAACTCAAACTCCCTTAGTCGTAACTCATGTTCCCTTTGTAATCTTTTATCTTCTGCTTCCCTTTCTGCAGCTAATTTCCTCTCTTCCCTTTCTGCAGCTAATTTCTTCTCTTCCCTTTCTGCAGCTAATTTCTTCTCTTCCCTTTCTGCAGCCAATTTCTTCTCTTCCCTTTCTGCAGCCAATTTCTTCTCTTCCCTTTCTGCAGCCAATCGTTTGTCTTCTCTTTCTGCCTCAAATTTCTTAGCCTCAGCCTCAATCTGCAACCTCTTAGTCTCAGCCTCAGCTTCAAACTGTAACTTCTTAATTTCCCTTTCAGCCTCTAACCTTCTTTCGGCTTCAAACCTTCTTTCTTCGCGTTCAATAAATTTGTCACATTCCGTCGTGACATAGGCAACCATAACTTGCCCATCTAATCCTAACTCTTTTGCAGTCTGAACCGCAGCAGATCGAAATTTGGCCAGGTCCGCCATTGTCTATTATGTAAATTTATACAATGTCTAACCAACAATTCAATCTCTAATGGACAACAGAGGCACCGTGAGCTCAACCTTATTTAATTCCACCCAAGGATACCTTTTAATTCTTATATTCCCTGAAGTGAATTACCCCCAATATTTTTAATAGTTAAAGATTCAAAATCCCAAGAGCGAGACCCCAATATATGTGGTGAAGTGGGAGGTTATAAATATTTATAGGGGACTTAGTGTACTGACTGAGATCAGCTGTGAAGGTATCTATATCTATTAAAAGTAGTGTATTATAGATAACCTTACTTGCTACCACATATCTCTTATCTCAGTCAGAATTATTCTGGAATAGTGTGATGCTACGTTATGCGTCTAGGGTATGAGTATGGTGAAGTGTAAGTCACAACAACAGACAGATAAACAATTTAATTTAATCCACTACTCTTAACAACACTGTGACACTCACATACATATAACACTCTATGAGAATAGCTTAAAGAAGTCACTCGTAACGGTTCAAATAACAATATGTATTCATTACTAGCATGAATGAATATGTGTCCTGATTCAACTACAAGGGAACCAGGAATCACAATCAATTTAAATTACAAGTTATGTACAGAATGTATTTAATATGAATATTGTAGTGACATATATTATTACAAATGTTCTATGTGTGTCAGTTTTGTAGTAGTAAAATGAGGTAATACTGGTTTTGTTTTGTTCAAGCTCTGTAGGTATTTGTCATCATGACTTCAATAGTTTGTCTTTAGGGACTAGTATTGGAGATGTTCACAGTTCCTGATTTTAAGATAAGTAAATTCCCCTCTGAATAGTATTTTTATAAAGTTATTTCAAGATGAGGGGGCATAATGTTGAGCTCAGCTGGCCAACTCTGCTTATCTTGAGTGATGGCGGCAGGAGAGGACTCCTCTGCTCGAATTCTCCTCTGGGCTCAGGAGACACCTCACTGATAGCTAAAAAGACCAAGGAGTATGCTGTCCGACACTGGATTCAGCAAATCTCTGACCAGATGCTGCTCAGTACCATCAAGACCACTGTCCCTGAAATCAAGAAGGATGTACCTTCTACTTCATAACTAATTTATATTCTCTTTTACACTGATCACAATACAGCACAAACATTGCGTTCAGAGCGTTAGGCCAACAGTCAGCTTCATCTGAAATACTTTATACCAGCATTACCCTTCTTAATGGTTACTACGCCTCTGCACTTCCAGCATTATTTCTTTCTAGTCAATCATCCAGGTGTCAGTGTACTGTTTGGCCATTCCATGCCGTTTTACTTCTCTCCGACACCCTCTGTTCAGGCTGGAGCATTTTAGGCTTTACCTCACGTTTGCCACTGAACTACACATATATATACAGGCATAAATCAACAATTCACATTCAATTTTCATTAAAAGATATTAAATGGTTCAAGCTTACCACAATTCATACGAATAACACAGATACGTTGATTAGCAATGAATTCTGGCACAAACTGGCACAAATTTCCTTCTGCTTATCTTCCAGGCTTTTAATTTAGCCAAATATATGCTGGCTTCAACGCACTGATGCTTTATCAAGTGTATTTAAACAAGTGGTTTCGAACTAACGCTCCCAGGTGTGTGTGTATATCAGCGAGTCTGACCAATGAGCCCCGTTTCGACAAGTGTTTGAAAAAATGTTATCTTTTCCCGTCTCCCCTAACAACCAAGATAGTATTTATAGCCCGACCAATCGTGGTTAGGCTTTCATTTGTTGCGCTCCAATCAATTTGGAGTTTACATGGTAGGCTATTTCTGTAACGTAAATTTTTTTCAAACACGTTAAAAAAAAATCTTATGAGCAGAAATGATTTTATGCTGTCAGGCACCCCCAATTATTTTATTTTGGGTATAATTTATTAATTCCTGGACTATTTGCGTAACGTTTTACATATTATTTGTCAGCAAGCCCTAAGGAACCCAAAAATACTAATTTAAAGGAGCTACGTGGCTGCGTTCAAAATATGCAATTTCTAGGATAGTCGTATAGTTGTTTTATTTTTTATGTGAGAACCGCCACCTGTCCTGCTGTACTGTCAGACTAATGTCAGGATTTCGGACATAAAACAGTAGAATGTCAGGTTTCCCCAATAAGCGTTTTTTATGATTTTAAAACCTAACTCTGGGAAAGGGTAGTGTATTTTATCACTGTCCGTCTGAAAAAGTTAGTGCTTGTAGACTTACACGCGTGATGGCAGCATTTGTATATCGCGCGTCGCGTGTTGCATGCGTTCCTGATTTTCAGCCCTCCCCTCTCTCTATCCTTTTGTCCATCTGTTCGTTCGTTTTGGTAACGTAATATAATTAATGTTAGGATTAATTTAGGTCATTACGCAGTACGTCTCAATGTTTTTCTTAGAAATGCAGCACACGTTTCATTGAAGAAGGCGGGTAATAATACAGTAAGCTTTTATATCAACGTGAAAGCGTTACAATTTGCAGACGAAGCAGAAAACAAGGGGGATTTCGAGTACATTCTTTGTGACAGCACTGTCATTTTACCATTGCTCTTCTCTTTATTAATTTTATTTGTTAGGCTTCATATTTACCTAATAATTTATATATGTGGATTAGAATATTTCATGACAATCATAGATTTATACATTTCTCTCCTGGCAATAATATAAGGAAACATGGTGCGATGGGGAGTCGATTAACAGTGCTACAACCCTTTACAGTGTTACACCCCTTTACATTGTTACAACACTTCACAGTGTTACAACACTTCACAGTGTTACAACACTTCACAGTGTTACAACACTTTACACTGTTAAACCCTTTACAGTGTTACAACCCTTTACAGTGTTACAACACTTCACAGTGTTACAACACTTTACAGTATTACAACCATTTACAGTGTTACAACACTTCACTGTGTTACACCAATTCACAGTGTTACACCACTTCACAATGTTACACCACTTCACAGTGTTACACCACTTCACAGTGCTACACCACTTCACTATGTTACACCACTTCACATTGTTACACCATTTCACAGTGTTACACAATTTCACAGTGTTACACCATGTCACAGTGTTACACCCCTTCACAATGTTACACCACTTCACAGTGTTACAACATTTCATAGTGTTACACCATTCGACAGTGTTAAACCACTTCATAATGTTACACCACTTCACAATAATACAACATTTCACAGTGTTACACCACTTCATAATGTTACACCACTTCACAGTGTTTCACCATTTCACAGTGTTACACTTTTTTACAATGTTACAATACTTCACAGTGTTACACCATTTCGCAGTGTTACACCACTTCACAGTGTTACACCACTTAACAGTGTTACGTCAATACAGTGTTACAACATTTCACAGTGTTACACCACTTCACAGTGCTACACCACTTCACAGTGTTACAACATTTCACAGTGTTACAAACCTCCACAGTGTTACAACATTTCACAGTGTTACACCATTTCACAGTGTTACAACATTTCACAGTGTTACACCACTTCACAGTGTTACAACATTTCACAGTATTACAATCCTTTACAGTGTTACAACATTTCACAGTGTTATAATATTTCACAGTATTACAACGTTTCACAGTGTTCCAACGCTTTACAGTGTTACAACATTTTACAGTGTTACTACAATTCACAGTGTTACACCACTTTTCAATGTTACATCATTTCACAGTGTTACATCACTTCACAGTGTTACATCACTTCACAGTGTTACAACACTTCACAGTGTTACAACACTTCACAACAATACCAGCCAAGCAAAACACGATCAATAATTCAATTCCACTCCTTTATCCGACGTAATACATTTAATTCTTCTTCTTCTTCTTTGATCCTTAGCCGCCGACCGTCAAAGCAGTCAGTGGCCATCACGCCTAGTGGTGTCTTGTAGGGCAACAACAAATTGATTCCTCTTTGCTCGGTCGGCGGCCATCCTTCGTACAGTGCCCCAACTCTGGTTCATTCTTTGCATCTCAGCCTCCTCAGTCCTCCGCCAGGTTGCTTTTAGTCGGCCTCTCTTTCGTTTTCCTTCAGGGGTCCAAAGCATAGCTGTTCTTGTGATGGCATCGGGGTCTTTTCTGAGGACATGGCCAACCCAGCTCCAGCGTCTGCCAGCTATGATGGTGTGCATGTCCTCTTGCTTGCTCCGAGTAAGCAGATCTTGGTTGGTGATGGTATTCGGCGAAAAGATTCGGTGAATTTTTCTTAGGCATGTTGTGTGAAAAGAGGACAATTTCGACATTTCCTTCTCTGTAACTCTCCAGCATTCCGCACCATAGAGAAGCACAGAAAGCACACAGCTCTGATATAATCTTAATTTTGTGCTTGTGCAGTATTGAGAGGACTTCCAGATGTTATTTAGGCTAAAAAAGGCTGTTCTTGCCTTATTCATTCTGATGTTGATGTCTTTGCCTGCCCCGCCGTTTTGTGTTACTATGCATCCTAGGTATGTGAAGGTGTCTGTCTGTACCAGTTGCCGATTCCTTACTGATATGGGCTCAGGGGTGCTCACATTGAGCGTCATGACCTCTGACTTCTTTAAATTGAAGTTCAAGCCCACCTGCTGGCTAAACTTATTAAGTATATCCGTTTTTTCCTGGATGTGTTGATGTGAATGTGCTGGTAGTGCAATGTCATCTGCATATTTCAGATCTTCCAATGTAGAAAATGTAGTCCATCTTATTCCTCTTGGACTGTGTGGTAAAGTGGGATGTTATAAATATTTATAGGGGACTTAGTGTACTGACTGAGATCAGCTGTGAAGGTATCTGTATCTAATAGGTGTAGTGTTTTGCAGATAACCTTACTTGCTACCACATTATACCTCAGTCAGAATTATTCTGAAATATTGTGAGGACTACGTTAAATGTCTAGGGTATGTATATGATGAAGTGTAAGTCACAACAACAACAGACAGATAAACACTTTAATTTATTCCACCACACTTGACAACACTGTGACACTCACACACATTTAACACTCTATAAGACTATCTTAAATGAGGCACTGGTAAATTTTCAAATATAAATATGTATTAATTACTTTCACTAAAATATGTGTCCTGATTCAAATACAAAGTGAACCAGGAATCACAATCAATTTTAATTACAATTTATATGTATGAATTTATCAATATGACCCTTGTAGTGACATATTTTATTAATATTATCCTATGTGTGTCAGTTGTGTAGTGGTAATATGAGGTAATACTGGTTTTGTTTTTTCAAGCTATGTTGTTATTTGTCATCATGACTTCAAGTGTTTGTTTATCTTGGAAATAGTATGGGGAAAAGTTCACAGTTCCTATCAATTTAAACACTGTATTTTCCCTCTGTTTTATTATAAAGTCAGATTTTGAGGGGGGGCATAATGTTGAGCTCCTCTGGCCACAGACGCTTATCTTTCGTGATGGCGGCAGGAAGGACTCCTCTGCTCGATAGCCTCCCTGTGTTCTGGAGACACCTCACTGGTCACTATCTGGACCCAGGAGTATGCTGTCAGCCTCTAGGTTCAGCAAAGCTCAGACCAGGTGCTGCTCAATAACTTTAGGACCACGGTCCCTGAAACAAGAAGGTTGTACCTCCTATTTCAGAACTAATTTATAATAAATTTCCAGACTGAACACAATACATAACAAACACTGAGTTCAGAGCGGTAGGCCAACTGCTATCTTCATCTGAAACAATTTTCACCAGTATACTCCTCCCTAATGGTTACTACGCCTCTGCAATTCCAGCATTATTTCTTTCTAGTCGATAAGATAGGTGTCAGTGTACTGTTTGGCAATTCCATGTAGTTTTACTTTCCTCCGACACCTTCTGTTCAGGTTGGAGCACTATATAGGCTTTACCTCATGTTCGCTACTGAACCACACATATATACAGACATAAATTATCAATTTACATTCAATTTTCATTGAATAGATATCAGATATTTCAAGCTTACCACAATTCATGGAATAATACACAGTTACGTTGACTGGCAATGAATATAGCACAATTTCGATCTGCCGATGTCCCAGGCTTTTATTTAGAAAAATATGCACTGGCGCTCAACGCACTGGTTCTTTAGTAAGTTTATTTGAAAATGTGGTGCTGACCTGACGCCTCTGATTGACTATATTGGCGGGTCTAACCAATCATGCCATGTTTACACAAGCGTTTGAAAAAAAGTACTCCTATTCACGTTTCCCTAACAACAAAGAATCAATATTTATAGTCCGACTAATCGTGTTTAGCCTTACATTTACTTTCCGCCAATCAAATAGGTGGTAACATGTCAGCCTATTTCCCGTACAATGGTGGTGTGAAAATCTGCCACTGAGCGATTCTGATTTTGGTGTTGTCTGACATCCCTCACTATTTCTTTTGGCTATAATTTGTTAATTCCTAGACTATTTGCGTAACGTTCAACATATTCTTTGTCAGCAAGTCCTAAGGAACCCAAATATGTAAATTTAATGGGGCTAAGGGGCTGCGTTCAAAATATGCATTTTCCAGGATAGTCGTGTAGTTTTTTTTATTTTTTATGTTTAGAACCGCCACCTGTCCTGCTGTACTGTCAGACTAATGTCAGGATTTTAGACATAAAACAGTAGAATGTCATGTTTCCTAATAAGCGTTTTGTATTTTTTTGAAAACTAACTCTCGCATGGGTAGTGTTTTTTTTTCACTGTCGATTTGAAAAAAGCTAGTGCTTGTGGCCTTACACGCGTGTTAGGGGTGGCATTAATTGTGTATCGCGAGACTGTGGTAGTATTGCCTGCGTTCCGGCTTTCAGCCTCTCCCTTTCTTTCTATCCTTAGTCCATCTGTCTTTCGTTTATGGTAACGTAGTGTATAAAATGACATGAATGGATTTTTAAATCTAGGTCAGCTTGCGTATCTCAAGGTCTTTCTTAGAAAGGCAGTACACGTTTTATGGAAGAAAGCGTGTAGTGATGCAGTAGGCTTTTACTATCAACGTGGAACGTTATAATTTGCAGACGAATTAGAAAACAAGGGGATTTCGAGTACAGTCATTGTGACAGCACTGTTCTTTACCATTCTTCTTTCCTTTTATTAAATTTATTTGTTAGGCTTTACATTTACGTTTTAATTTATATATGTGGATTAGAATTTCACACGACAGACTGCCCTCTGTTGTCTGGCGCATCACCCAATCTATGACACATTTAATTAAATCCACTTAATATTCTTCATCACATCATTTTCCTCAATTACATTTATCATTACTTATCCATAATATTTGGCATTCATCCACATACTGAGCATCCCGATGCTTCTATACATATAAATATATTTTGTTTACATCTTCTGCTACAAGTTCACTAGCGGGCATTATTTGAATATCACTCAACTATGATAAATAAGACACACTCGATTATTATTTATATTTCTTTGTATCCACGAACATCTACTAGACACTTTCCGTTTAAGCTATGATACTTGGGGATGCTTTATTCATGAAATCAGGCACTTCTTCAACACATGTTCAGTCCCGTAGGACACAGTCCATAGAATGCTCTGATTGCTACTGAAAACAAATCTACGTCATTCTGTAGCACGTTTCACTAGCTTTGCCCAACTTCAAAATGCTATATCTCAGCGAATATATAACGCATATAAGTGAAATTTTGTGTGTGAATTTGAAATGGTATAGACCCTATGAATTAAATTTTTCATTAAAATGCGGCCATTGGTTTCAATTTTCGTTTCTTTGCGATGTAATATAAAATCCTACTTGCCAACACACATCACACGCACACATATTGAAATGTCTACAGTAAATTGTACGACCTCATTTGCACATTTTTGGTTTATCAAGCAATTGGCATGATTTTTGAGTGAAATTGCGTGAAATCGCACTTCTTGAACACAAAATAGTTTATATCCGGTGCTACTCACACATTGTCAATCAGTGGCGTGTCTACAAAAAGTATTGTGTGGTTAACTAGGAAAATGAGTCTGCGAGTACATTTTATGACATTACAGCTAATCACAAATAGGATTTTAAAGTATTTCTGCAATGAAGCTACTCGTGGAAAACTATATCATTCTATTTCAAACCCACAAAAGAGGACTATTCATGCCTTGGGGATAATCAAACGATCATTGCACCGCTATATAGTGACATCTAAAATTTCTAATTCTAGTGTTTTACACACGAAAATTAGGCCAAGAGTGGTAGATATTTTGACAGAGAATTGATCCGCAGAGAAATTTGTAATGAACGAGAATGGCAATCAATGGCAATCATCTGATGGGACAACTAAGAGACTAGAACCAAGCAGCAAAGGACAGCGCCTAATAATTGCACATCCAGAAAGCAGCCATCATGGGCTTCTAAATAATACTGAACTCATATTTGTTTCAAAATCCACAGTTATTAGGGATTACCATACAGAGATGAATGGCAAGATATTTCAAGATTGGATTGTGAATCATGTACTTCCATCCTTGGATAGACCGTCGTGTTTGATAATGGACAATGCTTCATATCACAACGTTGTGGCACCAGAAGATAAAGTTCATAATTCATCAAGTACTAGAGATGTAATAACGATTTGGCTGACCATAAACAACATTCCATTCAACGAAATGTCCCTGAAGCCTGAATTACTTGGAATTGTAAAAAAAAAGACACAGCGTACAAAGATATTTCACATAGACAAGGCAATCCATGAACATGGTCACAGATGTTTAAGATTGCCTCCTTACCATTCTCACTTAAACCCAATAGAATTAGTATGGGCTAAAATTAAGGAACAGGTAGCAACAGAAAATAGAACGTTCAAATTAAAAGATGTTGAAATACTTATAAAAGCCACCATCTCCAATATAGCCAGGGATTATTGGAAGAAATGTGAGAGCCATGTGTTACAAGAGGAAGAGGAATATTGGAAGAATAATGGTTTGTCCTTCATTCAGCCGAGATTGATTATCAATTTCTCAGAGATATCTGATTATGATTCGGATGAAGTTTAATTTCTTTAAAGATGACCTTACCGTTATTTACAAGCACATTAGAGGAGCAACGTTCCATTATGATATTTATGAACCGCAGAAAG
Source organism: Oreohelix idahoensis (assembly GCA_024509875.1). Classification (NCBI taxonomy): domain Eukaryota; kingdom Metazoa; phylum Mollusca; class Gastropoda; order Stylommatophora; family Oreohelicidae; genus Oreohelix; species Oreohelix idahoensis. Next base: position 300,203 of record JAMPIV010015216.1, read on the forward strand.
AGGTAATACCCATTGAAATAATTAGATCAAGGAAGGTCCAGGTTGGTAGCGCATTAAATGTCAATGACAAACAATGTCACGAGTATCTCGCATGCAGATCATTTAAGAAATCATCTTCAACAGGTATTCATTCATATGCAAACGTGATGGCCACATTATTGTAATAGTAGACACGCCTATGCCTAATCAATTCACAGAATCTGTGCATGAAGTGGTAAAATTTCTTTTCTCGATACACAATAATTAGTATGCCGACAAAGATCAAAGGATTTCATACGTTTATGGGAACTAGACAAGATGCACAGATATAAAGTATATATTTGTTGGGTCTAACCCAATATAACATCGTATGCAAAAAAATGGCATTAATACGTTGGACGGTTAATCAGATAATTACATTTGTTTGAGGGCAAAGCTAGTGAAACGTGCTATAGCAACCACACACTGAAACGTTCACATCGACGCTTTTGTGTGTATCATTTAGTTTTCGAATACAAGACCATATGTGGTGCGAAAAAAGGGTAATAGCAATTTATAAATGTCAGCATCTGCCTAGCTGACAGTTTAATTGTTCTTCATGTTCTTGAACCATACAAGATGACGTACTTGACTTTTCAGTTGAAGATACTTAGTATTATTTTGGGCTTTATTTCTTTTAATTTCCATATACTTACAACTGCCTAGCTTCTTGCCTTGTTGTCGTGTCAAATTCTAAATCCACATATATAAATTAAAAAGTAAAGGTAAAGCCTAACACATAAATTCAATAAAAGGAAAGAAGAATGGTAAAGAACAGTGCTGTCACAATGACTGTACTCGAGATCCCCTTTTTATGCTTCATCTGCATATTCTCACGCTTTCACGTTGATAGTAAAGCCTACTACATCAATACACGCTTTCTACAATAACACGTGTACTGCATTTCTAAGAAAAACCTTGAGCTAGGCACCCTGCGTAATGACCTAAATTAATACTTCCATTAATTTCATTTTATACACGGCGTGATCAAAAGACAGATGAACTTAGGATAGAGAGAAGGGAGGGCTGAAAGCAGGAACGTATGCAACACTAAACACGCGTCTCGCGATATACAATTAATGCCACCCACCCCAAGCGAAAGGCCAGAAGCAATACTTTTTTTTTTCAGATAGACAGTGATAAAAAACACTACCCATACGAGAGTTAGGTTTAAAAACTTAAAAAACGCTTATTAGGAAACATGACATTCTACTGTTTTATGTCTAAAATCCTGACATTAGTCTGACAGTACAGCAGGACAGGTGGCGGTTCTAAACATAAAAAATAAAAAAAACAAATACACGACTATCCTAGAAAATACATATTTTGAACGCAGCCACTTAGCTCCCTTAAATTTGTATATTTGTGTTCCTTAGGACTTGCTGACAAATAATATGTTAAGTGTTACGCAAATAGTCTAGGAATTAACAAATTATAGCCAAAAGAAATAGTGAGGGTGTCAGACAACACCAAAATCAGAATCGCTCAGTGGCAGATTTTGAAACCACCATTGTACGGGAAATAGGTCCCCATGTTAAATCCTATTTGATTGGAGCGCAGTAAATGTAAGGCGAAACACGATTAGTCGGACTATAAATACTATTTTTTGTTGTTAGGGGAGACGGAAGGAAGGGTACTTTTTTGAAAAGCTGTGTAAACAAACATGGCACGATTGGTTAGACCGGCCAATATAGTCAATTAGAAGCGTCAGTTCAGCACCACATTTTCAAATAAACTTTCTAAAGCAACAGTGCGTTGAGATTCAGCTTATATTTTTCTAAATAAAAGCCTGAGACAGCGGCAGGTCGGATTTTGTGCCATATTCATTGCCAGTCAACGTAATTGTGTATTATTTCCATGAATTGTGGTAAGCTTGAAATATTTGATATCTTTTTAATGAAAATTGTATGTAAATTGATAATTTATGTCTGTATATGTGTGTGGTTCAGTAGCGAACATGAGGCAAGGCATAAATATTGCTCCAACCTGAACAGAAGGTGTCGGAGAAAAGTAAAACTGCATGGAATTGCCTAACAGTACACTGACACCTATCTTATTGACTAGAAGGAACTAATGCTGGAATTGCAGAGGCGTAGTAACCATTAGGGAGGAGTATACTGGTGTAAATTGTTTCAGATGAAGATAGCAGTTGGCCTACCGCTCTGAACTCAGTGTTTGTTATGTATTGTGTTCAGTCTGGAAATAGATTATAAATTAGTTCTGAAATAGGAGGTACAACCTTCTTGTTTCAGGGACCGTGGTCCTAAAGTTATTGAGCAGCACCTGGTCAGAGCTTTGCTGAATCTAGAGGCTGACAGCATACTCCTGGGTCCAGATAGCGACCAGTGAGGTGTCTCCAGAACACAGGGAAGATCGAGCAGAGGAGTCTTTTCCTGCCGCCATCACGAAAGATAAGCTTCTGTGGTCAGAGGAGCTCAACATTATGTGTCCCCCTCAAAAATTGACATTATAGTAAAACAGAGGGACAATACCTTGTTTAAATTGATAGGAACTGGGAACTTTTCCCCATACTATTTCCAAGATAAACAAACACTTGAAGTCATGATGACAAATAACAACATAGCTTGAAAAACAAAACCAGTATTGCCTCATAGTACTACTACACAACTAACACACATAGGATAATACTAATAAAATATGTCACTACAAGGTTCATATTTATAAATTATGTACATATAAATTGTGATTACATTTGATTGTGATTCCTGGTTCACTGTGTAGTTGAATCAGGATATATATTAGTGAAAGTAATTAATACATATATATTTGAAACTTTACCAGTGACTCATTTAAGATAGTCTTATAGAGTGTTAAATGTGTGTGAGTGTCACAGTGTTGTCAAGTGTGGTGGAATAAATTAAATTGTTTATCTGTCTGTTGTTGTTGTGACTTACACTTCATCATTTACATAACCCTAGACATTCAACGTAGTCCTCACAATATTCCAGAATAATTCTGACTGAGGTATAAATGTGGTAGCAAGTAAGGTTATCTGTAAAACACTACACCTATTAGATACAGATACCTTCACAGCTGATCTCAGTCAGTACACTAAGTCCCCTATAAGTATTTATATCATCCCACTTTACCACACTTGTGTTTTTTTATTTTGATATCATTATACGATAGTCCATCTTTGTCTATATTGCTGCCAAGTTACATGCGTGATTCTACATCACGCAGGGATGTCTCTTCCATTTAACCCTGTCTATTGTTAATCGCATTTTGTCTCATAATCTTTGTCCGGTCTCGGTGTAATTTCCAACCTTCGTAGTTAACAACTTTAATCAATACCCTTTAGCTCCCCAAACACATGCCAAGTCTTCCTGTCATGTGTCATCAGCTCAAGCTTGCTCCACGTTTTTCTCATCATTTTCACTTCTGCCTCCAGTTCTCCTCTCCGTGTCTCTACATCTATCACTCTTACCCTCGGGGTTCCAGAACAAGGACCGCTCTGCAATGCTATCCACAGGTTTCCTCAATGAGTGACATTCCATCACTTTAACTATCAACTATACCGTCTTGCCCCGTTTGTCCAATGTTCGATCACTCTAGGGGCCAAATCTGAATGTCCTTCTAGAAGAAAGAACGATAGTCAGCATTACGGACTCAATCGGCTTTCTCTGTGTCGCGTCATGCGCCTCCCTGCCAGAGGAACGTCTCCTGTCTTGCTTGGCTGAGTTATATTTTCCTTAGTTGACCTGTGCATGTTTGTTGAATTTTATGTAATTTAACACTCTTTTTACAGAACCGGCCACATGCCCAACCTTCCTTGGTCACTTTTTTATGATAAGCATTGTAGGGAACATTGTTACTATTTCTTGCTCCCATTTCGTGGCCCGATAACACAAGCATGAGTTAGTTGTTTTTTTGTTGTTGTTTGTTTTAAGGAACATCTTCATTGCACACGGACAACTCTATCAGTGCCCCGATCTTCTCCCTTAGATTACACCATGAGGATCTCAGCACAGTACACGAACCCCGTAGCACTGGTGAGAATCCCAGTGCGTGTATACAGGAATCACACATTCTATAAATATTTTATAATTAAAGACAACTATTTTATACATTCTATAAATATTATTGTGGTCTTATTTATCACCGTTGAGTGATGAGTTAACAACATACCAGTCGTATAATACCACTTATCAATACCGTAGAGCAGTTAACAGCACATCGCAACCAGTAACATAGTACAGGTAAAAATATAAAACAGTTCACAACATATACCTGAAGTCAGTAACGTATCACAGGAGACAACAGACCAAAGTCAATAGCATAGCACAATCAACAACACCATAGTAAATAATATAGCATAGTTAACATTATAGCATAGTTAACATTATAGCACAGTCAGCAACATAGCACGTTTAACAACATACCACAGTCAATAAGATAGCACAGGTAAGAACATACCACAGTCAATAACATAGCACATCTAACAATATACCGCAATCAATAACATAGTTCAAGTAACAATAGACCACAGTCAAGAACATAGCACAGGTAACAGTATACAAACCAATAACATAGCACAGGTAACAGTATACAAACCAACAACATAGCACAGATAACAGTATTCAAGCCAATAACATAGCACAAGTAAAAACATACCACTATCAGCAACAAAGCACGGACAACAGCATACCACAGTCAGCAGCATAGCAAATTTAACAACATGCCAGAGTCGATAACATAGTACAGTTTAAACAAAATACCATAGTCAACAATATAGCAAATTACCATTTTACCACATTCAATAACATAACACGGCGAACAACATAGCACAGTAAACAACATAGCACAGTTAGCAACATTGCATTCCCGACAAGACAACTAAATAGAAAGCAGCAGGGACCGGAAATTATCGAACTCAAGAACGGCTTAGCCATTTTGGCCCAGAACTTGATGACAAGGGCCTGGCCATCATCAACACGTCAGACTACGCTAACGTCATGATTGCTGCATTATTTTTAGCCATTTCTTGGTACAGCCGACAACATTTCTTTTTAATCATACCTGAATATATATTTATGACTAGTTAGGTAGTTTGAGACACAGACTTGAAAGATCGATAGAGTGGACGACATTAATGTGACTATAATTGTCTGAGAAGAGGAAATCAATAAATAACGGGTATAATTCTTCTGAAAAAAATTTTTCTTGACGAATCTTACACAATGTCGGAAGCGGGCAAAGAAATTTTCTTAGATCTGATGGGATAAGGAATGAGTGAGTGCCAAGATGGGAATGGGCTGAGTGTGTGAGTGATGCGTGGTGAGTTAAAGATTCATTGAGTGAGTCGGTGTGGGGAGTGTAACAGGTGCACGAGGGATTGGGTGCACTTAATGAAAGTATGGTTTGTTTGCTGAATACGATAATGGGAATAATAGTTAAGAGTGTGTCAGTCATTGAGTGGTGTGGAGTGAGTGAGTGAGTGGGACTTCGTGCTTGTTTAAGCGGAGAGAAGTGTATCTGTGAGGGGGCGTGTGTAAAACCAGCTAATGTAAGTAGGAAGAATTATGCTGTAGAAAGTACAAACGTGCATATAGGGGATTATACTGTTAAATTTCATGACGTGTTGGCGGAGGATTATACTGTAGCATTTTCTGACGTGTTAAATGTGGATTATGCTGTAACATTTTCTGACGTGTTGGCGGGGGATTATGCTGTAAAATTTTCTGAACTGTTGGCAGGGAATTATACTGTGACATTCTCTGACGTGTTGGCGGAAGATTATACTGTAACATTTCCTGACGTGTTAACTGTGGATTATGCTGTAACATTTTCTGACGTGTTGGCGGGGGATTATGCTGTAACATTTTCTGACGTGTTGGCGGGGGATTATACTGTAACATTTTCTGACGTGTTGGCGGGGGAATATACTGTAACATTTTCTGACGTGTTGGCGTGGGATTATGTTGAAATATATTCTGACTTGTTGACTGGGGATTATGCTACAAAATTTTCTGAAGTGTTGGCGGGGGATTATACTATAACATTTTCTGACGTGTTGGCGGGGGATTATGTTGAAAAATTTTCTGACGTGTTGGCTACTGTAACACTGTGTTGGCGGGGGACTGTAACATTTTCTATGTTGGCGTGGGATTATGTGAAATATAACATTTTCTGACTGACGTGTTGGCGGGGGATTATGTTTGTAAATTTTTCTGTTGGCGGGGGAATATACTGTAACATTTTCTGACGTGCGTTGCGGGGGGATATGTTGAAATATGATTCTGACTTGTGTTTGACTAAAAGGGGAGTTTTGACGGGGGATTTACTGCTACGGGGGATTATGTTGCAAAATTTTCTGAAGTGTTGGCGGGGGATTATACTATAACATTTTCTGACGTGTTGGCGGGGGATTATGTTGAAAAATTTTCTGACGTGTTGGCTAGTTTTTATGCTGTAAAAGTGTCTGAAGTTTTGACGGGGGATTATACTGTAACATTTTCTGACGTCTTGGCGGGGGATTATGAAGTAACATTTTCTGACGTGTTGACTCGGGGTTATGCTGTACAATTTTCTGACGTTTTGGCGGGGGATTATACTGTAACATATTCTGACGTGTTGGCAGGGGATTATTGTAAAGTCTTTGTTCTTTCCACTCTGTAAAGTTGCTTTCACACACACACTGTAAAGTATCAGTCTGTCTGCTCTGTAAGGAAGAGTGGTGTGTTGTTGAGATCAGGCATGCTCCAGTCTACCCAGCTGTAAATGGGTAACTCACCCTAGTCCTGAGTTAGGGAAGGCAAAGGCTCCAGGGGAAGCAGGCCCTAAACTTGGTCACTTCAGCCGACGCAGGATGGTGTATGTATGAAGTAGAAGTGTAGAGTGTGATTACCGCGAATGGTGTACTGTTCGTGTGCTGACCAATATAACCACTCACACTTGTGTCTACAAGGCACCAATGCAGACTGCTGGAATCTTAGTTTACTCAATTTATTCAGACGTACACACTGGGACATACGAGTACATCATGGTTCGTTGACATATCAATTTGTAGGTATACATAGCAGATCTGAAGTCATGACACATTCAGAAATAATGGGCAGTACATCAAAAGTTCAATGTCATGATACATTATGGCCACATCCCCCTATCTGACTAAACGCGTCAGTGAAGGGCGGATCGATAAATAACCAAAGTTACTTGACGTCCATAGTTTGTAGTATATATTATGAAACCACGAAAGGGGGTTTCTAGCAAGATTGAGATCTCCCTGTCACTGTCCGATAATAAGATAAATAATCTGTTCTCTTGGCAGTGATCAAAACATATGATGACCGAAATCCAACATGGCTGTCTCCCTGAGTTGTCGTTCACTCATTCATAGGAAGGAGAATATAAGCCAGAGTTAATTTATAATGGGTATATAAAGGATTTCATAAATGTTTCCATACAGCTCTACGGTGATCAGGTTAATTCCACGTAGCCATAACCGCTGCAGGAAAATCTGTCATCTTCGCCGATACCAAACACGACACTAGCATAACGAAGCACCAAAAGTCAAGCTAGGCCTAACCGACGAGAGATCATCAAAAATAGGAGCTGGGTTTACCTGGAGTCCGAATCATCTATATACTGACATAAGGAGAGTCTCTAACACAAACTATCGTAGAGACACCATCTCCTTCAGAAGAAAAACCACTTCGTAAGACATCTTTTTCTGACGAAAGGACCAGCTCTAGAAAAACGTACCCCGCCATTTGTAAGCAGTACATCGGAACTCATCACGACTTGTCAAGACAACTCATACTTCCGCTAGCAAGAATCTAGTCCCTCCTACCCATCCAAAATATACAATATAGGACTGATTCTACTTGTACTAATAATATGTAATACATATGAATTCAGGCCATAAACACAATAAGCAAATTAATATATTTTCTGGCCCTAAAAAATAAGTACAAACGCAAGCGCAATATCCTTGCGCTGGATCAATATCCAGAACGATTACTCCTATAATCAAAAGTGTGAATCAAACATGGATTATCTCGCTTTTACCATAAACAGCATTTTCATACACAAATGAATGCATGTCTATATTTTTCCCATATTAAATAGCCATATCGATTTTTGTAAAATGTGCGTCAAAATATGCACGCAACAGATTACCACACCCCTCGGGAAAAAAAAAATGGTACATTTTTTTTTTTGAAATACATCTAGGAGCAACATACAATAGGCTCACAACGCAGCAATAACAATGCGCAGATGATAAGCATAAGTTTTATGACCTTAGAGAAAGTACTTCTCTAAGTATAAATATTTCCAGAGAGGTGTCACCAACGCATACTACAATATTAGCAATGACACAATTTCCACATTAGTTTATACATAAATTCCATCTAAGATATCTTAACATCATGATCATCAAAGACGAAAAACATTGAAAGATCAGCGGTGAATACATATCAATGAACCGCTAAGTAGTGTTACAATCAATATATGATATATTACATATGTGTACACATTTCAACATAGAAACAACTGTATCAAAGTTGTATAACAGTTATGAATCATGTGGGCATCTAGACAAAATATCTGCCATCACATTTTCTGACCCACGGATAGCTCGCACCGAAAAATGAAATGGCTGTAGAGCAATCGCGTATCGCGTTGATCTCGCGCTCTTCAGATTTTTACTCTGAATAGCCGTAAGAGCTTTCTGGTCAGTTTCCACAATGAAATGCGCGCCCAGAAGAAATCTTTGCAGTTTAAGGATTGACCAAACCATAGCCAATAATTCACGGTCTAGGACCGAGTAATTCTTCTCTGCGGCATTTAATTTCCGAGAAATATACATCACAGGATGCAGAGTTCCAGAGTACTCTTGCATTAGTGCAGCTCCAATCCCGGTGGATGAAGCGTCACTACGAAGAATAAATGTCTTATCCTTAGAAGGCAATACTAGGATAGGTGAAGTAGAAAACATAGTTTTAACCTTATCCAAAGAGGATTGACATTCTTGAGTCCAATGGACTACGTTAGGAGACCCTTTCTTTAGCAAGGAAGAAAGAGGTGACATAATGGAGGACAGATTCGGGATGAATCGTCCATAAAATTGTATTAGACCTAAGAGACTTCGTACTTGCTTTTTAGTCTTAGGAATAGAAATGTTAAGTATCTTACTTGTATTATGGTCTTCTGTTTTTTTAGGAACCCATGACCAACACGGTGTCCTAAGAAAGATATTTCGCTAAAACCAATACATGCTTTCGATGGTTTCGCTGTCAGGTTATGCTCGCGTAAGATAGACAATAGTTCATTTATACCATTATAGTGATCGTTCCAAGTATCACTGAAAAGACAGATGTCATCAAGATACGCAATGACATCTGAGCGATGAGATAGGATTCGACGCATCATGCGTACAAATGTAGCAGGGGCGTTCATAAGACCGAAAGGCATGAAATTCCATTGGAATAGACCCCTAGGCGTCGAAAAAGCAGTAAACGGTTTGGCGTGTTCGGATAGTGGAACTTGCCAATATCCCTTAGACAAATCGAGTTTAGTAAAGAAGTGAGAATTCGATAGTCTCGTAAGTAGCTCTTCTAGTAAAGGCATAGGTTCAGCATCGAATTTAGTCACTTGATTCAATTTGCGATAATCCACGCAAAGACGTATGTTATTGTCTTTTTTTCGTACTATAACCATCGGCGAAGAATATGCTGATGTGGATGGTTCAATAATTTTTAACTCTATCATCTCATCTAACTCTTTCTCTACCTGTGCTTGAAAATGTATCGGGATAGGATACGGTCTGACTCTTATAGGACTATGGTCAGTAAGAATAATGTCATGTTGAATGACATCAGTTTGACCAGGAATGTCAGTAAGGACATCCTGAAATTGTTCTAACATAGTAGAAACTTGTTTCTGCTCTCCTGGAGATAATTCTGGAGAAATTGCAACATCATTCCATGATTCATTAGAGTGAAGAGGAATCATTGGAAAAGGTAAATTTACATCCGAGAAACTCGTTTCCTCATCCTGTATTACTGACAGAGATGAGTACTGTCCATGTTGGACTGGAAAATCGTCCGTTGCCTGGAAAACAGGTTGTAAATAATCAGGACGTTCATGGAATTCCGTGAGCATGTTGATGTGGAAGGTTTTACGCTTCCCGTCAATATCGACGATATAGTCAACATCGGAAACCTTTGATATTATATCGTACGGACCTTTCCAAGAAATGAGAAGTCTATTTTCCCTACAAGGTAGCAAGACAAATGCTTTGTCACCTGGACAAAGTTGACGCAAACATCTCTTTTTATTGGCAAATTCCCTTGCCTTCTGTTTCGCAAATTCAGAAGAAGCAGTTGCCAATTTGCATGCTTCAATAATCTTGTGTCTAAGTGCGATGACATATTCATAAGAGGATTTTGTGTCATCGACAATATTATCAGCAGTTATAAGATCATGCAGTAAGGACATAGGACCTCGCGGTTTCGCGCCAAAGACAAGTTCAAAGGGAGAAAATCCTGTATGTTCGTTGGCGACCTCTCTATATGCAAAGAGAGCCGCGGGTAAAACCCTATCCCAATCCTGAGGATGATCTTCTGTTATCTTACCTAGTAGGTTTTTCAGAGTTCTATTCAAACGTTCCACCATCCCATTGGACATAGGATGATAAATACTACTCAGCGATCTCTCTATCTTCAGAGTCGACATTACTTGAGACATGGTATCCGATATGAGTTGGGTACCATGGTCGGATAATATTTCTGCTGGAAACCCCAGACGAGAAAATATTAACCAAAGAGCATCTGCGACATCAGCAGTAGTTATGCTCTTTAGAGGAACAGCCTCCGGCCAACGTGTGCACATATCATCACACGTCAAAATAAATTGGTGTCCTCTAGCAGACTTTATCTTAAATGGACCAATGATGTCTATTGCCATTTTTTGAAATGGCCGAATGGGAATGTCTGCAGCCTGAATAGGTGCATCATGGCGTGGACCTCTGGATTTAATCTCTTGACATACTTTACAAGATCGACAATAGATTCGTATGTCCTTATTCACCGCAGGCCAAAAGAAAGATTGAAGAACTCTAGCTTTAGTACGGGAAAAACCCATATGTCCAGCACACTGCGAATCATGAGCGTGCTGTAAAATTTTAACTCTCATATTTTTAGGCACAAGGATTTGAGAATGAATGGACTTAGCGGAGTCTTGTACCATACGTACAAGTACGCCATTCTTCAACGTAATCCAAGATTTACGATTAGTATCCTTATTCGGATCACCTTTTGTTGCCAGAGTAAAGAATTTCTTTAGAGTAGGATCATCTTCCTGCTGTTTGATAAAGGAATCGTGGGAAATCTCCAAGGGATCATCTTGGATCTGCGCATCATTATCTTCAGAATGTGAAGATTGTGGCATATTGAGAGCTTGAGCCCTAGTGATTACTGCATTAGCAGATTGCATATTAACATTTTCCCAATTAGAAATTTGCTGTGGAGTGCATTTTTCACTCCATGAATGCGACCGATGATAAGATCAGCGATCGGATTCGGCAAGAGACATGCTTGCACCTCTCCTGTAAAGAAAGGCGTAGCAATATTGATAATGGCAGTGGAGTACTTCTCCAATGTGCCACCAAATGTTACACATTTGACTATATTGCCTGTAGCTCGAGAAGGATTTACGAGTGATTGTCTCACTCCAATGGTAGTGCACCCCGAGTCGAAAAGAATTGATACCGGAGTACCATCTATTAGGCCCTATTAAAGACAAGAGCACCCCTTCCATTATGCGCGATTGACGCATGGAGAGCGGGAAGTGGGTGACCGCAGCTTAAAGTAGACACTGTGGTTGGATCGAATAATGTTTTGCATTGCGAACACTCAGATGCTCTAGCAAAATCAAAAGCGGAATTCGCTACACTATTGGAGTCTTTTTTATCATTATTCTGATTATCGGTGTCGTGGAACTCCTGTTGTGCAGAGTTAGCCTGGTAATAAGATTTACCATGTCTTTTGTGTTGTGATCTACCTCGGTTATAATTGTCTCTATAATTATTATTGCCTCTGTTATAACCCCTATTTGGGTTTGAATCATAATATTCATGATCATAATCATCATGCTCATTAAATTGAGTATCCCTGTAATATTGTTTCTTTTGTCTCCATGAAGCACTTGGGTAGTTCCTATAGCTACTCCCTTTCCGAGAATTTCTAACATTATGGGCACCCCTCGCGTGTCGAGGACTATCAGCCCGATTCCAGTTCTTCGAAGAAGAACTCTGATTTGAGTGGTTATCTTGGTTTTGATACTTATTCCAATTAACCTTTTTATCAAATTTATTTTTAGCTCCTTGGAATTTGTGTGAGTAATTCTGATTATATTCTGTTGCCGAAGCAACTGGCATACTCTCTTTAATGTTAGAGTTACTAAGAATCATGTCAGGGTGTGCCGTGGCATACTGGTCACAATATTCTTCCATTTGCTTTATTGTACTAGGTTTACGCTCATGTAAGAACTCTAGGAATGATTTATTTACAGAAGACATGACCTTGTCTCTTTGTAATAAATCCGTAAGACCATCAAATGTTTTCTCTGTTTTGGATAATTCAATCCATCGTGAAAGTGTAATTCGTGCTTTTGAGATGAATTCTGAGAATTCTACACCTACCTCAGGTCTCATTGTTTTAAACAAAAGACGATAACCTTCTTCAGACAGCTGATATCTCTTTATCAAAGCTGCCCTAACAGCATCATAATTATCTTTGTCGGCCTCTTCAACAAAATATAACTTACTCAGAGACTCCCCTTTTAGATTTTCAGACAACTGATTCACATACTGTGATTTGTCAACATTATGAGATCGACAAGCCCGTTCAAATCTAGAAAGCCAAAATGTTATGTCATCACTGGTAGGGTTAAACGCTGGTACCTTGACCTTGTACACGAAGGGTTTACCATTACCACCAGATGCCTGATTAACATTACTCATACATGTCAATTTTAATTTCTCTAATTCAAACTCATGTTCTCTTATTGCTTTTCTCTCTTCAGCTTCTCTATCTAATCTTCTCTGTTCTGCAGCAGCTTCTAATTTCTTCTGTTCTGCAGCAGCAGCAACTTCTAGTTTTTTCTGTTCTGCAGCAGCTTCTAATTTTTTCTGTTCTGCAGCAGCTTCTAATTTTTTCTGTTCTGCAGCAGCTTCTAATTTTTTCTGTTCTGCAGCAGCTTCTAATTTTTTCTGTTCTGCAGCAGCTTCTAATTTCTTCTGTTCTGCATCAAATCTCCTTTCCTCCACTTGCATCTGCAATTTCTTAAGTTCAGCAGCAGTATCAGCTTCTTTTTCTAATCTTTTTTCTTCAGCTATTGCTTTCCTTTCTTCTGCAGCAGCTTTTTTTTCTTCTATTTGAAGTTTTCTCTCCTCAACCGCAGCTTTTTTTTCTTCAACAGCAGCAGCAGTTTTTTTCTCTTCTGCAGCTAATGCTTTGTCATATTGAGCAACAACCCATTGTTCTAAGTCTTTTCCAGTCTTATCAAGAGATTTTCCTTGAGCAATAAAATAATCTAATGTAGACATATTGTCTTCTTAAATCAGAAACCTGAAAAAGTAAATAAATTACCCTCTTTCAAGTTAATGGGAGACAAGTCTATACCTTAGACTTAGTCTTAGTCCAAACTTGTATGGTTTATAATAACCAATGATAACTTGAGTACCTGTGGACAACAATAATTGTATCTCAAATACTGTGGGGGACAAGCCTTACAAAGGTCTTGTATACCTCAATGTAATCAAAGATCACTTGAGTACCTGTGGAAAAAAATATTTCCCTTTACCAATCACTTTGGGAGACAAGCCTTACAAAGGTCTTGTATACCTCAATGTAATCAAAGATCACTTGAGTACCTGTAGAAAAAATATTTCCCTTTACCAATCACTTTGGGAGACAAGCCTTACAAAGGTCTTGTACATTTTGTTTTATAACAATAACAATCAGAAAGTACTGATCTGTACTATACTATCAGTGTATACCACTATACGTCATATGTCAACTAAAGACATTACAAATGACAAACAAGAAAAGACAATCTGAAAACATTTGCAGAGATCAAATTAAATCAAATAGGAGAAATGAAAAAAATGATCACAGAAACCGTGATGATAACTGCCATAAGATAACAAGACAAATAACGCCACAGTGTATAAACATAAGGGTGTAAAAAACTGAAATGAAAGAAAAGATGAGACCTACAATTATACAAACAAATCAAACAAAACTAAGGAACACAAAAAATGTTACAAATACAAATATGAAACAGTCGTCACAACTAACCAAATATTTGCAAACTATGTTGCATGCAAATTTCAATTAAGAAATTGCTCCCTATCGAACGCCAGAACAAGACCAATATCACTCGGTATTTCCTGTTCTAGTCACCACCCATCCAGGCCCGCAACATATAAACCCCTACACATATAAACAAATAACATGTAAGCATAAATAGCATTTTCATACACAAATGAATGCATGTCTATATTTTTCCCATATTAAATAGCCATATCGATTTTTGTAAAATGTGCGTCAAATATGCACGCAACAATTATACTGTAACATTTTCTGACGTGTTGGCGAGGGATTATACTGTAACATTTTCTGAAGTGTTGGCGGGGGATTATGCTGTAACATTTTCTGGCGTGTTGGCGAGGGATTATGCTGTAACATTTTCTGACGTGTTGACTTGGGGTTACGCTGTAAAATTTTCTGACGTGATGGCGGGGGATTATACAGTAAAATGTTCTGACGTGTTGGCGAGGGATTATACAGTAAAATTTTCTGACGTGTTGGCGGGGGATTATACAGTAAAATATTTTGACGTGTTGGCGGGGGATTATACAGTAAAATGTTCTGACGTTTTGGCGGGGGATTATACTGTAACATTTTCTGACGTGTTGGCGGGGGATTATGCTGTAACATTTTTTGACGTGTTGGCGAGGGATTATGCTGTAACATTTTCTGACGTGTTGACTCGGGGTTACGCTGTAAAATTTTCTGACGTGTTGGCGGGGGATTATACAGTAAAATGTTCTGACATGTTGGTGGCGGATTAAACAGTAAAATTTTCTGACGTTTTGGCGGGGGATCATATAGTAACATGTTCTGACGTGCTGGCGGGGGATTATACAGTAAAATGTTCTGACGTGTTGGCGGGAGATTATGCTGTAAAACTAACGCCCTTTCGGCAGACTAAGTTGTAAGCTTTCTAACGTTGTTATTGTTATTGTTGATCAAAATCGACATCATAGCACTCTGAGCAAACCCATAGGTGCTCAGTCTCCCTCAGAAAATGTCAAAGGGTATGAATGCTAATTCTTCCTGTTGCGCGCTGGTTGTATACATGACGAATGTATCCTCTCATACGTCCATCTCTGCTATTCTTGCATTTGATGCCGAATTCCAGCCCTTAATGATTCATCGATTGCAGTGTCTTTTTCTAATAGGCGATCATTAAATTGCCCTCAGTATCTCTCTCTTATTCATATTCTCTAACGTTTTTAAAAGGCATTATGCTGTAAAACTAAGGTGCATACGAAGCTTTATGCTGTAAAACTAAGGTGCATACAAAGCATTATGCTGTAAAACTAACGAGCATACGAAGTATTATGCTGTAAAACTAACGTGCATACGAAGCATGTTGCTGTAAAACTAATGCACTTACGAGGGATTGTGTTGTAAGAGTAATGTGCTTACGAGGAATAATGTTGTACAAGTAATGTGCTTACGAGGGATTATGTTATAAAAGTAATGTGCTTACGAGGAATTATGTTGTAAAAGTAATATGTTTACGAGGGATTATGTTGTAAAACTTTGAAATGTACTTGTGAGGGATTATTCTGTTAAGCTAAAGTGTCTATAAGGGATTAGGCTGCAAAAGTTACTAACGTGCCCACGAGGTACTGTATCGTAGAACTGTATCATAGAACTGTCGCACCTAGCAGGGATTATGTTATACTACTTACTATTGCATCGGAAGACGCGGTAGCATAGTGATTGGTGCACTGGCTTCCTAGCTCAGTGGTCTATGGTTCGATCCCCAGATGAGGTGGGATTTTTTAAGGCCGCAAACGGCTCCTGAGTCAACCCAGCCCCAACTGGGTACCAGAGCAACTTCTGGGAAGGTTAAGGCTGCCGGCGTGATGCTGACCACATCACCGCTAGTGTGCCGATGGTCAAGAAAATATGGGCCTAACACCATATTCCCAATATGCCTCAATGGGCGTGTAACGGGATCCTTTTTTTTTTACTTACTATTGCGCATACGAGATAGTATATGTCTTGAAATGTCTGTAATATAGATGTCAGTAACATGGTCCGTCTGGAGCTAAATTTGTTTATATGATGGCTTCTGTGGAAGTGAGCTTGGTATTGTTTACGGATAGTACTAGTAGCAGTGGCGTAGTGTTGCTACGTTCACGCGTGTGACTGTTGTGTTATGAACGAAGTCGTATCCGAATGCTGGTCAGGGGTGAAAGATTCATGTGTAAAGCGGCCAGTTGAACGAGCCGAGCGGAGAAGTTATGTTTTCGGACGGCGAACCTTTCTGTCGAACGAAGGCAGTGAAAGGGGAAGCATAGTTGTGATTGCTCCTTAGGTCCTTTTGACATACAGAGGTATTTGTGAGATAGTCAAATATTTTCCACACGTTTTAGAAATGTTGGCCTTCGGAGTGTTGACCATGTGGGAGAAGTAACATTGTTATTTTGTGATTTAAATAGTATATTTTAGCATTTATATGATTTACGTCCAAAGTTGCTTTCTGCTAATGCTATTTATCGTGTAATGGACAGTTCTGAGAAAGTAATAAGATATCGAACTTTTCTTTTCGAGTACACTGAATTATACCCCTCTAGCATTATTTTCGAGCCCTGTTTGTTGTTGTAGAATTTATGTAGCCAGGGATGTCATTGTCTTGACCTAGTTAGCCATTGACAGCATGCAGATAACACTACATGGTACTGGGCCTGAAGAGCGAGAGAGCCCAAATGCCGCTGAATCAATAACAATAACAATCTCTCTATAATGTTATGTTAGGATGTGTGCTGTATAACTGTAAACTACTGATGAGGGATTCTGCCTTAACATGAACTAATTGTCTATGAAGAGTGGTGCTGTAAAACTGTAAACTACTGATGAAGGATCCTGCCTTAACATGAACTAATTGTCTATGAAGAGTGGTGCTGTAAAACTTCAGTCGCTCACAGTAGATTAAATTGTAAGACTTTCTAATGTGAGAGATTATGTTGTCAAACTCGCGTGCCTACGAATAATTTTTTTTAACAGCTACTACCGTGCATGCCTACGGGAGATTAACGGGTAAAACGATCGTTCCAAAGTTGTGCTTTAATCTTACGTTTCTTCGAAAGGCTATGCTGAAAAAAATGGCTGATGTGTCTACGAGAGATTATGCTGTAAGACTAATGTGTTAACGAGAAATTATGCCGAAGATGTAATTAACGTGGCTATGAGATATAATACTGAAAATGTAATTGACGTGACTATGCGCGATTATGTTGAAAATGTAACTGTCGTAACAATGAGAGATTATGCTGAAAATGTAACTGACGAGTCTATGAGTGATTAAGCTGCAATATAACTGACGTATCTATGATAGATTATACTGAAGATATAAACCAGGTGTAGATGTAACTTACGTGTCTATGAGAGATGATGCTGAAGACGTAACTTACGTGCCTACAATAGATTACAATGACAATGTAAGTGACATATCTACGACATATTATACTAATAATGTATCTGATGTGTCTACGAGAGATTATTCTGAAAATGTAACTGATGTGTCTGCAAAAGATTATACTAAAAATATAACTTACGTGTCTACAAGAGATTATACTGAAAATGTAACTTACTTGTCTACAAGAGATTATACTGAAGATGTAACTTACGTGTCTACAAGAGATTATACTGAAGATGTAACTTGTGTCTGCAAGAGATTATACTGAAAATATAACTTGCGTGTCTACAAGAGATTATACTGACGATGTAACCTACTTGTATACAAGAGATTATACTGAAAATGTAACTTACTTATCTACAAGAGATTATACTGACGACGTAACCTACAAGTACTTGTCTACAAGAGATTATACTGAAGATGTAACTTACGTGTCTACAAGAGATTATACTGAAAATGTAACTAACTTGTCTATAAGAGATTATGCTTAAAAAAAAAGTCACTAGATTTTCTATGCTGAAGACACTTTAACCAGATAATAATAATGTTCTTTATAGAAAAGACATCGAGTAACGAACATAAGACTTAAGCAATAAAAAATATTACATTATGAATTTTAGTGTCGTGATATTTTTTTCTAACTGCAGGATGAACGAAAATAGACAGGGTACGTTTTAATAGTACCAAGGAAAAGCTCACGTTACGACCAGAAAGATTTCGTCAGAGACATAAGTACAGGGAACAAAAGAGTTAATTCGCACAGGTGCATAACAAATAGAATGAATATGAGTGCCTTTGTAAGAACTTGATCTCGATAATTTCGTCTCTTTACTGAAATCCCACAATCTAAACATTTCGACTTCTAAAACTCTGGAATGTTTCTTTTTTTCCTTCTCTTTTTGATTCCTTATTTTTTAGATGCTACTTTAAAAAAAATAATGTATTTTTATCACAGATGATTGTTTTGTCTTACACTTGTAAGTCATAGAATCATGTTTCACTGCCATAACATACATACATATGTTATCGCGTGTATATACCCATTTTATCTTTACATATATACAAGTTTTTATCACGTTTATACACAATTTTTACCTTTACGTATATACATGTTTACATATAAATATTACCTTTATATACATCCATGTTTTATCACGCTTGTATAAACATTACACGGCTAATCACCGTCGTATATATATATATATATATATATATATATATATATATATATATATATATATATATATATATATATATATATATATATATATATATATATATATATATATATAAAATCAAGTTCATAGACAAATTTTAAGTTTTGCGACATCACATACTTGTATATACAAGTTAATCAAGCTGATGTACAACTTTCAAGTTTCACCGCCATCGCAAGTGTACATGTTGATAAAACATATCAAGTTTATATAAAAAATGTCAGTTTCACCGCCATCACAAGTATATACAAGTTTATCACGATGATGTACAAAATTCAGGTTTCCACGCCATCAGAAGTATATACAAGTTAATCACGATGATGTACAAAATTCAGGTTTCACCGCCATCACAAGTATATACAAATTATTCACGATGATGTACAAAATTCAGGTTTCCACGCCATCACAAGTATATGCAAGTTAATCACGATGATGTACAAAATTCAGGTTTCCACGCCATCACAAGTATATACAAGTTAATCACGATGATGTACAAAATTCAGGTTTCACTGCCATCACTAGTATACACGTTTATCACGATGATGTACAAAATTCAGGTTTCACCGCCATCACTAGTGTACAAGTTTATCAAGTTTATACAACACATTTCAGGTTTAACCATCATTCATTATTTTACTTGTTTTGCCCCATGGAAAATAGAGCCACCATTACGTCTGACCCCCTTGCTGGAAGCCTGCACAAAGCCTTCTCATGCTGTTGAAGCGGTGGTTTATGTAACAATTCGTTTTTCGTAATGAGGTTTCCATCCCCCAAACAAAGCCTTACATTACTGGCCATGTACGTCATGGCTGACGGGGCAACAGTCATATTGTTTCTCTGTCTCATAATGGACCTCCCTGGAAACTACACCGGCCTTCCCAGGCATCACTTATGTAGAAGTTGCATCACGTCGTTCGTTCTCCCAACAGATTAAGCAAAATAAAAATCCATTCGCTATTGATCTATGAAATGAATGTATTTATAGGTCCACACTAATTAACTGAATGCTATTGTTTGTATTACAGTGCTCAGCAAATAGATAACCTCTGGATTGTTGAATTACCTCCCATACCCAGGGCCGACAACTCTTGACAATTATGAATATGCGAAAGTGCTATCGGCTGAAGCTAAAGCAGTATAGGTGGATATCCAAAGACGTACTGTACACAGAATACCTCCAGTTGTTGTCAAAAGTGATTCAATATTTATGAGATTTCCTGAGAATTTCTTATATTGTCGACTTTATTTACGCCACAGCTTTCGCAAACGCTGAAAATGAACAGCTGTAACGTTTTATCAGCGGCAGGAATAATGTCTTCGGGCACATTGGTATTATAGAAACCAGTGTCATTTCTTCTTACTAACGAATACATAAATAGAAAAGTTTCATTTCTACCTAGTAACATATACGCAAATAGAAAAAAAACTGTTCCATTTCTACCCAGTAACGTGTATGTAAATAGAAAAAAAAAAACGTTTTCATTTCTACCTAATAACGTATACGCAAATAGAAACGCGTTCATTTTATACTTAGCAACGTGACACGAAAAGTGATATGCATAGACAGATGGTTAACCATTCTTCAAGATACAATCGTGGATCTGAGTAGAATAGAACATCTCCATTTTTTCATCACTAATGCCTTATTAACTCAAAATTTACATTAAGACCAGCTGGTGTAGATATAGAGTTCAGGGGCGCTTTCTTAAGTGTTATTATTCGTCTGAGATGTATTCATTGAGGTACAGCCAATATTACGCATGAACATCGAAAAGTCTAACTTACGACTTTTTTCCGGGAAGAGAGGGTAAGACGGATAATCAATTCTGAGAATGGGAAGGTCTCGACGAAAAAAGACGCAAGCTTTACTTGGTTGATCTCATCGAAGGTAAACGGATTTTGACGTCACGTTTGATTTTCAGGTAAGCCCATTAAGGCATTCTCTTCTTCTACGACTACTGCAACTGGTACTGCTACTACTACCTGTGATTCTACTACTATTACTAACACTTCATCTGCCATCATTTCTTTTACCACTACTATTACCTGTATTTCTACTACTACTGTTACTACTACTGTTACTACTACTATCACCTGTGTTTGCACTACCATTATTACTACTAATAACTGTGTTTCTACTACTATTACTACTACTACTACTACTACTACTACTACTACTAACACTTCATCTACCATTGTCTCTGTTACTACTATTACTACCTGTGTTTCTACTACTACTACTACTACTACTACTACTGCTACTATTACCTGTGTTTCTACTACTACTACTACCTGTGTTTCTACTACTACTACTACCTGTGTTCTACTACTACTACTACTACTTCTACTACTACAACTACTACCTGTGTTTCTACTACTACTACTACCACCACCACTACCACTACATCTACCATCATCTCTGCTACTACTACTACTATCATTACTCTTACTATCACCTCCATGTTTCTGCACCATACAAGAGAATTGTTTATATTCTGTTTTACCTGTGTTGTCAAACTGTAGATCACCCACACCTCGTAGGGGTAACATAGAAGAACATATGGCCATCACTAGTACCAGTTTCGGGAAGAAAAACAATTTCAGTGGAGATGCAAATAACCTGACGCTGACAATTGCTTTCTTTGAAAATATTCAAGTTGACGACGTCTGAGAGTGTACGAAGAACAAGAAGAAGAAAAAAAAAAGAAACAGTAGATCTTGCATCTCCATATGTTGTGGAATCTTTTGATCGCCATAATTAATGGGGAAGGAACCTGTCCTCCTACCAGGCGCGTTAACCGGGTGGTGGATAGTTGAATGCCCTCTAGATATAGAGGTTAGCTGTGAATACTGAATAATCACTCGTGAACCAAAACATGTGGTTGTCACTGAGGGCGAGGTGGGATAGTTGTGAGGGACAGCTGTCTGAATCAAACCACCTCTGAAGCTTTATGATGTGACAACCAGCGAGATGGAGGCGCTTTAACCTCTTCCCTCCCCACTGCCTTGTGGGTTTGACATTTTAGTCAAAGGCTAGCGGAGACAACCGTACACAAACCGACGGAAAGCAACGGGAAGCTACCGTCGTATTATCCCTTGTATAACCATGAATGAAAATCAAAGCATAATTAATTACTCACCGTTCAGCGTGATATCTACTAAACAAGCTACCATGTACACATACTGCACTGCCGAGTAACGTGAATAGGAAGACATTGACGTTTTTTAATACATCTAAAGAAATATATAGTAACCTCCGCCAGTCATAACTGACTATGGGGATGATGCACCCCGTATGGTGATACCCTCTGTTGCTGTTTTAATGGAAAAGATTGTAGAAAAAAGGTCACAGGTAAGATGCCAATTAACGCTGTCTTATACGTTACTTCCATTGGTGTTGATGGACTTTACTGTTTTCTTCCACGGATCTTGCTACTTTGATCAGGACTTGTTTCACTAGTTTTGTTAATTCCTTTTGCATTTCGATGATTATTTAATTTCTAGTTTTTATATGTCTTTATTCCTGGTTTTACAGTTGTCTTGCGTTATTATTTTTTTTTTCGCTCACCACCTGTGTTGTTTACTTTTTCATCTGCGTGTATCGCTCTTTTTGTCTGTGTTTCTCATCCTCGTATGTGTTTGTAGTATTTTACTTTGACCATAATTATAATTATTATTCTCGTCACCTTTTTTGTAGCTGTGGCTAACGAAGGGTGAAACCCGAAATGTCACGTGTTTCCTGTGTACCGTTTTAATTTGTAAAACTGATTCAATACCAGTTTATTTTTTTAATTTATGTATTCACAGGAAAAAAATGTGTTAATAGTCAATCAGTCTCAAAAAACATAAATTACTTAAAAAGTACTTTATATCATTACCTTACTTTGCTTAAGAAATTGAGTGAATCATGAATTTTTCCATGTAAAGTGTGACTTTTTCCCGTAGCCAAAATTATCTTTTTCCTGTGACTTTATTTCTGCTCACCACTTTTTTTTCCCTGGTATTCTTTTCAGGGTGTTCTTTTCTCTTCTGGTTATTGTAAGAGTTTCTCTTCGCCCAATCTGATGTAGCGACGTAGGGAGCATCCCCACTTGGTGCGATTGAAAGCGTCGTCTTCATAGACAGAAATATGAGCGGGATTTAAAGAAAAAACAGTGATACGTCATGCTAGAACACAAGACAATAAAAACTAACTACTTTACGGCCACAAGACCTTCGACGGGTACAAAGGACCAAAAACAGAAAGTAAAGAACCACAGAACTAAGGAAAGAACCCGAGAACTAAGTAAAGAACCAGAGAACTAAGTAAAGAACCACATAACTAAGTAAAGAACACGAGAACTAAGTAAAGAACCCGAGAACTAAGTAAAAAACATGGTAAAAAAAGCACGAATAATTCAAGCGGTGCTGATGTCACATGACTGGGCAAAAAATGGCTGCTACATGGTAATATAAATGGACACTAACATAAACACTGCACACGAAATGAGAATAATTTTTTAAATTAAAGAATCAGTATTGGTTTCTAACCAAAGACCGCACATGCACACACTCATAAAGAGCTATATCTTTCTACAAAGAAACAGTATTTACCATTTAGCCATGATCACACACACACGCACACACTGCACACTCAACTAGGATTATATCTTTCTACAAAGAAACAGTATTTACCATTTAGCCATGACCACACACGCACACTGCACTCAACTAGGATTATATCTTTCTACAAAGAAACAGTATTTACCAATTAGCCATGACCACACATAGACAAAGTTGGAGGGACAGACAGTGATATCAAAATAAGAATACAAAAAGCAAGAGAAGCTTTCATTGCATTGGGAAATATATGGAGATCAACAGAAATCGGATCCAACACGAAAATAAGAATCTTCAACTCAAATGTGAAGTCAGTCCTATTGTATGGCTCTGAGACATGGAGAACAACAAAGACAACAACCAAAAAGCTACAGACTTTTATAAATGGGTGCTTGCGTAGAATAGAGAGATTAAAATGGTATGACAAGGTTACCAACGTGGAACTGAGGACAAGAACCAGACAAGTGGCAGTGGAACAAGAGATGAGAAGAAGACGATGGCGATGGATAGGACACACACTGAGGAAATTTGTTGATAGCATTACAATCCAGTCCTTGTTCTGGAACCCCCAGGGCAAGAGAGGCAGAGGTAGACCAATAAGCACATGGAGAAACAGAGGTGAAAATGATGAGGAGAACGTGGAAAGAACTTGAGATGATGGCACGTGACAGGAGGACTTGGCATGTGTTTGTTGAAGGCCTATGCTCCTTTGGGAGTGGATGGTTATGATGATGATGACCACACACACACACATACACGCACGCACGCGCGCACACACACACACACACTCTCTCTCTCTCTCTCTCTCCACACTCAACAAGAATTATATCTTCCTTAAAGAAACAGTAATTGCTTCTAGCTACGATCACACACACACACACACACACACACACACACACACACACACACACACACACACACACACACACACACACACTCTCTCTCTCTCCACACTCAACAAGAATTATAGCTTCCTTAAAGAAACAGTATTGGCTTCTAGCTACGACCTCCCCCCCCCTCCCACACACTCACACACACACTCCACACTCAACAAGAATGATATCTTCCTTAAAGAAACAATATTGGCTTCTAGCTACGACCATACACACATACACACACTCACACACACGCATACACTGCACACTCAACAAGAATTATATCTTCCTTAAAGAGACAGTATTGGCTTCTAGCTACGACCACACACACACACACACACACACACACACACACACACACACACACACACACACACACACACACACACACACACACACACACACACACACACACACACACACACACATACGCTGCACACTCAACAAGAATTATATCTTCCTTAAAGAAACAATATTGGCTTCTAGCTACGACCATACACACACACATACACTCCACACTCAACAAGAATTATATCTTCCTTAAAGAAACAGTATTGGCTTCTAGCTACGACCACATATCTTCCTATAAAGAAACAGTATTGGCTTCTAGCTACGACCATACACACACACATACACTCAACTCAACAAGAATTATATCTTCCTATAAAGAAACAGTATAAGCCATTAACAACGACCACACACGCACATTGCACTCTACGTGAGAACTTTATCTTTTGACGACTCTTTATTGCACGAGTTGAAAATAAGTTTAAACAAGAAGCGCCATCTTGTCTTTAGCATTTGTTCTTCCTAGTCTCCGCACGACTATAATCTCCGCATCAGTTTCTCCCATATCTCCATCATCAATTCTTATCTCCCTCGTACCTTCACCATCAAGCAAGGTTAAAGAAATAAATGTATCGCTTAACACATTCTAGTCATAATCTCTAACACCACGCGCTTGATTATCTCTGTATAATCTTCAAAGTCCCGAGAAAGCGTTTCTGTCTCGACGAAGCTACGAGAAAAACAATTATATTATTTATATTAACATAGACAGTTAGTGACAAAAAATGTTTTATTTTAACACAGGCAGCTAGTGACAAACACTTTTTTTCATTTTAACTTAGACAGCTAATGACAAACAATTTTTTAAAAATATTAACATAGACAGCTAGTGACAAACAATAATCTTAATATTAACATAGACAGCTAGCGACAAACAATTTTTTTTTTAATTTTAACATAGACAGCTAGTGACAAACAATAACCTTTTTATTAACATAAACTTCTTCTTTTTTGATCCTTAGCCGCCGACCGTCAAAGCAGTCAGTGGTCATCACGCCTAGAGGCGTCTTGTAGGGCAACAACAAATTGATTCCACTTTGCTCGGTCGGCGGCCATCCTTCGTACAGTGCCCCAACTCTGGTTCATTCTTTGCATCTCAGCCTCCACAGTCCTCCGTCAGGTTGTTTTTGGTCGGCCTCTCTTTCGTTTTCCTTCAGGGGTCCAAAGCATAGCTGTTCTTGTGATGGCATCGGGGTCTCTTCTGAGGGCATGGCCAACCCAGCTCCAGCGTCTGCCAGCTATGATGGTTGTGCATGTCTCTCTGCATTGCTCCGAGTAAGCAGATCTTGGTTGGTGATGGTATTCGGCCAAAAGATTCGGTGAATTTTTCTTAGGCATGTTGTGTGAAAAGAGGACAATTTCGACATTTCCTTCTCAGTAACTCTCCAGCATTCCGCACCATAGAGAAGCACAGAAAGCACACAGCTCTGAACATAAACAGCTAATGACAAACAATTTTTTTTTTAATTTTAACAATAATCGTTATATTAATATAGACAGCTAATGACAAACAATTTGTATTTTATTTTAGCAGAGCTAGGGACAGACAATAACCTTTTTATTAACATAGACAGCTAGTGCCAAACAATAATCTTTATATTAACATAGACAGCTAATGACAAACTATTTTTTTTTAACTTAGACAGCTAGTTACAAGTAAAAACAATTTGTTATAAAAATGTAGTGGTTTTGATGGTATTGTATGATGGTAGTGATAATACTTAAGTGTGTCTCGACTGACTGCAGGTGCGCCAGCTGTGAAGGCTCTCTGAGATAATTCATGTACGCAGTGAATTTTCAGAAGGCCTTTCTTGCTACCACTACGACCTCACACCTATCTTTTTTTTTTACTAATGAATGTGGCTACGTTAAAATCTAGGGTACTGAATGTAATGTGTTGTATTGACATATACAAACACACACACACAGATATTAAATAATATAATATTATCAATAAAATTTAGAACACAATGAACTAAATTCAGCTGGTGAAATTTTAGAAAGTAAATCTTTTTTAAATTTATTTTGTTCTGAACCAAGGTTTTATTTTGGCCAGAACATATGAAAGATTTTGAAATTTATGAGTGAATGACATGAATAAATGGTGCTTGAAAAATAAAAGGTGTGTACGTATACAATTTTTTCACGATTGTTACTAATTTCTACAGTTCATAATTTTATTTTTCCGCCTGGGAACGATGGAATAGATGTGCTGTTGGGGTGGCTTCATCCCTCCCTGTCTATGCCATCTACCAAACAATTGTCACATTAAGTGATATGGGAGGTGACAATGGGGATGTTATGGGATAATTTAGTAAGTTAAATTCACTTTGGCTGACTAGGTCTGAATGACGTTTATGTGTACAATACCATGCCATGAACCCGCCTGCTTACGTAACTTTTGAAAGAGTAGAGGGGTTCTGGTGCTGCGAATCTGGTGCACCCCACCTCATACCGTGCGTTGGGGGCAATTTATGCGGGTGGCCCCACCTCTCCGTGCTTGGAGGGGACAATTACAAGGCTGTTGCCTGCCGAGATGCGACACTGCACGGGGGTCCTCACTGTCAATTTATTTACTACCAGCATTTGACACCACCACCTTTTGGTGTCAACAAAAAAAAAAAAATAAAAAACTCACAGCATCTGAAATAAAGTATTGGTTTAGGTTACAGTTAAACCTTACCTAAGGAGCCACAACTAAGTCAGAACCTACACGTAACAATTTTACAATAACCAACTCACTTAGAACAGGGTCAGATCTCTCTGACCATAACAACACATCTATATACCAAGTTGGTTTCAGCACATAGGGATAAGTTCTCCCAGACTACATATTCCGAAATATGTTTATTAGCTTCATTTGCCATATGAATAGGATAGGTAGTGAATATGTTCCACTGATCTCAACACTTGATCTCTGTCCTTCCTAATCCTTGCTGGATTTTATAATATATCTATTGTTTGTCCCCCTAGACCCTGAACTAGGGCGGGGGTCTAGAGGCAAATCCTTACTTGTTGTAAGGCTAGATTTCGAATATGGCAGTATCAAATCACTCGAAACATTAAACAATATTTAAAAATATACAAAGAAATAATTTCAATCTTACCAGATTATGAATAAAGAACACAGAAATGCTAGCAAAACTCAGCTGAGCTGCTGGCTATAGTATGGCGTCCCTGAACTTATTTCAATTTACTTCATTGGAAATCACCACACTTAAAATTTACTGTGTCTATCACTGGACAACTATTGAGGAATGGCAAAAAAGCGCGTCTGAGCGCTGATAATATGATTGTCTGTGGCCAATCAATGCCTTGTGTTTTTTTCAAATTCAAATTTCCTACACTAAAGTCATTTCAGTCATGCTTCAGTCAAGTATGGATTTTTATCTGTTAGTCCGTCCGTCTCTACTTGCGTTTTCACAAAAAACGTACTTGTCTTTTTGAACCAACCTATCCGTCCCCTCTACAAATTTTTTTGTCTTTAAAGTTATTTTTAGCCACAGCTTCCCACCAATGTCACCTCTCTTTCATCATTCTAACTAGAATTTGGACACTTGAGTCTCAAGGTCGCGGTTTTTGTGCAAATTAGTGACATGTTTGATTCAATGCAGTCTTCGCTGATGTGAACAACACAGTCTTTTGTCAATGTCTTCATTATTATCTATCCGTCTGTATAAATAAAAGAATATTATTTCACTGCTCAAAATGGGCCATCCGGCCAGTTAATTTTTATAGTCCTAACACTTCATTTATTAAGTAACAAAAAGTTACTTTCAAGGTTAATTTTTTTTTTAGAAATATTTTTCAAGAATCTTGCGTTGCTACCAACGATTTATGCCGCATTGCAATTCAATCATAAGGACAAACTATATCAGCAACAAAATCTCCAAAAAAATGACTGATATGCGTAAAATACTAGTATGGTACCTCTCTGCAGTCGTACGATTTCAGCTTACCTTGTTGTCAACTTGGGGACGTGACTTTTCTCCGTTTCCCCGCCCCAATTGCAGTCTCCTTTAGCACTTGCTAGTCTCACGCAATTCTTTCCAGTCATCATTTTTTTTCCTTTTTGATCCGCCGTTTCTCATCACCGTTTCAAATGTAAAACCGTTCTCAGCAATTTAATTTCCATGGCTGGTGCATGACCCGACCCCCACGGCGTGGGCGATCATGCCTTCTAGTAACTTACGCATTCTTTTTATCCCTACATTTTTATCCTTATTTGGAGATATTTTTACGTTTGTATCACTGTTAATTTTATACACATCTCTCCCCACTTGAAAACATGCCTACATACGGCAAGTTCTAAAAACCAGTGATTACACATAAGATAAAATCTCTCCTCACGCCTGCCATTACTCTAATTTTGATCACAGGGGTGCCGACTGAGGAAATCTGCACCGACATTCAATTTGCCTGGGATATATTGGATACTAAACTGATAAGGTTGAAGCAATAAAGACCACCTCAGCAATCTTGCGTTTTCATGCTTAGCCTGAGATAAGAATACGAGAGGCTGATCCGTCTCGACCACAAAAGTCCTACCATACAGATAGATTTGAAACTTCTTTATTGCCCAGATTAACGCTAAACATTCTTTTTCGCTTGTGGAGTATCCTTGTTCCGCCTTATTCAATTTGCGGCTTGCATAAGCGACTGGTTTCAGTTCCCCATCAGGTGAAGATGATCTTTGCAACAAAGCCCCTCCGAGTCCTACATTACTTGCATCGGTTCTTAAGACAAAAGTCCTGTGTCAAATCAGGCAGTTTGAGAATAGGCTTGCTAGTGAGTTTTTCCTTTAACTCTTGGAACGCTAGTTCACATTGTGCAGTCCAAATAATTTTATCTGGAAGTCCCTTGCGAGTCAGATCAGTCAGAGGAGCACAAATAGCGTTAAAATTTTTGATGTATTTCTGATAAAATCCGCATAACGACACGAATGATCGCACGTCCTTTTTTGTTTGTGGCCTAGGTGCTCTCTGCAGTTTTTCCAAATTCTTAGGATCAGGGGTCATATTACCCTGATATACAGTGTGTCCCAAGAATTCCAACTCTTTGCATCCAATACAACATTTTGTTGGCCTAGCAGTTAAGTTCGCCTCCCGAAGTCTATCAAACAACATCTCCAGAGCTTCAATGTGTTCTTCAAATGTCTCTGTGGCGACGAGAATATCATCCATGAAATTCGTGATACATGGGTTATTCAGGGGATCCAACAATTTGCGCATCATCCTTGAAAACACACTCGGAGCATTTTTCAGTCCGAATGGTAGCATATTGAATTCATAATGTCCATCCGAAGTGCTAAAAGCCAAATAAGGTCTCACTTCAGGCTTCACTGTAATCTGGTAATAGCCTTTACTAAGATCCACCTTTGAAAAGTATTTTGCCTTGTTCAGTCTGGCAAATAACTGTTTTGTGTCTGGAAATGGATCCACTTGTCCTTCTGTGACAGCATTCAGTTTCCTATTGAGAAAGTTTGTCAAAAGGTTAATCAATCAAATATGCCAAACGAGTGGTCGGATCAATTGGCCAATGTCCGATGACTAGTATTCAAGCTGCGTTGTTATAAATGTATTATACAGGATTATTGACGAATGAGACAAACGGCAATCAACGACCACATCAAGACAAAACGAGATAAGCATCCATAATTATAGTTAAGACAGGTTGGATAATAAAATCATTTCCTGTATGATTTTTCTTTATCAATCAAGTTCCTTTTCTATCCAAGTGAACTAGGAATTACCTAACAGTTGTTCATTGTTAAATACTAATTACGTGCCCATGTCCGTTAACCTTGTACCAAGGACGTCCTGTAACAAGTAAAACGGATTCAATGCTCATGGAGTGACGCATCCATATAATACTATGTTTTTACTAATCCCAAGACTTTCGTCCATACAAAAATCTCTACAGATCTAGAATAATAATCCATAAAACAAAATCCTAGTACGAGAATAACGAACCCAATCAGGTTAGAGGCTACTTCAGTTACTAACCACTCCTCCAAAATCTAGCCACGACCTTGGCATAGGCATTACAAAATATCCGATATTCAAGATATGATCCAATAGTTATCCTATAACTTCGAAGGACTTTTTCCCACTTAACGAAATATTAGTACAGTGAAGTAAAGATCGTCACACTGTTCCATCTAGGAATCCAAGCCAACATATGATTCACCCGCTAGAATCCAGTGATGATCATCTTTTCCACTTATCATAGACGTATTAAAGATACATGAAGGTTCAAAACGAAACTTACGTATTGAACTGGCATTTGCTTCATCCTGAAGACCAACAAAATCCTTCAGAAACAATTCTTCCATCGAATTGTTCAAATCAAAATAATAACATAACATACAGAGGCAGAAGAGAGTCCATCTTGCCCTTACAACAGCTACGTCATCATCCTCAACTAGTACCCGTGCGCAAAGAGCCAACTCATACTCTGCAATGTGCACGTCGAGTTGCGTGAAATAAAACGTACGCACAAATAATATATACTATCTCAAGCACTGAGTGCGGTACATTGCAAGGACCGAAGAACTTAACCATACCCTTAGGTAAAACGTACTCAAAACAGCTCCCTTATCACCGGCCCTTAAAAAAAAATTAATATTCTATTAATTTATTTTTTTAAAAACTAAGTACCCAAGAGAGGTGAGTCAAAACTACTCGACGTCTATGTGCATAAATTATAATTCATAACGTTATACAATATTATGAAAAAGAATATGAAAAATGGAAATCAATATAACTGATAATGAACGTATGCATTAAAGCACACATCCCCAATCGACAACTTTGAACGATATGTGGAAAACTACGAAGTAAAAGAAAGTTGAAAATGAAACCCAAAAAATGATAAAACAATCAAACTAAAATTATACAGACTCAAACATGTGATTTCAAATGAAAATGAATAGCAACGATGATGATAATAAAAGAAGAGATCAAAAAATGAAAAGATAGATGCAATGCAGCAA
Organism: Oreohelix idahoensis; assembly: GCA_024509875.1. Classification (NCBI taxonomy): domain Eukaryota; kingdom Metazoa; phylum Mollusca; class Gastropoda; order Stylommatophora; family Oreohelicidae; genus Oreohelix; species Oreohelix idahoensis. The sequence continues at coordinate 331,999 of JAMPIV010015216.1, forward strand.
AGCAATAATTAAACACGTTAAGAAGCAACACACCCGTAATTTTCTTAACATTATGACGGTGACTAGTTATCTAAACGTGAGAATAATGTATAATAGAATAAATATAAGTAACAGAGACACTCACAACTATTCAAGTTAATAATGTTACTCTACAAGTAATTAAGTGGCTAAATTGATTTCATCTAATTAAGAGATATCATAATAACTAACAATAACTAATTACAATTTAATTAAGTATTTGCAATTTTACTCAGTGATACTGTTCATTAACCCTAGTTAGTAATCTACTAGAAATGTTCTTAATATTCTTCATGCAAGATGCCAAGATAATCTTGAATACATTATGTAGTGTAATATGTTCCAATAGAAAATGAATGTTTTCTAATGTGTCACTATGAACAGTGTTTCCGTAGCTAATAAAATGTTTAACTACACACGAAGTTACGTTAATAATTCCAAAAGTAAGTATATCCAGAATGTTTTTTGCTGTACGAATAATTCATTGTTCCATACAGAGCACGTATAGAAGTACAAAAAATTGATACTGTACTCAGTTTCCTCTTATTATTTTTGATTGATTATCTATGAGGACGTTTTTCAACATCCGTAGTGGTTTAGGTTCGACCAGTTCGCTGGACATCATGACAGACAGTCCGCAAACACAATTTTCACTCCAGGAATTGCTCGTATTTCGATAGCTATATGGCTGAAGAGCAATACATATCTGGTACTTTGATGAATTAACGTCCTTAGTGTTCATGCTGTGAGAGCCTTTTGTCTGTCTCCACAACAAGTGGGAGCCCATAAGTAACGTTCCAATTTTGTGATTGACCAAACTAAACGCGAGCAACTCCCTGCCAGAACGGGAGTATTTCAATTCGCTCGCCGTCATTTTTCCCGAAACATACATGACTGGAAAAAGTGCCGTATAATCCTCGCATCAAAAACATGCAGCAATGTCGTAAGAAGATGCGCACTACGAAGAATAAAAGTAAGATCTCATTTGTATAGGCAACATCAAAAATGGCGCATTTGAAAAAAATCTTTTTTATATATCATCTAACGCAATTTGGTGTTCGTTAGTCCACGGATTATGTTAGCTGTCCCCCTATTCTCAGTAAAGAAAAAAAGGTGCGTTATAGTAGACAAATGAGGATGAAATTTAGAATCGAACTGTATAGCCTAAAAGAGACTAACTTGTTTTTTTGTCTTAGGTGCTGAGATTTTAAAGATTTCGAGAAATTACTGTCCTTCTGTATACATTAAACCCCGACCTATACGATGAACCCAAAAGAGATGTCCATAAAACCGACAAATGCCTTAGAATTACGCTGTTAAGTTATCAATCCCGTAGAGTAAGAAAGTAAAAGCTTTTAATCCCTGAATAGTGTTCATCCCAAGGAGTTACTAGAAAAAGACAGATGTCATCTATGGTAATTAATGACATCGGGACGAATGAAGACAGTACTTTCAGCCGTGCGCATCCCTCATGCGTACCAAGGTAGGCTGGGGCGCATTCATTAATCCGAATTGCATAAAATTCCATTGGAAATTCCCCGTGGCGTCCGAGAAAGTCGTAGAATGGCTTTGCTTTAGTGTGAGGTGGCACTTGGCCAATAACCCTTTGAAAGGTAAAATTTTCGAAAAAAATGTAGCATGGGATAATTTCTCCAATAAGTCATCTAAGAGAGTTAAGGTATCGCATCAAACTTTTGTAACTTTGTTTAATTTCGCTGTAATCTACTGCAAAGACGGAATACTGTTTTGTCTTTCTTTACAATAATCACCATAGAAGTAAGAGTATGGTGATGAAGATGGTTCAATTATATTTTAATTGAAGCATCTATCCTATTCCTTATCTAACCTTATCACGAAAGTGTATTGGGATAGGATATGGGGGCGCACTCGAATAGGCGTTATCGTCAGTCAGAATAAGTGTCATGTTGGGATGACTGACGTCATGACCTGGGATGTCAGTGAGGACATCCTCTTAACGAGTGTAGAATATTAGAGACTTGCTGGACCGTTGATCATGCCGAAAGAGTAGATGAAATAGTAATACATCATTTCCAAATGATCAGTGGAATGAAGTGGTTACAACTGGTATTGGCCGTTGTACATCATCGAAAAGAAGATTACTGTCTTCTGGATGACTGATCAAACTAGAATAGTGTTGTTGAATGGGGTGATGGTGTCAGTTGTTGCTTTGGAATACACTGACTGTAGATAATCTGGGACGTGAGTAATACTCCTTCAACATGTTAATGTGGAAGGTTTTAATGTTTAACCATTTACATCAACGATGTAGTCCAACATCGGATATTCTTGAGATGATCCTGAAAGGACTCTCCAAGTAATTAATAGACGTTTGTTATGAGCAAGGGAGTAAGACAAAAGCTTCGTCACCAAATAAGCTGGCGAAGACGTCTATACTTGTTTTGCAAATAGACGAGCTTTTTTTCTTGGGCTTGTTATGACTGACGCAGTAGCTAGTCTACAACATCTATGATTCTCTTTCACTCAGAGAGATCACATACTCATTAGAGGATTGAGTTTCCTCTTCAATATTCTCGTCAACCAATAAGTCGTGGATTAACGACATCGGCCACGCATGGTTGCCATGCCAAAAACAAGCTGGAACGGAGAAACCCCGTGGCTTGATTTTTGCACTCCACCTCGCAGATACGCGAAGAGAGGCGGCGGGTAGGTCCCGATCACCAATCCTGTGGGGTGATCTTGTGGTCCATCTTACCCAACAAACTGCTTTGAGTGTCCTATTTTGACGCTCTAACTTAAACCCATTGGACATCGCATGGTAAATTGAACTAAGTGATCTGTCTATATCCTAATTCCCTTCCATAACTTGAGACATGGATGCTTCATTGCATAATGACTAAACCCCATGATCCATAAGATCTTCCGCGAAAACCAATGCGTGAGAAGATCAACACATAACGCCTCTGCTACACTGGCAGTTGAGGTGTTTTTCAGAGGGATGGCCTCAGGCCAACGAGTGCACATATCAATGCAAGTAAGAATATGCGTATGCCCTGCAGGCAGATGATGAAGCATCGAAACAATTAACGTCGATATAGTCCCATTTTATCAATTGGTCTAATCGTGATGTCCGAAGCGTTGAAAAGGAGCCGCAATGAAAATGGGCCCCGTACTTTTAACTTCCTGACATATCAAACATGAACGACAATAGAGAAGTTAGATATCACTATGTAACGCCCGCCATAGTAGAATGCAGAATAGCACTCTGGATTTGGTACGTGAAAAAACCCATATGCCCCGCGCATTGCGAGTCATGAGCATGTCGCAATATTCGCGATCTCATAGAAGTCCGGGACTCAATAGAAATTCTGAGACATAAGGATAAACCTTTTTCCCGGATCAATCTAAACGTAAAAATCCCATTTTTAAGATAAAGTCATGTCTAGATTTTTGACAAGTTTGTTGCTTTTGTATTCTTGTTGTTCGACAAACTGAAAAATTTTTTTAATGAATCATCATTCCTTTTGTAAAGTTGCAAACGACTCCCGTGAAAATAGATTGCGAAAGATGGCAGAGCGGATAGTTGTGAGACGCTTGCATAGTCCTAGGCGTGGTTGTCGCACGGAAGGTCCAGTGTTCAAATTCCGTGGGTAAGCCACATCATGTCTGTTGTTTTTTCTGTTGTCTGGTGTTCCTACGTCCTTTATTTCCTGCGAGTGACTGATAACATACCTTTATATATTGTGTCATATAAATTACCGCGAGAAATAGGAAGCATCATCATCACAATCGAGTATGAACTGTAGGTTCATATGGTGGTATCCAAATGCGAACACAATAGTTAGCTGTGAGCTCTCTAGTCCACTATTGCATATGCAGCCTGAAAATTCGCTCTTCTCTTCCCATGCAGACAATTTGCTTGTGGTGTACACCATCTGATAATAACCATGAATAGACGACCCAATATGAACATCACAAATTGGAATTATGAAGAAGAAACACCCGAGTCGTGGATCTTCCCCTGAGAAAAATGGTGTACTTAAATCTGAATAACTAGCTGAGCTCCTTGGGAAATACATTTCCACTGTGCGCCTCCAAAGGTAAACGCATTTGACTGTGTGGCCCGTGCATAACAAGGATCTATCGAGCGAAGTCCGGAACCGCCCACCGTGGTACAACCTTGAAGCAAATAAAAGGGAGAGACATGGAAATAATATTGACAAGTCCTTTTGTGAAAACGTTAAGGAGATCCTAGTCCCTTAATGTAACAGAAGTGGCCGTGCAGACCGCAGGTAGGGCTAGGCAAAAATGTGGTCCGCTAGCGCAAAACGTCGTGATCGGGCCTTGGGCTGGAAAAGTGTTGAGCATTCCTGCACAAGCTGTATCTACCTGATGACTAGCAATAGAACAAGACATGGCATTATGAGCATCAGCACCTTTAACCTGTTCATTGTTAGCCTGAGTATCACTTAAGCGACATTAGAATTCTACGTGTCTGGCTCGACGATCTATCACTCTCTTCGTCGCGATCTGTTTCTGATTATTTGCATTAAAATTTGCCCCAAATTGTCAATACCTGCTCGCAGTTAAAATTTTTGATGAGTACGATAAATTAGTATTAATGACCATTTTTTTATAAGATGTTGTGTTAAATGTTTTATTCAACGAACCTTGTCCTATTTTTGTGTGAACCTGAGAATTTTGAATCGCCAGTTTTGTTTTTATTATAAACCCTTGATTATGTTTGAAATTATTGTTACCAAAAATCTCGCGATCTATGAGACTTGGTTCCAAGAAACATTGAATCTGGAGCAGATTGTTTTGGAATCATTGCTTCTCCCCTTATAAAAATTAACCATTGTTGAATTATCCTCATTATTTCACCTTATTAAAGTATCTGTCGTTACTCAAAGAAACGAAATTTTCGTGAAAAATTATTTTGGTTGTAAACGGTGCAAAAGCAACTGGCAAGTTCACTTTTTATCTGAGCAATTACTGTAGATCCATGATGGGTTGGATCAGTGCAGAAATTTTTAGAATGTTCTTCTAGATCTTTCATAGATAAAGTTTCCGTTCGTCGCAAAAATGTAAGAAATGCTGGATCTTACTGACGATGAAGCAACCTTATCGCGCAGTAGTAAATCGAAACGACCTTCTAAACGAACTTTTCTATCATGGAAATAATTTCGATCCATCTTCCTAAGTGTTAGAGGCCGTATTTGGGAAAGAAAATCACACAAAAGTTCTTCCCTGATTGCGGTAGCAAAGTCCGGAAAATCGTAATCGGTATTCATTTTCTGTCATTTGGTAAAGTTTCGGAGAAGTGAAGCTCGATAGAGCGTCATAATTATTCTTATCATTAATACTAGGTGGTATGATAAACCGCCAAAGGCATCTGCCCGTAAGCAATCTTGGATAAATATTTAGAATATAGTGAGTTTATCCACATTTGTAAAGAACCTACAGTTGGCTCAAACCTATCCAAAAAAAAATATTACGTCGTCAGACGGGGGGTTAAATTTTAGGTAATTTTTAGGTGAATTTCATTTAAAATCTAAATCATGCCTGTATGAAGCTTGGCCTTCGAAAGTTCTCTTGCGAATTAGCATCTTGAGTTAAACGCTAAATTCTATCATGATTCCAATTCGGCAAGGTTTCATTCAAATCATGCTGACGTTTTCTTATCATTCTCTTCTGTCTCAAGCTGAAGTCTTTTTACATTTGTGTTCAGCTATGAATCTTCTTCTCTTCCATTTCCCTTTTGTTTAACCTTCCATTTCAATCTATAAGTATTATCTGCAGCCTCCCAATCTTTTCTGTTCTGCCTCATGCGAGAAATCGTTTCTCCTCTAATATCAGTCAATCATCCTCAGTGTCCGTTTTTTTGATCTGCCTCAAATTTACGTTTTTCTAAGTCTTTAAAAGTTATCTAACTTTCTTCTGTTGTTCAGCATCCTAATTCTTGAGCTTATCCTATATTCCGACATAAGCGAATTGTCCGTACCTCTTCAGAGAGGTATCTGAAGAGCATTTGCTTGCTTAAAGAAATAAACTAGTGAAATACAATATGCTTTATATAAGTAGTCACTATAGATCCTTAATTTCTAAATATGATATATTAATTAATGGAAAATTAATTTAATCCCTTTGTTAATGCACCGAGTGGGTCTTCGTTCGTGTCCTAGAAACGGTATATCAATACTCATATAATTGTCAAATATATTAATAGATCCCAATATATTAATATTATGTAATGACATGTTATGAACAGACAAAAAGCCATATGCAACCATAGCCAACCAACAATGAGACCAAGACGAGATACTACAAAGACAGTAGAAAACAGTCGCAAGAAAACCAATGACAAAATAAAAATGATTGAAACTATAAATATGAATAGTCGTAAAGAGTTATCGATGATAACTGCGATCAAATACTAAACAATACAATCTGACAAGACAGTGAAAAACAATATGTTTTAATAAAGAACAGAACGAATAGTCCAGTGATGATGACTTAATACACCAACCAAAATACATTTATACAAACTACAGGTCCCAGTAAACTCTCTACACATTTGAACACACCAATCTCTAAGGCGTTCACGAAGCAACATAACTGTCAAACACATACCGCCATCATCCGATGTCTGCAAGATCGCGATCGGAACTACACAAGGTTTCTAGCGCTTGATCCGAGATTATCGCAGAGCGATTGAGGCGCGATAGGAGTATCATGGATACACGCTCCCCCACTAGACACATCAACCTCTTCGCCACGATTCTCAGCGAGCGCAGACGAGCGCTAGCTTGTACCCATCCACACTCCCTACCACCTCTCGACGGGACCAATACGAATAGAACATGCTACATGAAAAGCATATTGTGACAAAGAAGATAACCCCCACAGCCAAACACCCTCACAGTAATAAAGTGATGTCACACGATTCACTCTACTCTCTCTCTCTGCTCATCAAACCGGAGAGACTCAGAGTACCACCTCTCGCGTACCATGTACGCACACAATCGACACCCCCGCGCATCACATCTCGACCTGACTATAGCGCGCTATAGCTCGTACACACAGAACTAAGGCACACCATTAAAAGGATTATGTCCAAGTAGGTATTCGAACAGGAGAACTTGGGTTGAAAGCTCTCATCTGCTGACTCTCTGACCTATCGCTGAAAACCGATCGTGTAGCTCTCTATGATGCTTGACACGGTCTTTCTTCTAACGATATTAGAAGTCTGTGTGTGTAGAGATCCCTTTGTTGTAACTTGTTGGGAAAATAGGTTTTGATACGTGCCGCACGAGTGTTACTGAGTGGGTTTCTAATGACACACTGTAATTGGGAGGAAGGATATGCTATTGTGGTAGATGTATTTGTGACCGGTAGCTTGGAACTCGAAGGGGTTTCAGTGAAATCTCTATCTTTATAAAGGTGATTCAATGGAGTTCCCAGGAGGGGTGGGTAGGCAGGTGTTGGCCAATTCATGACTAGAATCAGTCTCGTTGTTAAAAAAAGTTATTCAGGTTAATTGACGAATTACAAACGGCATATCAACGACACGATCAAGAACAAACGATGAGAGCATCATAATTAATAGTTACTGTTGATAATAAAACATTCCTGTAGATTTGGTATTTATCAATCAAGTCCTTTTCTATCCAAGTGACAAGGATATCCTAACAGTTGTCCATTTGAAATACATAACTGTCATGTCCGTTAAACCTTGTTCCAAGGACGACTGTAAACAGTAAACGGAGTTCATGGCTCAATGGACTGACGCTTCCAAGTATGGGGAGATACTTGTTTAGGAATCCCGGACTTTCACCTTACCAATTCTATACAGTTTGATATAAGGTCCTTAAAAGTGCTACCCGAACAATACATTCAGGTATAGCGGTTCAGTTGACAAACCTCCTCCTACAAAATATTCCACGACCTTGGCATACTAGGCATTACAAAATGGGCTCCGATATTCAATGATATGATCAAATAGTTTATCCTTTAACTCGTAGGACTTCCCACAACGAAAGTATATTTACAGTGGGAATAAAGGGATCATCCAACTGTTCCATTCTAGTGTAATCCAATAACATATGGTAATTCCCGGTCAGAACATCCAGTGTTTGGATCAAATCTGTTCCACTTTATTCATAGACGAATTAATATACATGAAGTTCAAAAACGAAAAACTTACGGTATGGAAACTGCATGTTTGCTTCATCCTGAAGACTCAACAAAATCCTTCAGTGGTTGTGTATCCATCGAATTAGTTCAGAGTCAAAATAATAACATACGGGCAGAGAGAGAGTCCTTCTTTCCCTTACAAACATCTGACGTCATAATCCCCAACTAGGATTTACCCCTGCGAGCCAAAGAGCAAATCATACTCTGGCATTGTTCACGTCGGTGCGTGGAAATGAAAACGTACGCATAAATAATTATAACTATCTCAAGACTGGGGTAAGCGTACATTTGGCATTGACCGTAGACTACCCCCCATAGTAAAAACGTAACGCAACAACGACACTGGAACTAAAGGTGATTCACTGTGTGAAATGATCTAAATACTCTATTTCTTCCTACAATGCCTTCTCCTTCGCGAACGGAATAGAATAGGCTCTCATACAGATTGGGTTTGAGTCTACCAGTTTCATGTCATACTGTAGCAAATTTGTATGGCCTGGTTTATCTGTTAATACATCTGTATGTTCCTCCATAACCTGTTGAACTCTCTCCCTCTGGTTTTTAGTCAGGTGCTTACTGACTTTTACCTGTGCTGCTGTTTCACAAGGATGTAATGGGTATTCATGTGAGGTGAGTGGTTCCTTTTGCATCTGGGTTGCAATAGCCAAGGTCAATAAGGGGGTGCTTTCCTGGAGTGGTCTGTCCAGATACTTCTTTAACAGGTTTACATGATAAACTTTCTCCTTCCCCTTTTTGTCAATTTTATAGTTTGTTCTAGACACCTTCTCTAGAACCGTATATGGACCTTGCCAACCAATTTGTAATTCTCTTCCGCCTTCTCATCCGTCCAGGTCCTTAATAAAGCTTCTAAAGGACCTTTTATTGGCCTCCCAAATAGCAGAGTTGCGGGAGCCATCCCGGTTGAACTATGTGGTACCTCCCGGTACGCAAACAATGCGGCGGGCAGGAATTGATCCCACAGATCCGGTTTTTCGTGTGCCAGCTTTCTCAGGATAGAAATGAGAGTCCCGTTGAACCTCTCTACCTGGCCGTTCCCTTGTGGATGGTACGGACTACAATGAAAGTGCCTGGCTTGAAATAGCTTAAAAACTTCTTCCGTTAGTTTCCCCTTGAACTGAGATCCATTATCCGTCAAGATTTGATGCGGGAATCCTAATCGGGTAAATATTGTAAGTAGTGCCTCTGCTACATGTTTTGAATCAATTGATGGCAGGGCTACCGCCTCTCCCCACATAGAACAAGTGTCCACCAGAGTAAGGATGTTAACTGTTCCTCCTCTTGGTCCGAGTGAGAGGTCCTACAATATCCACTGCAACCCTCTCAAAAGGTGTTCCCACTATGGGCATTTCCCCTAGAGTTGCAGGAGCAGTCCAGTGCTTTGGAGCTACCCTTTGACATTCTGGGCAGGATTTGACATATCTTTTTTATATCCTCCGTTATCCCTGGCCAGAAGTAATGACAAGCTATACGCTGTCCTGTGGCGCTGATCCCCATGTGACCACTGAAGGGAATCGCATGCCCGAGTTCCATCACTTTATCTCTATATGAAGTGGGAAGAACCAGCTGGTTGTGACCATTTGTTCCAGTTCCGGCCTTCCTGTATAAGAGTTTGTTCTTCATGAAATATTCCCCCTTGCTCGGAGGTGTGTGGCATTTGGGCAATTTTTTAAAACAGGGCTTGAGTGTCCTATCCTCAGCCTGCGCCTTCCTCATCTCCTCTGGATGAGCATTTATAGGTTCACCTTCTTCCTCCTTCTTCTGTGACCTGGTCTGCACTGTCGCCATGATCACAGGTTTCTCGGGATTCCCCAAGAAGACGTATCTACACCCCAATATCAGAGGGTAGATTGGTTCATCTATCACTGCTGCTCTGATTTCTCCTTCCACATAGCGAGTTTTCACCGTTATCCTTGCGATGGGAAGTGTCATGAGTGGTATGTCCTTAGTCGCCCCTTGTATTTCCACTGTTTCTGTGGTATACTGACTTGGGTCCACTAGGCTAGACTTCACAACTGAATCATAATCCAAACCTGTATCATAAAGGCACCTTATGGTGACCCCATTACAAATAACATCCTCACAAACTGGGGGGTGATAAGGTTCCTGTTGTCCATTAGGATTAACCTTTAATCTTTGCGTCCCCGACTTCATTGCAGCAATGTTTGAAGGTTTCCTTCTACAAAATTCGGTGTTATGGTTATCTTTCTTGCACCATTTACACCATCTTTTTCCTTGGTTCAACGGTTTTCTTTCATTGAACTTTTTGGTCATTGAACTGTGAGTTTCTGTCGCGATAGTCATTTCTTGGCCGCTCAAAGTTTGTCCTACCTTTATTTCCCTGCTCTCTATTATCAAATTTATTAAATTGCTGTGGAGCTTTAAAATTGTCTATGTGCTTCTTTTTAGCACCACTTACCTCTGCCTGGGCTGCCTGATACCTCTCAGCAACATTTAAAATTTCCCCCAACTTCTCTGCACCTTGTTCCATGAGAAATTTTCTCATGTCTGGAGCCATGGACTCTCTCAATTGCTCAATCATGATCATTTCTTTAAGATCTTGGGTCTTCCCCAGAGCCGTCCATTTCTCCAAATAGGTTTCCAGTCTAGCAGAGAATTGGTGGTATGTCTCCCCAGACAACAGTTTGGCATTTCTAAATTTCTTACGATAAAATTCACCATTCTTCTCGTACCTTAATAACAAAGCCTGCTTTAACATGTCATAATTGTCTTGGTCTTCCCTGTTCATTTTAGCAAAGACTTCATAAGAAGTACCTCTCATTCCTTGTGATAGCTTTAAACTCCACCTCTCTCTCTCTAACCCATATGTAGTAGCTAATAACTCAAAACGTCCTAGGTACCCCTCTATGTCATCGTCTTTTTCAACAAAATGGTCTAAATGAAACCCCATAGCTGAGTTTGAGGCTCCCAGACTGGGCGTAGCATCTGAGGCAAAAGGGCTGGCACCATTTTCAGGCGCCTGGCCTTGTAATTCCAGCTCCCTTAGTCGTAATTCGTGCTCCCTTTGCAACCTTCTATCTTCTGCCTCCCTTTCGGCCTTTTTATCTTCTGCCTCCCTTTCGGCCTTTTTATCTTCTGCCTCCCTTTCGGCAGTCAATCTTTTTTCTTCTGCCTCCCTTTGCTGTCGTTTGTCTTCTGCCTCAATCTGCAGCCTCTTAGTTTCTCTATCAGCCTCAATTTGTAACCTCTTCTCTTCAGCCAACCTTACAAACTCTAATATTCTGTCAGCCTCATTTTATAATCTTCCTTCTTCCCGTTCAATAGACATACCACATGCAGCCGTTACGTATTCAATTAAAAACTGACCATCCATTCCCATCTCCTTCCTTTGCGGTCAGCACAGCAGCTGATCTAAATTTTAAATATAATAATATACAAGATAAAATCTCTAACCAGTAAAGTACAGTTACTTTCTAATTACTCTAGACTAAAATAATTCTAATTAATTAATTAACTAACAGCTGTAACTAATTAATTATTACTGGCTGTGAAGATTCACCAACTTTTATCTGCAGGGACACTTTTAATTTTAAAGGAAATTTTACAATTTTGTTCCCCTAATTTTATTTCTCCCACCAGGAGATCCTTATATTACTGTTTATGCTAATTATCGCTGGACAAGACCCCAATATATGTAGTGGTTTTGATGGTATTGTATGATGGTGATATTACTAAGTGTGATGTATGAGGTCAGCTGTGAAGGCTCCTGAGATAAAATGGAAAAAAAAGAGGGGGGGGGGGTTGGGGGGGAAG